>CM053792.1:494970380-495570380 GCA_028749045.1 Cupressus sempervirens | reverse complement strand
TTGTATGCACATAGATCCCATACCCAGTGATGTAATGTCTAAACTTGTTTAGGGCATAGATGATTGCAAGCAATTCTTTTTCAGTGACAGTATAATTAAACTCAACTCCTTGCAAGTTCTTATTGATAAAGTAAATGGCATGCTCAACTGAGTCTACCTTTTGACCAAGGACAACACCTATAACATAGTCCAAGGCATCAGTATGAATGTTAAAAGGTAAACCCTAGTTAGGTCCTCTCAAAATCGATGCTATAGTGACTACTTTTTTCAGCTACAGGAAAGACTTCTCACACTCTGAATCCCAAGCAAATTCAACATCCTTTTTGAGCAAGTTATATAGTGGTGCTACAAGCTGACTGAAATCTTTTATAAACCTTTTGTAATATCCAGCATGTCCAAGGAAACTACACACATCCTTTTGTTTGGCTGGAGTTGGTAATGTACTAATTACCTCAATCTTTGCAGGGTCCACTTGTATACCTTTGGAAGATATGAGATGTCCTAAGACAACCCCTTCTTCCATCATCATGAAGCACTTTTCACTATTGCGAGAGAGGTTGTATTCACAACATCTTATAAGAACTTTTTCCAAGTTTCCTTTAGCCTCTTCAAAAGTATTCCCATATGTTGTAAAATTGTCCATGTAAATCTCCATGCAATCAGTGAAGATATCTAAGAATATACTAATCACAGCTTGCTGGAAGGTAGCAAGGGCATTACACAACCCAAAAGGTAGCACTAAATAGGAAAATGTACCCCATGGGCAAGTGAATGCCATTTTCTCTTGGTCTTCAAGGGCTATTTGAACCTAATTATAACCATTGAATCCATCCAGAAAGGAGAAGTATTTCTTTCCAACAAGGTTATCAAGGACTTGATCTATGAATCGTAAGGGAAAGTGGTCCTTTTTAGTGGTAGTGTTAAGCTCCCTATAGTTGACACAAACTCTCCACTTCCCTCCTTTCTTAGATACTATAACAAGAGGGGAGACCCACTGACTATTTGAAATAGGATAGGTGAAGCTAGCATTTAACAACTTGTGCAACTCATTCTTAACTATGTCCCTAAGAGCTGGATTTACCCGGCATTGATGTTGGCGAATAGGTCTAAATTTAGAGCTGATATAAATTTTTTGAGTGCATAGCTTAGGGTCTAGGCCTTTCATGTCAATATAATCCCAAGCAAAGGCTGATTGATGTTCTTTAACAAGTTGTAGGACTTTTGACCGTTGAGAGGAAGTCAAAGCATTGCTTACATTTAATTCCCTTCTTGAGCTGACCTCTATCTTGGTGACCTTTTCTGCCATGGACAATTGAGAAATTGGGAAATACTTCATTTCATGAGGCAGCAATGTGTGAAGAAATCTTGAAGTTTCTAAATATTGCAGAGCATCAATAGGTGGTAACAAAGTTTTAAGAACATGGTTCCCTTAGGAACAAACTTGGGTTTCCACTCCATATTCTTTCAAAATAATGGAGGAAATGATCTCATCTTCCCCCCTAGAAGCTATAAAAGGTTCCTTGGATATCATCATTAACTAATGAATGGAATTAACCTCAGGTTCAGTATCATCCAAATCTAGCCAGATAATTTGATCATCTTGTAACAGAGGTTGAGCTAGGGAATATAGAGTTAGATGCTTAGTGTTAACTCCATTAGATATAGTCATTTTTCCAGAGCGACAAGCTATATAGGCATCAGTAGTAGCCAAACAAGGTCTACCTAGGATTATTGGGTATCCTCCCATGTTAGCATTTGGGGAAAGGACAACAAAGTCAATTGGATATTCCCAAGAATTCAAGGTGACTATAACGTCTTCTACCATCACATCAAGTGTAATGGTGGAGCTATCAGTAAGCTGAAGGATGGTGGGTGTTTCCCTAAGACCGATGATGTGTAACTGAGACATTACTTCCTTGGTCATGACATTTATAGAAACACCTAAGTTGAATAGGGCATTGTGGACTTGAACTCCTTGAATAGTGATTATTACGACATGACTACTAGGATCATAATACTTTGGAATTGTCAATTTCTCCAACATGAGATCAAATAACTGACCTAGGACATGAATGGTTTTAGGATCTTTTCTCTTTCTTCTGGGCTACTTTATGCAAGCTTCCTTGATAGCTTTGGTATATGTAGGTACTTCTTTTTATGACTTCTAACAAAGGAATCTTTATTGTCATTTGCTTTAGTTAGGAAAGCAAATCCAATACTGCATGATTTTCCACTGGCTTAACGTGTTCCTCCAACCTATGAGGGAATGGAGGTTCTTGTGCTACAAGAGCAGCAAGTTGGATTGGTATCTCAGTTGGATCTATTGAAGTATCCTCAACTTTGGTAATAATAGGTTGTTGTGGAGGAGGAAGATTTGTTCCAGATCTAAAATGGTTGTAATTCAGGGAAATTGCATAGCTCTATTGTTGTGTTGTTGGCTTAACATTGTTGGGATTAGGATTAGGCTAAGTAGGCAATTGAGTCTATTTAGGGGAAGTAGTATTGGCTGCAAGAGGAGGCATCAAAGCTTGCTAGCTTGATTGGTTAGACCAATTGTGTGGTTGTTGCCACCCCTATTGGGGTTGTTTCCAACCTTGCTAATGTTGTTGCCAGCTTTGCTGAGGTTTTGCCAACCTTCCTAGGGCTGATGCCAACTATTATATCCACTAAATCCACTATGCTGTCGGTTTTGTCATGCATTATTACTATTAAAATTTTAAAGAGGATCTTGGGGAATACCTAGTCTGGGAGCCCATGGCCTTCGCTAGGAAATGTAGAGGACCTCTCCATTCTCATCAATGGCTTTGAACTCAATAGGCATAGGTTGAGACTCTAGGCTTGCAACAGACTTGCACCGACAATTATTTTTCTTCTCCTTATAATGTGGACAATATTCGGCCAACATTGCATCAGATTCATCTTTCTTTCTCCTTTCTTGCATTGTATCCAACTGAGTAGCAATATCGTAAATAATGTCTTGCTTGAAGTCTGAAAACAGATTGGATAACTCCATATTGAACACACCTCTGCCATTAGACTTGCAAGGTAGGGCTCTCAAGCCTCTTCTTTTCTTGACAGTAGATCTAGAATAGTTAAGACATATATTCTTTATTGCATCCCAATTCTTCTGTGTAATGTCTCCTCCTGCCATGAGGTCAAGGGCTTCTATGCTTCCATCATTCACACCTCTCAAAAATAAATGCTTTTGGGAGTCTTCATTCAGCTCGTGTTGTGTGTTACACTACAAGCTAAACATGAACCTAGAGACATAGTCTTCTAGGGTTTCATCTTCCTTGTGTGACATCTTAAAGATGCCATCTCATTTTAAGTCTCCTCCTCTGCAATAATCTTTGTACTTCTCAAGAAACAAAGTACACATTGTACCCTAGTTTGCTACAACATTAGCACCCAAACTCATAAACCATCTAAGAGTAGCCTCTTTTAAGGTTGAAGGAAACAACTTAGCTTATGGTCATCAATGGTGCAGTATTAGCTTCGGAAAAGGACATCAAACTCAAAGAGGAAAGTCTCTAGGTCTTCTATGATGAGTCCATAAAACTTAGGAAGCATAGCTATAGGAATATTCTTTAGATTCTGGTGACCTTGTTGAGTAGGAATAGGAAAAGGGAAAGTAGGGTGAGCCATTGCGTTGTCTAGATATTCTGGGTCAACAAAAACAACATTTAGATTGAGGGATTCTTTAGATGATGGCGGTGAAGGCAATTGGTCATAGGCATTAGCAAACATGTTCTCAAATGGTTCTTATTCTTGTGGGATTTCTATTTGGGTTTTCTCAAGTGCTAGATTGAGAACCTCAAATGGTTCTTTCTGATTAAGATTAGGTAGGAATTGCCCAAGATGGTCCCTATGCCTATGCATGCAAAATTAAGAAAAATGCAAACTAACTTAATGACTTATGGGTCAAACTAAATTGACACCATCCCTAGCAACAACACCAAAAATGGCTGGTTGGAATAATGTCCTAGTAACACAAGGATTGGACACCCTTAAACAATGATTCATTGCTGAAATTCATCATGTTTCTACTTAGAACATCATGTTAGACTCATTTAATGTATCAATCCAAGAATGTGAACTTGAGATAGTGACTGCAAAGTTTATGCTTTAGTTCTTCTCAATAATCATCACTTCTAAGGTAAAAGCAGTTGCTACAGGAAATTTATACTAGAAAATGCACTTACAAATTAATTCTCATCTTGAAGGAAAAACATAACACTAAATAAATAATACTTTGGAAATAAACCTATGCTGCAGGATACAGTCAATGGTTTTGCTACCAATGGTTGTAGGAACAACAGTACTTAACAACCCAAAGGAAACTTAACTAAATTCTACTTAAGCATGAACAAGGAATTCACCTCCCATGTGAGGCCCCACGAAAGTGTGAATGAATTATAACTCAAAGATTGAAGTGAAAAATTGTCATATATTCATTCAATAAAACATGGACACAATATAGAATATCAAAATGCTTTACTCTACTACTTGATTACAACATGAATTCCTCAGAACATCTAACTAGCCTGGAAACATAAGTTCCAGCTTATTTAAAGGAAACTAGGAAAAATAGAATGCCTACAAACTATGTCTTCCATTACATAGCATAACAACCTTTAGTTTCAGGAGCGACAACATTATTTATGCAAGAAGATAAGCCACATTCAATGCTTCAGAAATATAGGAATGCTCGGCAACTAGATTGTCTTGGACTAAATCAGCAACCGCAAAGTGATGGAAGCAGTGGAGCTATAATGAACTCTGAAATAGTCACCCACCTTGAAAGACCCACTCATTCTTTAGTTCGTGCTCCTTGCTTGACTTATTCTTCCTACAAAAGGTTAACACAACAAAATCCAAAACACGAATCTAAGGCATAGATGATAATAAGTTTTCCTCTTTTAGTGTAGCCTTGTCACACAACTATAGGAGGTCTACCCATTAAAGCTAGAGAAGAAATATACTAGATTTATCATGACATTCATTAATCTAGATATATATTAAGTATTGTATTTAAGTTTCATAAACATCAAATATACATATAGTTAAAACTTGTAAACATAAAATATTGTATCATGTTTATGAAAAATTATAAGATATTCAAGTCTGTACATAGAAAATCATAAACAAAACATCCTATAAACTTGACTCGACTTAGAAAATCATTAAAAAAACACCCTATAAACTTGACTCATCACATACCCTAGTTGTCTTCATCATCTGGGGGGAGTAATCCCCATACTAGTCTTGAATAATTTTTAGAGGAGTATTGGTGATCAACTTTTCATTCACTTCCTTGCTTGTTCTTCTGTCTTTTCCTAGAAGGATGGATTCTCTTGCTAGTTCCCACCTCTTTAGAATTAGTATCCATTTCATCATCTTCCTCATCATATTCATCAAAGGAGATGATCACTTTGGTTTTTTTCTTAATCATTGGGGTCTTCTTTCTTGTAGGGCTCACTTTTCTCTAGTTTTTCTTATTCCTCTTTCCATGTTTCATCATGTTAGAGCCCACTTCCCCTTCTTTAGTTTCCATCTCCCCCCCACCATAATACTCCTCATTAGAGGATATAGCCATCTTGACCTATTTCTTACTAGGAATAATTTTCTTTTTTTTTTTAACAGAGATCACATGGGTTTTCAAAATGGGACCTATTGAGTTGTCATTTTGCACGATGCTTAACGATAGGAATTGTTTCGAACTCCCCTCTTGAAAAGATAATCTAGGATCAACTCCAAGGTTTTGAATGACCTTGTGACCTACTGGAATCTGCTCAATTGAAGATAAATGTGTATGTTCACAAGGAGGCCTTTGTTGGTTCCAACCAATTTTGGATAAGATGTTTTATTTGCTTTTGAAAAGTAACCACAAAAGAGAGATATTTTTGGTATTTTTTGTTTTACGATGAATGCAATTTTATCAATGCAACTATATGAATTCCTATTTTAACCAACTGTTATAAAAGAAAATAACAAAGATAAGGTAATGAGAAATTAAAACAAATAACTTGAAAGGGAAATTCTTAATGGAAATAAGCCGCAATAACATGTTTGCGAGTTAAATCATCGAAAAGATCGGGTAGGAAGCCAATGAAAATAGGAGCAATGCTTCCTCAATTCCATTAATGAAATTGTCGATGAGAAATTGATAATAACTGAAAGATGTTTCACTTCTCATCGAATCACAAGACCATGGAAAATGCACTCATACGAGACAAGAAGCTATGCAGGAACAATAAGGTGATATTTTCTCCAACTTGGTATGCAAGTGGAATTCATTAACACGAGGCAAACACCAAAGCTAAAAGTTTGCACAATCAAATCAACACAACAAAACCATTGGCTCCATTATTATAAATGAACATGCATTCACGAAAATAACACACTCCAACAACAATAACTACACTCAAAATGAGAGCACCAATAACATATATTATTGCATCAAAATAATGCCTTGGAGTACATATTACATCCATGTATTTATAAGAAATCATCTCCTCTTTTTGTGTTGAGAGTTTGAGCTCTTAAAATGCAAGACCATGCTAAAAACATATCGAATTATATACAAATCGACTCTCTAAATGGTGCTAAGTAGGTCTTCACCCTTGTTAATTAATGGTTACATGAGCTTTTACACAACTTAAAACAAAGAAAAAAGAAGTAGATAAAAAGAAGGATGCTGCAAGAGGATTTGAGAGTCCCTGGAAGCTCTAAAAATGGAAGCTTGACCTTCTCTAGGTGTTTCTAGGAGTTGAACTGCTGTCAAAATGCATTTCTAGTGTATGGAATGCTATAAATTAGGAATTGTCAACACATTGTTATTTCTTCAAAATTGTCAATGCACCTCTGTGAATAGTGCACCTTCGCTCCCGTGCACCTGCACACCTTGGTGACATGTTTCAAAAATCTAAAATTCTCCCCCAAGTGTCAAAATTGAATTTCCAGCATATGGGTTTTTTCCTTCCTTATCCCATAGAGATGTATAGATGTTTATTCTTGAATTTCTCTATGACCTCTGCTACTTGGGAAGCTTCTGAAAAATCCAAAGCTGCATATTTATCTTTAACTATTTTTTGGTAGTTAGTAACCTCCATACAACTTTCTACAAAATCCTCAAGTTTAGTCTCCAATTCCAACAATACCTCTTTATTCTTAAATGCTTGCTTGATATCTTCATCAAACGAAGCATCCTAGAAAGTTCTTTGAAATTATTGGACTACTAATTGCACTGAATTGAGCTTGGCTTTCAACTCATCTTTAAAAATGTCAAGGTAGGTAGCATTGTAATACTTCTCTCCTTCCAAAATCTTCTCTTGAGTCAGGTCTCTTAACGTTTGAATATCCTCATGTAGTCCTTCCATGACCTTATTGCCAGCAACTATCTTCTTAATCCAATCCTCAAGCTTATCAAGCTCTACCATTGTATATACCTCCATGAGTACCATACCTTTGACCTTTTATTGATGTCAAAATCTTTAGATCTTTTTCCCAGGTATGTACCTCATCCATTAATCCAAAATCCTAGTTCACTATGGACACTAGTTCATCCACACTCGATTGAATGTACTGCAATAGGTTCAAATTTTCTTATATTATTTCTACACCCTTCTCAAAATTGTCCTACCATTGCTGACATGCTTCCAAAAATGAGTCCATTTGTACCGTCCCCTTTTCCTTTCTCTCTAGTTTCATAGCAAGAGTGATCTCCAGATGATCAAGGTCTATTGGGCCCACTATTCCATGGAGATAGCCTCTCATAAGCTCATTTTTTCTCCGCAACATTAGCAGTTCAGACTCATTTATGTCCATATGCTTGAACACCTCTTTTATGCCTGTAGTAATCAATACTTTGGCGGTGTCTATCGTGAGCCTTCCTAATAGGACCTCCTTGATTTGGTAATCATTAGGAGTCAAATCCTCAGTATCAACATGTGGAGGAGGGATGGCTATGTGTGCAAGCAAGTCTTGATCTTGATTCTTCATAATGAAGGCCAATGGTCATGCATCACTCGTAGGTAGCTCAAGCTTCTTGATGGCTTTTACTAGCTCATCCATTCCCTCCTCACCAGTTACATTCAACTACCTCTTCTATTGAACCATGACCTCCCTCTTCATCCAAGCAGGTGTAGTTCCCATTGGAGACATATATTTCACCGAAGAGGGGGTTTCCACTGCAGATCCCTTTCCCTTAATAATCCTTTATGGAGTCTTTTCTCGTTGAGAGAGACTGCCAGTTTAAGTCTGTGTGTCTGCTTGGGCTAAGGTCCCAGCCTCGATATCATAAGGAGTTTGTTGATGTTTCTTGTGTATTTTCCCCTCCTCTAATACTTCATTGGCTTGCATTTGTTGGGGCTCTTCTTCCTCCACTACTTGTTCTTCTGAGTCTATCATAGGAGGAAGTGGCATTGCCAAGCCTTTTTTTAAGATCGAAAAATCCTGAGATGGTAGTGGTGGTAGGCCCAGAGGCAGAGGTGGTAATTGGTTCCAATCCTCTCCTATGAATTGACTCGTTGGAGTATCTCATATCTTCTCCCCCACCATCTCAGTGCCTACAGGCATGAAATCAAAATTTGAGAGGTCAAAGACATTTGTCTCTTGACCCTTCATGTTTGCAATCCATTTTTGTTGCTCATCCTCTAAAGTAGTAAGTTGTATAGGTTCTTTCGGAAATGATGGTAGTGTTATGGTGGAGCTTCTTCTTCTTTCCTCTTCCGTAGCCCTAGCTAAGCAAGTCCGCTAACTCAAGGGGACATATTCAATTTGTTCCCCTTCTTCTTCTTCTTTTACTTCTAGAATGGTTTCTGGCACCTGTGAGGAGGAGTACTCTTTTTCTTTAATCTTCTCCTACGTGATCCTCCCACAGTGGACTCAACCCTAGCCTTCTTGGAAACTAAGGGGAAGGCTTCTTCCTCTTGACCTGTTAGTGGCAACCTCTATTCTTCCTCTTGCTCTGGCTCCTATTCTTGTCTTGGTGGAGAAACTTGCTTAGTCTCTTAGACTTGAGATGCCTGCTTATCTTGAGGCTCTACTTGTTCAAAACATTGTTGCGGTTGTTGAGTTGGTTAGGCCTGATCTATTTGTTTTCTACCCTTTGTCACTCTCTTCCTTTTCACTCCTCTATCTGCTTCAAAATACTCAATTTCCTACTCGTGTCAATGAACCATTTCTGGCCTCACTAGTGATTGAGCCAAGAAAGTTGGAACTGTGACCTTCACACCTTTTCCTTTGATAGGCCATGTTGTGGCTTGTAGAGGAACGACTTGTGGAACTAGATCAAGTTTGAAGAGCTTCTTGATCCATTCCCTTGTCAGTTGGACTATATGGTAGACTCTATTATTGGTAACCGTGTTCTCATCCCTACCAATCTCCACATTCATGATCAACCTGTCATAGATTTTGTCCTGATTATATAATGGATCCAAGACATCTTCAGTGTCTTTGTCGACAACCTTGAGTGGGATCTTCATTTGTAAGGCCTTTTCTACCAGATATAGAGTCATTCTACAATAATCCCTTATTTGGATATCATAGTTGTCTATTACATTCATCCAGTGATTGTCCAGTGCATCTTCATGTACAAACTACTTCCTTGCTAGATGCATGACTATCCCTATGTTGTCAAAATAAGGGTGAGGGAAGTTGTACTCTTCTAATGGATATTGATCTCATGTTGTCCCTCAGCATGAACTTGACTCTGCTATAAATAAATCTTCCTTTTGCATTGTTCGGCGCATGTTGCCTACTAAAGCACTCAACAACTACTAAAATGCTCAACGATGCTTATGTGCACTTGGCAACTATGATTGCCTCAACACATACTAAACTTCACTTTTCTACTTAATAGAAGATTAGCCTATATGATGGCTTGATCGTAGTGATGACCAACTGACATTTCCTAGTAAATGACTAAGTGTTTTGCACAAATAGAAAATTAATTTTCTTTAGCATCAACAACCTCCCCCTTGGACATTAGTAGAAAAAACTCTAATCATTATCAATAATGCATGCATAAAATGACTTCAAAACCAAAACTCCCCCTTTGGGTGTACTCCATACCTTAGCTCAGTAATTATATACATTACTCTGTTCCTTGGTATACAAAAACATGTTTCCCCTGTAATCTCTGATCTTTGTACATTTCCCCCTTGTTTTTGTCATGATTGCCTTCTGATAGTAAGTTGGGGACTAGGAAGTAAACGGTAGTTAGTCAAAAATGGTTTGTGTCATTACAAGATTAGGTCCATTGTAGTATCCCAATTAGTCTTGAGTGTCTCAATAATATGGCGTTCAGTCTCAATTTTGGTAGCTAAGTCTACCATATTATCTATAATGGATAAATTTTCATTACTTTGAATCATATCCTTGGCTTTCTGCAAATGTCTTTGCATTACCTCCAAATGAGGTGTCAATGAAGATTTAACTATGATGATCTTTTCACTTATTTTGCTCTCTTCCTATAACAACTCAGATTGTGTGCCTTACAAGAATCTTAACTTTGAAAATGGTACTGAGCTTGAACTTGTATCCAAGGTCATTGTGTCACTACTCATCATCAATCTTATCCATTTGGCCTCTTATTTCTTTTCTAGATTATGGGACATAACATAGCTTCATAAATAAAGTATTTACATTTTGGACTATCTTCTCAAAATCATTTACAAGGGTAGAAAGTTCAACCACTGTTAGGAAACATTGAAACTTCAATGATTATGACATTGTTATTGACGACAGACCTCGTCAAAAATTTGATGTTTAGGAGATTGTTATCGACGAGCTTGCCATGCCATCAATGAAAGGCCTTGTTGAAGCATCGACTAATGTTCTTCGAAACTTTGACTACAACCCTAGTTTTTTTATTAAACAAAAAATTCACAAGAATCCTATTTGTTTGGTGATCCAAGGTAATTGGTGAGTGTAAGAATCCTATTTGTTTGATGATCCAAGGTAAGACAATTGTTGGTCTATGGGGAGTAAGTGTCCCTATTAATTTAGGAGTGGGGAATACATTTTCTAGTTTGATAGGTTAGTGACATTCCACATGTTTATTTGTCTATCATAAGTTTGACAAAGTTAAGGATGCTATTGGGGGTTTAGTATCAGATATTGACTCTTCACATCCTTGCAAGATATAAGATGGGATTCAAACTCTTTTCAAAGGTGGATCAACCAGACATTATCGATTATAGATTACTAAAATTAGAGCAACCTTAATAACATTCTATCCAATTGGAATAACAAGGAGAATATCATCGATGGACGTCCATCTTTCAACACCAAACATGTAACAAAACAACATTATGCAGGAATCTGTAAGAAACATTGTCATCGATACTTTCCTTCTAGATTCAAACCATAAATAGATTTAGTCCTTACCTGGAATTACCCTCAAATGATGGAGAGATGTTTTCTTTACCCTACAACCTCAATTTCTCATTCAGTTCTGTTGCTCGATACCTTGCAACCAAATACAACAAAATCATGATCAATTAGCATTACAAAAGATGTTGAAAAGTTTCAAGACATGTTCCAGTTTTGTTGCATTGGTGAGTGTGTTATATGCATATTAGGATCTATAGTATTATAACAACTTCTTTAAGAAGACTAAGATCAACATGTTACTAATATGGTTGCAATTAGTAGAGATCAATTTTAGTGAATGAAGGCATGACAAATTTCAACAAAGGAAACAAAACATTACTTTTAATAACATCAAAATGTAGAATGTAGAAATAGTCAAAAAAAGGAACTCAGTGATAGAACTACAATCTAAATAGTGAAGAACCATTTTCTGTAGCCACTTAAGCACCGATATGTCTTTCTCTCCCTCCTATCCAAAATAAGATTCAATCACTCTGAATCAAGAATGCATGTGCAACAGCATTCCATATGCATGGACAATAGGTGGAGCTAAAAAAATGCACCATGTTTACATTAATGACCTATATAAAAAATGCAAACATGTGTTTTTTAGCTCCACCTGATGTCCTATGCATATTAATTGAGATTGCATATTTGAAATAGGGCCTCTTTCTGCATTGCCTAAGACCAAGAAAGATGAAACAAATTAATCTAAAATACAAATTTATGGAACATGTGATATTAAATAATGACCCAAATTGTAAAACCATTGGCTTGAGTTGCATATATAAGCCATCATGGTCAAACTAGTCAAGGGGATAAGGGTAGAATTTGGTGTTCCTAGGTGTTGGGAACATCTTCAAGTCACATTACACCTATTGTATGAGGTCCAAAATGGTTTGGGTGTAATTCATTGCAAAATGAAAAATGTTTTCAATATTGCTTGACAACATTGTCAACATCTAAATGCAATCTCCTTAAAAATCTTGTCAAATACCTCTCTTATTGGCTAGATGGTTGAAATTTTGATTGATTGAGAAGGTGTTGATATATTTACAATCCAATGGGTCAAATTCAAGGACATATATATGTATGAAGGGTTGGTGTAGGGGGTTCAGAGGAACAATAGGGTCATAGGGTGATCATATGAGCAACATGAAAATAGATAAGGATTTTAAGGTCATAAAACAAAATAACCATTGTCATTAGAGCCATTTGAATGAAGTTTGAATAAGAAACATGTAAAAATGTCAAAGGTTACCAATATGGAAAAATAGGCCTAACAAGGGCTAATAGATGGGTTCAAGGATAGCTTTAGATTTTAGTTGATGTTTGAGTCTAAAGGGCTAATAAGAGACTATTTTATACAATTGAATAATAAATAAATGTTAAAGTTGCAATAATGGTGTAAGTTGTCAAATTCACAACATAAAGGATTAAGAAATAAAACCAATCTATTATGTTTATAGGGTAGTTACAAAGGCAGAGGTTGGTTTCAATAGATTGTATTGGTCTATAAAAGATGTCAAAGCCTGATGATAAGTGTAATGGTCAAATGAGTTTTGAGCATCAATTAATGGCAAGTTTCTGCACATTTCTATGTTTTGACTAATATAATAATGCTTTAAAATGGTTCTTTCATGGTTGATATGTTAGTACCTAAATCATATTTGGTCGTGGATGAAAGCATGATAAATTCCCCTAAATGATATTTGTTTGTAGAGAAATAGTTTTCAAGGGTTCTAGAGTCCTAGTTTGTGGAATTAGGACACATTTGAAGGATGAAGTTGCGATAAGAAGAAAGTGATGACAATCGATAAATTATTATGTGATCTGTACTTAGGTGTGATCAAAGTGTCATGACCCCAAATTTAAGGATATATGCATATTTGAATAACATGGTATATAATGATAATAATTAAGAATAATAACGAATAGATATTATAATTACATTATGAAACCAAAGAAGATGATAATATATTCACATTTGAATATATATGATATTAATAACTAATGATAATTACAATAAATTGATTAAGAATTAATATAAAACCATAATACAATATGGTATTATATTCATTTAACATAATATGTTATAATAACATATAATATTATATTATATAACATATTTTAAACATTAATATATAAATAACATATTTAAATATATATTATCTTTGAAAGGATAAATATTTATAGCCTATTTTACTCAACTATTTAATAATAACATAAATTGATAAAGATATTAATTATAAACATTATTAATTAATGTCTTTAGACATGAATATATGAAAAGCAAATAGACTAAACCTAAGCCAACTAATATATACGTATGCGACAATTTATGTTAATAAAACATAGATCAATGGAACAATTTATACTGATCCCATTCACATGAACTAACACGTCTGCTCGTGAATGAACCAAAACATATTTATGGAGAATTGAGCAACCAACGTGGGTAGCAGAAGATCTCATTCATCGAACCACATAGAGAGAAAAGAGGAACCATCGAAATAATACCAAAAGCAAATAGTGTGTATAGCCAGTCAAACCGAACAGTATAAGGGGTAAACAGCATTCCAACAGAGCAATGGAAACAAGATATTGCATTGGAGGAGGAAAAACCATCTGGAGAAAACATATTTATAGTACAAAACCCTAATGTCCCAAAAAAGGTCATTACACAAAGATTGATGGAAAACCAATATGTGGAGCATGGTGATTGGACAAAGTTGTTTGTGATAGGCTCTGACCATTAATAGGCCTTAATAGAATCATTAAGTTATTGGATGATTAGTTAAGGGACTTGGTGTTGGTTCAATGAGTTTAGTGGTTTAAGAGGATATGTTTGATGTGGGAAGTTGTATCTTGTTGGAATAATTAAAGAATCTATCTTTGTACATGGGAAAAATGTGTTGAACCACTATGCTTTACATCATGGTGGTATCAGAGAAAGGGATTAGATCCTTGCAAGTTGGTAAAGGTTAAGAGGAAGTCTAGGAAAGACAAAGATGGGTTTGATAAGATCAAAAAGAAATATTCTTGAAGCATACAAAGCATTGAAGGGATTGTTGATTAATGGAAATAAGAAAAGAGAGAAAGATGAGAAGAGGAAAAAATTGTGTGAGGAAAGGAGGTAGAGTTATACTACTGAGAAAGAGATAGATAATAAGGCTTGATGCCATAGAGAGGAAGATGGGGTTGAAGCAACAAAAGGACGAAGAACTTAAAAATGAGTTGGTTCAAGATGTTTAAGTAGTGATGGATGGTGAAGAAGATGAAGAACCTAGTGTTGAAGAGGTTCAAGGTGTTGAAGCAGATGTGGAAGACAAAGGTGCTAGTGAGGACAAGGAGGAATCAAGTCCTATGGGGCTTGAGTATGATGAGTTAGTGGTATTTGGGATAATGACGAGTCCTTTGAGTGAGGAGAAGGGCACAGTGGATGAGAGCACCCCTATTACAAAGAGTATGGAGGATAATGATGTAACCTTGATGTGAATGAAGACTTAGAATGCCAAAAGGAATGACATGAGTTAAGTGACAATTTGGTAGAAGAAATGATCTTGGTGAAAAGGATGCAATGGTGTTGGTGATGGGTCATGAGAAGATCATAGAAGTTGTTTATGCTCCCAGAATGGGGATTGGATATGTTGTTGTTACCAAGATAGAAGAGTGTCTTTGGGTGTTATACTTGGTGACTTTATAGATGTATGAAGTTGGGATGATGAAAATAAAGGTATCTGACCAGATGAAGAGTAGTGAGCATGATGGAGTGTTCACAATGCCAAGGAAGAGTCTTCCCAAGCCATCTTCCCCCTAAAATACCTTTGCATGTGTACAATCTCACAATAGACTATTATCTTTAGGTAGTGAGATTGGTTATTTTTATAAAGTTGAGAAAAGTGTGTTAGGTGGAGTTTGGTGATGACCAAAGGAGTCAATTAGACATGTCTACATCAACATGGAAGAAATGACAGTCTTTAGTGACTATGGTAAGTTCTAGCCACTCAATGATGGGACCATATATTGGTGTTTAGTTTTTATAGGTTTAGTTTGAGCTTCACTTGGTTTCGAGAATCATTTTATATTCTCTACTTAACAAGGCCAACTATGTAAAGGTGGAATCTCATTTGGCCTCCCCCCCCTATAATCACTCTAAATTCCCCATTAACAAGTAAATAAATATTTCATTCATTCATTAAGTATATCATTGAATCATTATAATCACATAACATTCATTAACATGACATACAATTAATTAATATGAATAAACATTCATCAATAATTTGTGAACACATCAATTGTTATATTCACATAACATTCATTAACATGACACATAATTCATTAATATGTATAAACATTCATAAATAATTCATGAACATGTTAATCATTATAATCACATAACAATATTCAATAACACGACATAAAATTCATTAATATCCAACATTAATTAAAAAATCATCAACTCATTCATCATCAAACAAGGTGTTTAAAATTCGTTTATTTTTTTATTTTTTAGTTTTTGAAGATAAAGACTAATAGGCACATCATGACTATCTTTGGCATTCTCCTATGGCTCTTGTGGTTCTAATCGTATGACATGAGGCTTCCTCTTCTTCTTCTTTTGAGAACAAGGCTAATGCGCCCCTGCTTAATTCTAAACATTTTTAAAATGTTATAAGTATTTCATTAATCTAAAGAACATAATAGGGATTTTTCTTTACCTGATAGTGCCACATCATCTACTATAACTTTTTTCAGCCCCAACCTCAACATGCTCAACACTAACATCATGCTCGACTCTATCAACATGACATTTTGCATACTAAAAAATTATCACATAAAGGTTTCACCAATTGCAATTTAAGATGTTAAATTTTATTAATAATTATATAATTAATTCTCAATAGAAATTGAATACGTTTATCTCTATCATTGTGATGCATATGAAGGCCTTTTTCATGTGTAGGATTTGTGCCTTCATCATCATGAGTAGGATCTGTGTCAGGAGTAGAAGGCTACAGTGAAATGTCATGAGCATTGTTATCATTGTTCAAATTCAAAACATCCAAAATTCTTGAAATATTTACATTCAATAGCTCTCAAAGAAAAGCATGATTATTAAGTAAGCATTTTAGTTAAGAGTTTAAGTGTCCTTCTCATTGTAGAGCTCTTTGTGCCCTCTCAAAATCTTTTCCCTTCCTCTTGTATTCCTTTTGCAACATCTCTTGATCATTTTCAAGTTATTTTTCCTTATGCTTTGCAGCCTTCTCTTTTTCTGTGCATGCTATCTCCTTGTCCATTGTTTCTTGCTCCTTCAAGTCGCTAGACAACATAAATTTCCCTTTTCTCCTTAGTCTACCATTTCTTTCAATATTTTATATTTTTAAGTTCCTTCTTCCTTTGCTCCCACTTCTTCAAAAAAATCTTGTAATCATTTGATGTTAATATTTGAGGCTTTCTTCTCAAAAAAATTCCATGATCACCATGATTCTTAAAAATAATTTCATCGATAATGTGCATAGACAAATTTAGGAATCTTGTAATAGAAGACATTTTGGAGTCTATTTGTCCCGTTCAATTCTGAGTCATCCATGTTGTCCACTTCATTATCAACTTCTTGTGCTTGTTTTCTCGTGCCTCCATTTCCTTCATTGTTATCAACATAGTGATTTACAATATCTTGGGCTCTATATTTATGATCAACAGAGTTAGAAATGAAACACATTCCTCTTCTTCATGGCTATTCGAATCAATGCCAAGGTCCATGCCACCCTAAAAAATATGATGCAAGGGAGGACTAAAACTCTCCTCCAAATTCTTGTGGTGATTTATACCATGTCACTTTGATGTGTACCCAATATAAAGTTATAGATGTATAATTCTATTATACCTTCCAAATTACCATCTGGAAGAGTGGATAATAACGTATGTGCCACTTCATCTACAAAAATAAAAATAAAAAATGTTAAGGATGTTTCATATCATAGAATCAGCTTCTTGTACATTGATATAAAAAGTGTCATTGGGATAGATATCTTCAACCACTGCCTCCGCATTCAGTGGTTATATGCCAATCATTTTGAAACCTATAGTAATATTGGATGTTTCCAACAATTTTGTTGTGACTTTTTCCTAGTTGTACCAATTCAACACTTTGAATTTCTATGTTTGGAAACTTAACTAACAATGAAGTCAACTTGGATTTTAGGTATGTTGTGAAAGGTGAAAACTCACTTACATTTGGAGGTTCTAAGTAATGTAATGTGAAAACTAAAAACATCATCAAGTAAATAACCAACACAGTTTCTTATTAGATGGTTGTGACTTCAATATGGCTACATGAACATAAAAATTTAGCAAGCATTTGTTAGCGGCTGAGAGAAACACTTGATTCATAGCATGCAATATAATTATTTAGATACTTTTTAATGAACTTGAATGACCAATTATACCTAACAAAAAAATGATAATGAACCAAACAGTAAATTGATGATGTATGTGATGACAATGCAAGTGATGTCCCTAATGACTAAGCACCTTATGTAGTCAACAAAAAGTTAGGTGATGTACCCAAAGACAATGTAGGTGATGTGCTTAATGGTAATGCAAATGATGTAACCAATGAAAAATTAGGTGATGTACTCAACAATAACATGGGTGATGTGTCTGAAAACAATGTACGTGATGTGCAGAATAACAACGTTGGTATCATGCTTGATGAAAATGTAAGTGATGTGCCTTACAACAACATAGGAAATGAGCTTGATGATAATGCAGGTGATGTGTCAAATGACACTCAAAATCCTTTGACACTTGGAACCATTTGAATCCCTTAAACACTCAACACCCTCAATTGATATAACTATATGGTTTAGAAGATCCAAATGTATTATTGATGAATAAATTCTAACATAGGGCACTCACCATCAACCATAATGAATTGTAAAGAACAAATAATTTGTATTTTTACATTATATATCTCCAGTTACATCAAATTTGTCTTCAAGGGAAGACTTTACAAAGTTGAACAATTACACAAAAGTAAAAAATCAAAAACAATTTCTCCAATGACAAACTAGGGTGGCTTTTAACAATTAAAACTATAA
This sequence comes from Cupressus sempervirens, assembly GCA_028749045.1. Classification (NCBI taxonomy): domain Eukaryota; kingdom Viridiplantae; phylum Streptophyta; class Pinopsida; order Cupressales; family Cupressaceae; genus Cupressus; species Cupressus sempervirens. The sequence continues at coordinate 495,551,895 of CM053792.1, read as the reverse complement.
TTATAGACTAGGAAGGGTCTTCAACCTCTAAAACTAAAACAATGACACAATTCCAGTTGGTATCACAAATACACAAGAAACACAACTCTAACATGCTTTTCTATAATGCCAACACAACCTCATAAAGAGCTCCTTGAAGTTTTCCAAAGGCTTACAATGGGTCAACATTGTTTTAATTATTATTTTATTATCTTAGATCCTTTATTTAATAATTAAATGTCCTTGTGCTATTATTTATATTTTTAGACCACCTAATTAATTAATTTAATTAATTCACTTTCCATTAATTTGGGGACACTACATACTTATCATCTTTGAACGAGTAGAATCTTGGTATGTTTTTGTTCACACAACAAAGAATGGTGATTCATTCATAGCTCTTAAGAATTATGAATGGCATAGTCCTACTTCCTCTTCTAGAGAGCACTCTCATTGCACCATTTCTACCTTCTTGAATTCCAATCTCATAACAATTCCATATCCAATGAAGGTCATATTATTCACATTAAATCTTTTTTTGTGCAATGCCTAGTAGGGTCTAGATACACCAATAGATCTAAGTTGTACCAATCCATCTTCGTCAAGGCCTTCAACAATTAATAGGGTGAGTTTTGGAAAACTCTTCTTGAAGTTAGAAGCCACCATAATTTCTCCAATATCCCATCCTTGAAAGGTAGGGCCTAGCTTAGTCAATTTGGGTAACTTTCTATTAAGATTAACTATTTTGAGGCCACACCCACGTTTGGTTATCTCTTTGTGCCAATCCATGAAGTAATTCATCTTGAATCAATATATTTGGTTGTACTTTCTTCAAGGTGAATGTGATCTTACCATACGAGTTGGTGAATGTGGTTGTTGGGATCTTCCATTTTTATTTTTTTTGCAACTTCCCTTGTTGACATATCATTCTTTTCTACATCCTCAATAGTTATTTCCATGTTTAAAATTGACCATTCCACTTCAACAAGAGTTTTCATCTTTGAGTTGGAGGTATAGAAACTTACACAACTTTATTAAGGGTTAGAGTCATTTAAATAATGTGTAGAGCTTCCTCATCTAGGGGGAATTTAACTCTTCTCCTATTTATATATGTATCTTTGTAGTTTCTCTTCATTTTGTAAGTTGTAATCTAGTTCCACATTCATTTATTTTTAGCATACAATGGCCCATATAAATCAACTTGAAGGTATAAAGTTAGAAGAGTTGCATTAAAGTTTATAATAATGCTTGAGCATAATATTTGAAAGAAAAAAAATCCTTGCTATTTAAATTGAATTTTCAATATTATACGATATAGATTTGTTTGGTTGTTAACCAAACATCATAGCTTTAAATATTGTAGGCAAGCATTCTTTACATACCATGAAAGGGTAAAATATTAAATAACATATATAGTTTAACTTAGAAATAGTAGTTAATGGAGGGATAATTTTAAAAACCTTTTGATAGTAGTGCATGAAGGCATAAATAGTAAACTTAAAAAATAATAGTAAACAATATAACTTAGGACCATACATAACATAACCTAGATCCATGTTGAGATGAATTGACAAGCTTAAATTGTACAAGTGACTAACAACACAAAATACTTGAGCACTTGAAGAATACTTGTTGCACTTGAATGACACTTACAACAAGCATAATAAAACAATACACAACACTTATTGCACTTAAATGAGAATTAAATACCAAACTTGTAAATTGAGAACAAAATAGGTAGAACATTAAATAACACTTATATAAAATATGGAATGATACTTGAAGGATTTACATAAAACCTCCAGTTTGTGAAAGATATAACATCACTTAAATGTACTTAAATGGAATCGAACAACATTTAAAGAGTACTTAAATTGACACTTTCAACACTTTAACAATACTTGAACTTTTGGCCAACTATACAAGCCATGCAAAAGTACTTTTAAGCCCCATTAATAATATCACTTAAAACCCCATTAATGCATTGAAACATGCAGGGACAAGTAATGTATGAAAATGATTTTATTACATATGCAATTGGTTTGTGTGCATGACAGAGTAAGTGGATGTTGATTAGGCACATGATAATTACAACACTCAAATGATATTCATAATACTAAAAGGCCAACCAAAAAAAGAGATGGAAAATCTACTTAAAATCCCATTGATGGTATAACATAGACCCCTATATAAATGACATAAAACAACACATAAAACCTCATTGACACTATAATTTTGGTGGATGTTGATTGGACACATGACAATTACACCACTTAAATGATATTCACAACCATGAAAAGAGATGTAAAAGTAACTTAAAACCCCCATGGACTACTATAACGTAGACCTCCATATAAATGACATTAAATTACACACAAAACCCATTGCCAATATGTATACAACTTATAACAACACATATAAAATAAAGAGAAAGTGTTGTGAACATAAACAATACATACAATTACAATTATATATATATATAGACCCCTATATAAATGGCATTAAACAACACATAAAACCTCGTTGACACTATAATTTTGGTGGATGTTGATTGGACACATTGTCATGCCCAAATTTTCTTGAACAAGACACACACATACAATAATAATATTAAATTTTATTTCTTGGAAGCAATTTAAGAAATATTTAAACTAAAATATATTCACAGTACTGATAAGTCCTCTTATATATTACAATCATAAATGGATCCTTACAACAATTCACAAATTACATGAAGATCTACTTCTGATCTTTTACAAAACATATCTTTTACAAATTTTCAAAATAAATCATCTTCAAATCTCCAACAGAAAATGAAAATCTTCCAAGTTTTTCTTCAACACATATCCATTTAGAAAACTTGTACAAAACAACCTTGTAAACAATGGAGAGCTCACCTCCCAGCCTAGGTCTCTAAGAGACCACCCACCAAGCTTGGAGAACCAAGACCAACCAGGTAACAATCAATCACACACATATAAAATAACCATTACAAGATACAACATTTAACACCTTTTTTGACCTTACACAGTAGGTTACCAGAGAAACCAATAGAATGGGTGAAGGTGTGCCTAAAACCCAGAGGAGAAGCCAAATACAGAAAAAACATATCTACCTTCACAAGGCATACAAAATAAATACCTTCTCTCACAAAATTTCTCCCTTTATCACCCCCAAAGTTCATAACAAAGTACTGGCACATGTAGCCCATACTACATGCATATCCCTCTTCCTTGCAGGGAAGAGACTCTGCACTCTAGGGATAGGCCCAACTAACCCCTTCACTCTGAAGGCCACTTCTTCCCTCCCAAGGGTGAGTGATGTCCTTCCACACCCCTAACAACACACTCTCAAAATCAAATGAAAATAAGGCAATAGAAATACATCCACACCTAGCAATACCACAGGGACAATGAACAACATACATATGCATATGTAGCAAAATTTAGACATCTTTTATTCAAAAAGAAAAGAAACAATACGCACATAATTTTTAAAATAAAAACATGAAAAAAGCTCCAACCTTTCTCCAAGCTATGGCAAATGACCCGATTTGAGAAGAGCCCTCTATCCTTCTTTCCTCTAATCTCCAAAACCCCAAAAATCTCTAAAAACTAGAGAGTGGGTGAATACCAACTCTATTTTCTAAATTCCCTCTAAAAGAAAAACATTCCTAATTTTTCTCCATCATGAAAGAGAACAAACACTTTAACTCAACCTAAGTTTCCCTATTTGGTAGGAATTATCAACTCATTGGAGATAAGATGGGAATTTAAAGTCTTCTTCCATTTTCACAATAGTTAAGATATGGGATTTTAAAAGTGTTAGAAAAGAGATTTTAACTCCATTAAAGCCAAAATTAAAGCCCTAACATATAGTACTAACATGTAGGTAACTTAATTTCACTAAAAGAACATACTAAGACTCAAACCAAGCCCTCTAAAGTTACCCTAAACTTGGAATCCGAAATTTAATTTAATTAAAACCTTCATAAGATCTTTTCATGCAAGGGGATGAAAACTTAAACATTTCTAATTGGTTAGGAATAAGGTTGGGTGTCTTTTGCCAATGACTCAACTTGACTTGCCACTAAACACATAACAACACAAGTGTCAAGTGATAATATAAATATACATATAACATTACGAGTGGCAAATCATTTTTCACAAAAATAAATCTAATCTAAGACATCCATTCACATTACGGTCACAAAGTAAAATACTTAACAACGAGGTTAAGATCTCTTCATTAGATCGAACCTTGGTAATCTCAATTAATACAAAGGTATAGTCTTGGTTCTCCATTTTACCATGGCTATTTCCTGCACACTCAAACTACATATCAGTAGTCCAAGATAAATAAAATATATGCACATATAAATCCTCAATTAATACTATATTCATAATTGAATCAAAACATAAGGCATTTCTCAACTGAATAACATTTTTTTCATTTCTAACCATTGTGCATATATAATACAATCATTATTGAACTAAACATGACATGACCCTTTTGCACATTTCATGATTTTCATACATATATACAATCCATCTAACATTTATATTCTAACATAATTTTGTACTCATTAATAAAATAACCAACCAAGTACATGAATGTAACTAATCATCAAGCATCATAAATAAGTTCTAACATCATAAATGATTACCATAAAATAAAGTGTCACATAGTATCAAATAGTCTGAGTAACAGTCCAAAATAGTCTAACATATAACAAGGTTTCAAATATAAAGTATCTGTAATGCAAAATATAAAGTATCTAAAATGCAAATAAGCTAGTATGATATACTATCATAAAGTATCTAAAATGAAAATAAATTGCTATGATATGCTATGATGGGCCAAGGTGAGGCCCCACATGCTCCCCTCCAGGCATGAACCTCCTCCTGGATTTCATCAAATAGGTATGGGTATTGAGCTCTCATCTATGTTGTGTCCTCCCATGTAGCCATGACCTCATCATAACAATCCCACTGGACTCTAACCTAGTCTAGCTCCCTACCTCGAAGCGTTAGGATCCGTTAGCCCAAAATATGAATGGGCTTCAAAGCTATGTATCTATCCTACTCCACCTATAAAGCACCCCAATCTATAATGTGAGACTCATCATAAATATACTTTCTTAATACTGAAACATGAAACATATCATGGATGCGTGACAGGCTAGGTGGAAAAGCTAAATGGTAGGCAACTGGTCCCATCCTCTCTGGTATCTCAAATGGTCCAACAAAATGAGGTGCCAACTTAGAACCCTTTCCAAAATAGATTGGGCTCTTTTGCAGATGCACTCTCAAAAAAACTCTATCACCAACCATGTACTCTTTGTTTGCCCTCTTAACATCAACATACTTTTTCTGTCTATCTTGAGCCTTCCTACGATGTTGCCTAATCAAATCAACCTGTTACTCATCCTCAATCTTATCCCAACTCAAAGGAGTCTTGCAAGGTCTGCCATATAAGGCCTCATAAGGAGGCATACCTATAGAAGTATGATGGCTATTATTATAGGAAAATTCTACAAGATGAAGGTACTCCCCCCACTTCACTTGATGGTCCAACACATGCATTCGCAACATATCCTCTAATACCTGATTAACTCTTTATGTCCATCCATCTGTCTGAGGGTGATATGATGTACTAAAATTAAGACTAGTACCCAAAGTTGTTTGAAGCTCATTCCAAAATGAAGATGTGAATAGAGAGTATCAGTTAGAAATGATCTTACGAGGGATGCCATGAAGTCTGATAATGTCTTGTAAGAACACTTGTGCTACTACTAGTGTTGTAAAGGTAGTAGGAACAGGTGAGAAGTGGGTGACCTTAGTCAATGTGTCAACTGTCACCAAGATAGCATCATGACGATGAGAAGACATAGGAAGGCCAAAAATAAAGTCCATAGATATCACATCCCACTTCCACATAGGTATCTCATGCAGTTGTAAAAGTCCCCCCGGATGGTTGTGCTCTACTTTCACTCTCTGACATTCAAGACATCTAGCAATAATATCAGCAATCTGTACCCTCGTCTAGGGCCAAAAATACAACTATCTCAAGTCTGAATGTAACCTCTTGACACCAGGATGTGCTGCATATGGTGCTCGATGAGCCTCTAAAATGATGAACTCTTAGAGGTCACCCAAAGGAGGTACATAAATGCATCCTCTATGACAAAAAAAAGCCCATTAGGCTCCGAAGAAAGGTCTGCAACTTTCCCACTAGGGGTCTCTGAGAATGTGCAATCTGACATTTACACCACTTAAATGATATTCACAATATTAGAAGGGCAACCATGAAAAGAGATGTAAAAGTAACTTAAAACCCCATTGACTAGTATAATGTAGACTTCCATATAAATGATATTAAATTACACACAAAACCCATTGCCAATATGTATACAACTTATAACAACACATATAAAACAAAGAGAAAGTGTTGTGAACATAAACAATGCATACAATTACAAGTGTGTGTGTGTGTGTGTGTGTGTGTGTGTGTGTGTGTGTGTGTGTGTGTGTGTGTGTGTGTGTGTGTGATTAAAAAATAATTATATAGGTCGTTGTATTACAAACAATCAAGAGAACCATCAAATAAGTTAGAATTAGAATGCAAGAAATACCTAGATCAATATGGTTTTTACTTCTCCAATTTGTTTACTCCACAAGTTTGTTTGAAACAATGCAATGATTTGAACTTGAAATGATCTCATGGCTGCTTGTAATTGAATTATTTGCATCAATGGATTGTGAATTGGTTGGAATTAGAGAAAATAATGTCTCATTTGCCTTTGGATTGTGTTTTTAGATACAATTTATGCAATATCAAATTATCCATAAATGGATGATTTGATTGATTGGTTAGTTACTTGTTGTAACCTGTTGATATAATAGCTTCAATAGTGGCCTTAACATCCTATTGTTGTTTAATGCACGAGGAATTTAGTGGAAGTGTCCATTATTTATGCATTTCACTATGTTTGATTGGATACAATTTGATGGTTGTGTGATTCCAAATTGATGTGACTATATATCTAACTAATTGGTTTCAGATTTGATTGGTCCTTTTGATGGGCTGAAATGTCTCATCTATTAATGACACGAGTTCACTTATTTTTCATAAATATTTTTAAAATGAGCCAATTTAGCTCACGTGTCTAAATGATTGTATATTTTGTGTGTGTATGTTTGAATGTACATTTTAATATTCAAGTCATTTCCATAGCAAGGATGATGCAATATGTATATGACAATTGTCGATTGAATATGCTTGACTCACAATATTAAACTTAATGTTGAAAAATATGTGCATATTATAAAATATTTTCGATACATACAACGATGGATAAATTTTATCACTCCAATTAATCTTTTTATTTTTCATGTTTTAATATACATATATTCTTTCTCGAATCGATCTGAGAAAGAGTATATAAATTGATAGGAATTATAGAAATCTGATAAAATTAATGTGCTAATATCTTAGATGACCTACTCTAGAGCCCATAGCCCACCACAAATCCCTTTAGTGTTGATCCCTCTCCACTAGGGTGTCCCATTGCAAGACTTGCCATAGTTGTTCTCCAAGCTTTATGCTTGGTTAATATTTATAGGCAATAATCACTAGAGAGATAATTACCTTGCATGTTTAATCATCCTACCATCTCTAGGTTTCCACCTTATTAGATATAATACACCTCAAATTTAATTATTGTGTTGTGCATATGACACACTTATTTACCAGATTCCTCTACCAAAGGCTTCATTTCATCTCTCTAGTATCCGCAATCCTCTTTTTCTATAGCTTATCCAAGGAGCACAAAGAATGGCATCAGCACGCATTTTCAGGAGATTTGAGACCAATCAATTAGCATTTGGTTTATCTCAGGTTTTCAAAATTCCTTTTCATCCATCTATTACTATTATGTTTTTTTTTTAAACATTATGATTTTCAAGCGAAATGTAAAACCCTCCAAATTCTCAGTTGTTTTTACATTGTGTATATGTTTTCTGGAATCTCAGTTTGTTGCTTAGAGAAATGAAGCCTTATGCAGAGATACCCCATTTTTTCGGGGGTGGACTACTATTGCAAGGGCCTTCAGGTTGGTTGATTTATTGCTAGCTAAAATATTTCATAAATAAATTATTTGGAAATGGAAAACATGTAGAAATCACTGGTGGGTGAGAGCATATGTAGTAAATATTTTATGACTATGCAATTTGAGTACATTTTAATTTGGTTATAAAGACTTAGACCAGTTGTTGGCGGGCTGTCATCAAATCTAGACTGTAGAGAAATAATTTTAGGAGTAATATTGTGGTTGTGTTAGGCAATCTACCTAGTTGGAGAGGGGGATCATTGAAGCCTGTGAACTATAAAACCCAAGAGTCTCATCTCTGCCAGTTAACAAGAGGGTTTGTCCAATTCATCTGGGATGTAAAACTATTGATTGAAACTATATCTAATTAGGCTTTTGTGTAAAAAATCTAGATGATTGGGATTATTTTATTTGAATTTTAATTGATTTTGAGGACAGGGAATAAATTTAAAATTTTCAACTACATAGGTTTTTAAGTGCATCCACTGGTGCGAGTATGATGTTATCTTTCACTATGATAGGTTGAAGTTGACAATGATTGTTTACAGCTTTAAGTTTATACTTGTTGTCAATTTCTTCAAGGTGGAAAATTGCTTGCAACTTTGAATTTTAACATCCTTCATCATACCTTGCCAATTGGCAATCTTATTAGTTGTTATGATTAACTGTATGAGGTATCTGTCGCTACTATCTTTGGATCTTATGATGACTATTGTTATCTAAGAGCATTTTCTCAAGGGCTGGTAAAGTTTTTCTTTGGGAGTTTTTTGAGTAGGTTGATTTTACTCTTGAGGTTGAAATTATTTTTTTCTAATATTCTCACCCTTTACATTTGGGAGAGTGCCCTAAATGTCAATGGTCTCCTTGGTGGAGGTAGGATTTTCTTAGTGATCACTTTTCTTCTTTCTTATCCTATATTCAAGGTTTTTGATTACCCAGAAGTCTATTACCAACTTTGCAGCCTCATGTCCATGCAAGGATCTGTACAAGGATTAGTTGCACTACATTCTTTCGTTGGGTAAGCTTCATTTCTAACTCGGTCAGTTGTGCAATATGGGCTGAATAGATTTCTTTGGGATCATACTTTCTTGGCTCGAGCTAAGCAACCTCTATCGAGGGGGATTCTATATGGAATGTTGAGATTTCTTTCATTTTGTGAATTTGAATCAAAATCATGACAAACATCAGAATGAAAACTCTTGCTACCATGTACGTTGCATAAACAATTATTTGATTAGTTTGTGTCCAAGGGAGAGGAAGTTTTAGAGAAGAATAGAATAGTTGGATTTGGCATGATTGATAAATGTTAAGGTGTTTGTCCAAGAGAATAAAAATAAATGTGATACACAAGTATGTTACACATTACAATTATGGAGATTTGCAACTCAGAAACTTGTTGGTGATGCCTATTGATGTCCCTACACAAGAAAATCTTGGGTAAATGTGTGTAAATTGAGTGCAGAGTTACAACATGAAAGTTTAATATGACAAGATGATTTCAATTTCATGTCAAGTATTAGAAAATGCATTCATGGAAAGTCCTTTAATTATAGTTGGTTGGTGACCCATTTACTATACTGAAAGATCATGGTTTCACTGTTACAAGAGTGAAACTTTAAATATTGTCTATCATGAGAAGTGACAATGAGATGCCATTCTGGTGTCAAAAGTGCATGCAAGGCATTGCAAGTAGTAAGAAATTTTTATGCAAATAATATTGAAATAAAAAAATAACATATTGGAAAATCAATATAGCCAATGTATTAAAGAAGGGAGTTGGCACAAATGTCAACTGTACTGTTGTAACTATAAGCCTAAATAAAACACAATAAAAGAAAGGATCGTTCATAATTATTATTATAAATTATTAAAAGGGGTATGGTTGTGGAGCAGATTCAGCAAGTTCAAGAGCTGCTACTAAACAATAAAACAAGGTAGTGGCAGCTTCAAAAGGAAAATACTTTTGTACCATCAAATGATGACAGGATTTCTACATAGGCTATCCTCTTTTCCTGCAAGAGAATTCACCAAATAAAATCAAAAGTTATAAACAATAATGAGATACATGTGTAACATTGTTTCATTGTATGAATAAAAATAATATATAAAACAAAGGCATTGTATGGAAGATAAAATGGGTTTTCTTCAAGATATGTTTCATTTTCTGGAATTATGACACAGAAGAACTAGCAACTAGACTAGCATATGCCTATTGATTTTTTGATAAAGTGATAGGTATAGTACCAAATATGCCTAGTTGGATGTTTAGGACGTTGATAATTATTTGAGGCAATATAGAAATTGCATTCAAGCATTTTTGTTTGCATGTTTTGCATAGGATCAATGGCCACATTTTGTCATTCTTCCTTTTGACAAGAGTCGAGCTACTGTTGCCTTTCCCTGGAATGGATCTAATGAAATAATTATGAGCATCCTTGGACTTCAACCATTAGTTTCATCAACATGTTGGTTCTTGTTAAGGCTAAAATTTACACCCTGTTAAACTATACAAGTTTAACAACCTTGCCTAGCATGAGATTCATTTCTGCATGTGGGAAATGTGTAACTAGAAATGAAACCTTCGGATTTTAGGCTGGTTCCTTTTGGATAATCATTGATAACTCCAAAAAACTAACTTGAACTTATGGAAAATGAGATAGAAGTTACTGAAATGAACCTAAGATCTTAAACTCCAAATTAGAGAACCAGGTGATACACCAAAATAGGATATGAAAGTTCAAATACATGTAACTAAGAAGGATTACTAAGTTATCTAAGTGAATACAAAACACTTCCTTTCTGTAAAGGCTTGCATAAATATTTTGTAATAAAGTTTGAGAAATGAACCAGAATAAGGAGGAAAACAAATGCCTCTCTTATGAGCTTCACCTCTTAAAACATGAACTACAACCTACAAACAAACATACTTTTCTGCAGCTAGGTGTTTGGGTGAGACAAAACAACATGAAAAAATGACAATTCGTTAATTGTCTTTATCAAATCACCTATAAATACACACAGAATTACAAAAAGAAGAGAAGGCTCCAAAATAGATCCAGATAACATAAACTCAGTTGTTGTCACTTGTATTTGATCTTCCAAAATGAGTTACAAATATCTGCACAAAAAAGATAAGGACAAAAATGTCTCATAAGCATCCTCTGCATAATCAAAACTACCTTCTAGCATAGTAGTCCAAAAGACTAACAATCCTCTTTTGGTCTAATCCATGAAAGAAGGCTCCAAAAAAGGAGTCAAATCTTATCAAAAATGACGACTCACTGCCTAATAACTGCACTAAGTCATAAAGAAACCCATGACTCACTCATAATTGTCATTGGAATGCTCTAACAGACCATAAAGACTCCAAAAATACCTGGTCAAAGTTCAAATCCGATCCAAACTGAACACTATAAAACTCCTCAAAATCCCAATCAATTTAAGTGCTCAGTCAAAACATAACGACTTCATTCAACACTTTTAGACACATGTCTATAGCATATGAATAAGTCCATCATCCTTCATTTTTGCATAAAGAATAGAAAAATACTAATGATTTATAACTATATCATTAATATTTTATTACAAAATATGACTTTTAAAAAGAATGAAATATTCACCAACTCATTCAAACAAGCTTATTAGTTCTTGCCTTTGGCAGGTAACTAATGAAATCGTTGTGAAAATTTGGAGATACACTAATGTTTGTAAAAGTTCTGACAATTTGAATATATTTTAAACATTGAAAAAATATCATTTTTTTAGAATTCTATTGGGCTATGAAGAAAAAGGCAATGAAATAAATTCATTTTTGTTAAAAAAAATTATAAAATTTACAATCTTGGATCACGGATTCTGTAGCGGCATTTAATACTATCATTAATACAATTAAATGTTATTAAATGAGCATGTCCATAATGTTTTCATAAATTATATTTCTCACCATGATCGTCATGATTGCCAATTAAACGAAGACTTATGTGGAAATCTCCTCTTCGCAGTGAACGAATTGTCTGAGTTCAGCTTCCATCAACATGTTCAATCTTTCATGCAGGTGATAGTTCCTTCTTTTTGACATAATTTTGTTTTCTATTTCAATTTTTTGAGTTCTAGTGCAATTTTCTTCGAGTTTGTTAATGCTCTATCAAGATTTCATAATTTTTTCAGGTAAAATTCATAAATTTGTATCTGTAAGTAAAGTTTCATAAAAAAATTTAAATTTGTATGTGAAGTAAAGTTTCATAGCTTGTACTTGACCCATTTGAATTTTGTAATGTTTTCAATCACTTTGTAGTTCCATTTCATTTGTTTAATATTTTTAAACCCTTTGTAGCATATCCATTTTGTGGGTTTGTGATTAGCTTACAGGGTTTCATATTATTAATGGATATCCTATAATTTTAGAGCTTTATTATCTTTTTACCACCATGTAGAGATACATACATAGTTTCCGTTGTTGTAGAGTTTGAGAGAACTATAGAATCATATTTTTCACGTAGGAGTCTCCTCCCTTTTATGCGCCCCTTCCTTTTCTCCTTGCGGTCTCCCCTATTCCCCCACACAACTACTGGTATTCGCCAAGGGATTTCGTGATAGAAAAACTACCAAGTGGTCAGGACGTTGTTAGCTACTCAACACAATGTGCGTTGGAGAAAATAACCTAAAAATTCAAGCTCAGAAAACCTAGTTGCAGATGATAACCCACGATTTATGTAATATGGAGGCATACACTGCTGAAAACCAGTCAAGATTTTACAAACCCTTCACACACTAGCAAACAATGTGAACACACCCATGATTTTAGTGCATCTTGAATCCAGTATCTATGTGGTCTGCTATGAGTCTTTCTGATTTTAATAACAATAAGAAGAGTATCTACTTTTCTCCCATGCATGTTAACAAATGTTAAATCAAAACTGGCATTGATGAATGGCTTTGAAGTCCTCTTCTAGTACCATTCATATCCAGTATCAAACATTGTATTTAGAAGTTGCCAATCAACTGTGCTATATGTGATGAATGTGGAGTGCAATTTCTAGAAAATATATCTGTTTAAATATATAATAGCAACATTGTCTTAAATGGATAAAAACTACTTTTTTTTTTTAACTTAAATATATAACAGCAACATTGTTTTAAATGGATAAAAAATACTTTTTTTGACAATGATTTCCAAAGTTGTGCCAATAGAGGTGAGCAAGAGCTTCAGAGGATAACAAAATAGGAATATTATTTCTTTAAATTCTTTGAACCAATTCTACAATTGTGCATTTGCAGCTATGAGCTGAAGGGAATGTCTTATGGAAGAAAAGTGCATTTTGCTATGCTCAGTTTTCTTCTAATATAGATTGTTTGTCTGGTAGTATTTTTTTTCTTCACCTGCTTATTTCATTGTCAAAGAGAAGAATTCATTTATTTTAAGTTCAAAATCTATTTTGTTCACCTGCGACCAATCGAAATCAATACATTAGTATTTATACTCTTATATCCTTCTATGTGCATGATTCTTGTTCATATTTTAAACTTAGTTGCATATATTTCAAGAGGAAGAGAAAATTCAGAAGGCTTATCTATTAGCAGCAATGTAACAAGATATTGCAGAGTTTGGAAAAATTATAATGTAGATGGAAAGAAATCCTTAATTAATTCCACACGAGGGGTCTCATTGGCTTGGCTGTGAAAGAAAAAGCGACTTGCACCTCTAGTTATTGAATTTCCATCCCATTGTGAAAATAAATTTATCCATAGATAAAAGTCTCTTATTTTTTATTTTTGTTTCTCCATTCGTTGTGTTATTGTCTGTGTCTATTTTGTTTCAAGCTTATATGTTTTAGCTATACTAATTTTAAGATGTTGATGCTTCTTTTTTGCAGGTTGCAGCTACACAGAATTTGGAGGAAACACAAAGGAAATTGAAAAATATATTAGATTAATATTTTCATTTATTAAATAACTAAAATAAAAATCTTATAATTTCAAACAAATAAGATATATATCTTAATCATACTTTTAATATTATTTTATTTTACAATAATATTATATAAGTCAAGATTATTTAATATAATTTTATTTTACAATAATATTATATAAGTCGGGATTATTTACAATCAAATGTTAAATGGAATAGGTAAAGTGAACTTGATTTGTTCAAGGGAGACTAAGCAGTGCAGATTGACATGGTTATGTAAGAGCAAGGTGAGTACACAGCCATGTCAAGTTCTAATTAAAATGTTCTAATAGGTTAAGGAGAATATTTCTTTTCCATCAGCCAAACTTAAATACAGTTCATATTAATGTGTCTATATATGTTATATTAGTGTTCATAATTTTTTTATATCTTATATGTCGCTCTTTTTAACCCTGTATTCAGTTATTTTCTAGATTTTTTCAAATAGAGTTTTAAAATATGATTCCAACTATTACGTGTCATCTCATGGCTGTAGATTACTTTCTAAATAGAACTTCGTGTGTCATTTTTAGCTAGGCACATGTCTTGTGTATGCTTCCCCATGCTGGAATTAAGTCATTGATGAAATAGTTTTTCCAAGAACTGTACAAGTGCCCAACCAAGTTGCATAGACAGAATCATTTCAATTCCAACCGTAAGTTTCAGTACAAGAAAAAAAGACATATAAGAATCTTAGTTTTAACAGAGATACATTTCTCTGCCTGAGTTGGAACAGCATCATAAATCTTCTCACTCTTTACTTTTGTTGTTTTTAGAAATTTGTCTCGGGTGACAAAAAAACTTAGTGAGTCTGGCAAGTTTTTGAAATAGACTATCTGATGTTAGCGCAATGAAAGTTCAGACTTAATATTCTTCAAATCCAAATATGAAAGCAAAAAAGATATTTGTGCAGTATGAGTTGCAATTTTTACAAAAATACCGTATTCTTGATTTTAGATATCTATCATAGGTGTCACAGAAAATTCATAGCCTACCTGGTTGACAGGATAATTTATAAGGTTCGAGTGACTAGTGAGTTTTTGAAATAGACTCTCGAATGTTAGGGCAGCGATACTTCAAAATGGATATTTTGGAAATCCAAATTGAAGGAATGCAATTCTGAAAGCATTTATAATCATTTACATAATCTATTGTGGCACATTTTTGCAATGATGCCCAAGATAAAAGGTTTCTAATCATTCATCACATATAGCACAGTTAATTGGAAACTGGATATGAATGGTACTAAAAGAGGACTTTAAAGCCATTCATCAATGCCAGCTTTGATTTAACATTTGTTAACATGCATGGGAGAAAAGTAGATACTCTTCTTATTGTTATTAAAATCAGAATAGACCACACAGATACCGGATTCAAGATGCACTAAAATCATGGGTGTGTTCACATTGTTTGCTAGTGTGTGAAGGGTTTGTAAAATCTTGACTTATTTCTTACATTGATTTTTTTGTAGTCGCTAGGGTTTTCAGCAGTGTATGCCTCCATATTACACAAATCGTGGGTTATCATCTGCAACTAGGGTTTCTGAGCTTGACTTTTTAGGGCATTTTCTCCAACACACATTGTCTTGAGTAGCTGACAGTGTCTTAACCGCTTGGTAATTTTTTTATCAAGAAATCCCCTGCCTAATACCAGTAGTTGTGTGGGGGAATAGGGGAGACCACAAGGAGAGAAGGAAGAGGCGCATAAAAGGGCGGAGACTCCTGCATGAAAAATATGATTCTATCGTTCCCTCACAAACTCTGCAACAACGGGAAATATGCGTCGATTTCCCGAAACGATTATGTATCTACATGGTGGTAAAAAGATAATAAAGTTCTAAAATTATAGGATATCCAATTAATAATATGAAACCCTGTAAGCTAATCACAAACCCACAAAATGGGTATGCAACAAACGGTTTAAAAATATTAAACAAATGAAATGAACTACAAAGCAATTGAAAACATTACAAAATTCAAATGGGTCTAGTCCAAGGTATGAAACTTCATTCCACATACAAATTTAAAAATTTAATGAAACCTTATTATCTAGAAAAAATCTGAAATCTTGACAGAGCATTATTGCACTAGAACTCAAAAAATTGAAATAGAAAACAAAATTATGTCAAAAAATTTTATCTAGAAAAAATCTGAAATCTTGACAGAGCATTATTGCACTAGAACTCAAAAAATTGAAATAGAAAACAAAATTATGTCAAAAAGAAGGAATTATCACCTACACGAAAGATTGAACATGTCGATGGAAGTTGAACTCAGATAGTTTGAGTTCACCGTGAGGAGGAGATTTTTGCGTAAGTCTTTGTTTCATTAGCAATCGTGACAGTCGTGGTGAGAAATATAATTTATGAAAATATTAAGGACCTGCTCATTTAGTAAAATTTAATTGTATTAATGATAGTACTAAATGCTGCTTAGAATGTGTCATCAGAGATTGTAAATTTCATCATTTTTTTAACGCAAATGGATTTATTTCATTGCCTTTTTCTTCATAGCCCAATAGAATTTTTGAAAAATGATATTTTTTCAGTATTTAAAATATATTCAAATTGTTAGAACTTTTACAAACATTAGTATATCTCCAAATTTTTACAAATTTTATGTAATACTATTGTTGTGCATGTTAATGGCTTCAAACATTTAGTCATTGGTGCCCATTTTTTCATTGTAGGTATTCTCTTCTTTTTGGTACATCATATTCATGTTGTTTGTTATTATCATTATTTTGTCTTTACTTGATAATTGTCGGACTCTAAATACCAATGATAGTCGTAATAGGTTCTTAACATTATCGTCCATAACTGAATAGTTGGCTATAGAGTAATTTGTGCTTTCAATATTAATATGTGTTTATCCTCCATTTTTATGGTCTAGTAATGCCACAATTCATCTAAGCAATGTATGATTATCAATGCACTTATATTTAATCTTTATTTAATGGTGGACAATTTAATATCAATATTAATAACTAGATGTTTAAATATATTATTATTAAATAATTAACTAAATAATAAAAATTTATAAATATATAATCATAGTTAATACAATAATTATTAATTAACAAATCTAATTATCATTCTTAATTAATAAGTTATTGTTGTTCTTATTTATTATTTACTCATTGTAATATTGTATTAATTAAATTCTATTTCAGAATGGGGACATCACACTTAACAAGTGAGAAATGTTAAATTTTACACTAATTTAATGGTTACTAAATGATTAGATCATACATAATTAATAAAAAGTGTGTGTGTGTGTGTGTGTGTGTGTGTGTGTGTGTGTGTGAGAGAGAGAGAGAGAGAGAGATTAAATTCTATTTCAGAATAGGGGCATCGCACTTAACAAGTGAGAGATGTTGAATTTTACACTAATTTAATGATTACTAAATGATTAGATCATGCATAATTAATTAGTTAGGAACTTAGTTAGTGTATGTGTGTGTGAGTGAATTTAGTTAGGAACTTATCATTAGCAAATAATAAACTACTTAGGAAGTGATGTTGGTGGGTTAAAATAGGATTCATTAATTAACATGTGATTAATTATTGAAATGGATTTAATGAAAATTTAATTAATTAATGATGTTGAATTGGTTATGGAGTGTGATGAGATGTCAATTAATTAATGTGTTAGACTACTTGAGAGATAAGGTGATGTTTAGAGTGAATAAGCTAAGATGAATTGGCATTTAATAATAATGATAGAAGACAGTAGGACTAGAGCACAAAGTTCTAGGTTTATATATCCCCTATTTGAAAGGGTGCTACAACTTAAACAAATAGTGGTCTTTCAAAACAATAGAATACGACAAAGAATAGATGCAAAATGATGTCCCAAAAAAGAATGGAAGGGGAAAAATCCAAATGTATTGTCAAAATGATAAATATGTTTTGGATGAAGGAAAAAAAAAGATGTCATGAAAGGTGAGAAAATGGTTAATTTATTGAGGATAAAGATGTAGATGTCATATGTAGTATGAATCTTGAACATAATTCAAGTTATTTGTGGTAACTTGAAAATCTTTGTAGCATATAACAAGATGCACCACAATTTGGAAAACTCATTGTCATTGTGATATGTCTCAACACTAACATAGATGCAACAACAAATAAAAAGAATAAATTGACAAGAACACCTGCCAATTGAAATTTTAAAAAAAATTAAATATGCATTTCCCACAAACTAAAACTTCATATTTGTTAATAAATCAAGGTTTATCATGTCTACATAGCATTTCAAAGAGTAGTGTTTAAATTGGATGACTCTATTTTGACTCAAATTAGTACGACCTCTAGCCTCTTCTTTCTTTCTTGATTATCTTAGATGACCCTATACACTATTTTCTTCTTACTCTTTAATTCATCATCCTTTAAATGTGTTACTCAAAAAAATTGTTATCATCATTATTCAGTTTGAATTTTATGACCAAATTTAACAATAGATTGTTGAAAACTACTTTTACATCTATGTCTAGTATTATTTGCATTGATTCTACTTTTTAATTTATTTCACATATTTCCTATTTCTGGAGAACTACCTCTATAATTACTTCAAGAAAGTCAGACTTCATACCTCATGTTACAGTTCTTGTTGATTATTTTGAATCTTTACAATATTATTTAAATCGTATGTTTTTCAACAAGTTATAGTTATCTTTATGATTCATGTCCATAATGGAAAGATAGCACATGGAATGAGACCCAGCTCAGCCAAAAAAGTACTTTTTTGACTGGTCCTTGAATCTCCTTTTCAAATTTATTGTTGTTCAAATGACCAAAAGCTTTTCAAACATGACCTCACAATTCAAATTGAAAGTGTGCTGGAAATATTTGAATAGGTCCTAGAATAGACCACCAAAAACAAAATGAGACCTTACATCCTTGGTGTCCACTAAAGTAAACCTCAACATGAAATTTAGACTTGAAGAAACATGTGTAGAAAAAACACTAATAATGCTATTCAATTAGAAATTCATGATAAAAATCCAATAGCGACTATTAAAAACTATCCAAATTTTTAGAAAAGATTTACACAAAGGAATTTTTTTGTCATCTACCTATGTATTATTATATATTGTAACCTAAATATAGTGGTTTGTATAGGAGCGTGAATCCCATATGATTAAAGAATATCGCTCCAAGAGAAGTTTCATTTGTGTATTGATGCTCTTATATCCTTTGTGCAGCACAAGCGCAACTCAAAAGGTCCCAAGTTTTGTGGATGTAAAAATCGAAAAATCAAGTTCAAGGATTTGGGTTACAAAATTCCCCTTAGTTTAAATCCAAGACCATGTTTTGACTTGTGTAATATATAAAACTCATGTAAGTATTCAATGAGCACTCAAGTTGGGACTTAATAAGGCATTGATTCAAAAATGTGAAAAATCAAGCAACATTGGATTGTTGGAGCTTACCTCAAGATGGTAAATGTTTATCGTGATAAATTGGTGTCCAATATTTCAATTGACAATCCACCTCTATTTAACATGTTCCTAAGGTCGTGGTTAGATAAACGATAATTTGAAGAGAGCACAATTAAAAATTTGGAATGGTCAAGTGTGGAAAAAAAAGATAAAATTAATATTATAATAAAAAAAATTAAATTCATTAAAAGAGACATTTAGATGGAAAATAAATCATTTTTTTATTGATTTTGAAATCATTTAATATCATAATTTTTTATGTCTAATAATTAATTATAATGTTGCAAATAATTTAATGACCTAAATATTCAAATTTTAGCCCGGAGGATACTTGTCGATCAAGTAAAAATACTCAAAATAGAATTTTTGGGAATAATAGAAACTTAGAGACAAGTGCCAATATTTAGAAGAGAATCTCTCCTAGGATAGAACATTGGAGAAAACATAGATGCAATCGCCAAGATTTAACTCATTTCAAATTTAATAGTAGTTGTGAAGAAGTGGGAGTTTTCAAAAAGCATGCAAGTTTGTGAACTTGCATTGTGTTGAAGATTCAAGTAAAGTGATTGTGAAATTTGTAGAGTAATTCTAAACTAAGTTTGAAAAAAAAGAAGAGAAAATGCATAGATATTCTAGAAATAGAAATGATCTTTCTAAAGAGAGAGAGTTCTATAATAAATTTCCAAGTTCAATTGTTCTACAAGGGAAGAAATTTAAATAAGCTTAATCTGATTTTTATTCTTCCAATGTTATTATGTTTCTTTTATTTTTTATGAAAGAAATCTGGCATAACATAGAGGAGCAAGTTTGTACATAGAGTTAATGTTGTTTTTTCTATGTGCATTGTCAAGACTCTACAAGGTACATTAAATGAGGTTGTCAATGAGGTTGATGAAGTTGCTAAAGAAGTATGGAGCATGGTTAATTCAGTTCCCAACTTTCTCCTACATCATGTTGCAAGGATTTTCTTTGGATGCATACAAACTCCCAAGATATCCAACTAACAAGATATTATTGTTTAAAGTTGGAAGTTGGGTCTTAATTTCCCAATCATCAAAGGAGATGAAGTTCAAATGTGTATATACATGCAGGTAGCCAACAAGTTGGCAAATGAGCTACATTTCTATTGTTTGGTGTTCTATCTAACAAGACTAATTATGATCTCAACAAAGAAGTATGGAGCATGGTTCATCCAGTTTCCAACTTTCTCCTACATCATGTTGCAAGGATTTTCTTCGAAAGCATATAAACTCCCAAGGTATCCAACTGACAAGATATTATTGTTAAAAGTTGGAAGTTGGGACTTAATTTTCCAATCATCATAGGAGATGAAGTTCAAATGTGTATATGCATGCACGCAGCCAAAAAGTCAGCAAATGAGCTACATTTCTATTGTTTGGTGTTCTATCTAACAAGACTAGATTATGATCCCTACAATAGAATTAGAGTGGTGGCTAGCATGAAATACTAGCACAAGGTTCACCTTGAACACTTTTGAGCCAACATTGTAGATTAGTACAAGATCAAAAGGATAGAGTTTTCTAGATTGCCACTCAACATGATCAAAGTGTGCAAAATCATCCAAGTGCCAAGTCAAGTGAAGGAAGACAAAAACATGATTTAGTATTGATATGAAGTGGAAAGTTACAAGACCATTCAATCATATGAATAGTCCAAGAAGGGCATACTATATCTTGAATCAATATATGCATCAATCATGAAATTTGTTGACTGGTGGTTGAATGTAAAATCGAAAAATTGAAGGTTTCTAAGGGTAACTTGACTTATAAATTGATGAGTCATCAACCATTGTGGAATAATAGACCAAGACAATCTTTAGAAGTGAAAATCGATGAGGGAGAAATTCCACCAAAGAATGTTGAACATGGAAAAGGGAAGAGTCTTGCTTGAAAGTTGTCAAAAAGTAGGCTCAACGTACAATAAAGAACCCCAATAGAAGTGGCAAACTTTTGTGATGACTCTTTCATCACACAATAGGAATCCAATATTACAAGAGATTGACCCTTTCACAATGGGAGAGGTTGAAACAAGTAGAAGGATGCAATAGAAAGATCAAAAGATTGGGTCATTACAAGATAGAGAAAGCATCAATGATTATCAAGAATCAACCCAAGGAAGAGATAGAGAACAAGAGGCTGCAAATAAGGAGAGCCTTGGGTCTGGATTAGAATAGGAAATGGTAGAGATAAAAGCTCCTACGGTAGAAACAAAGGTTCCTGCTATTGAAATAGAGGTTCCTATTACAAAAACAAAAAGTCTTGTTGTCAAGGAAGAAATTAATGAAAGAGTTGTGCATGGACAACAACAAGCCAATCCATAATCACCATGTTGCCATTCCAAAATGATTAAGGTAGAGGTTGCAAAGGGTTCTTGAAAAGGAAATTGATTCAGCAGCAAAATTACTAAAAAACTTAAGCAAAGTTAACAAGTTAGAAGAGAAGAGAAAGGTAAAAAAGTTTGTAAAGTTCATCAAGGGTGAGTCTAGATCCAATATTCTACATATTGCAGTTTCTATTGAAAAAACAAAGGACTGAATTGCTACAAATGATTACAATGTCACATTGTTGGATTTGGGACATGTCTTTGGAGAGTGGGTCATTGAAGAATTTGAGGATACCACACAAGCAATAAAGGAGGAGATGTGGAAGTTGGAAGGAAAATACCAAAAGGTGAAAAGGAAGAATAGGGATTCTTTGAATATAACAATGTATCCCATCTAGTGAGGGAAGAAAGTCAGGCCTTTGTTCCTCCTACAACTCTTCCAACTGAGTCAATGGAAGGTATTGAGAGAATGGGGTAGATTTCTCTAAGTGTGGGGCTTGGATAAAGGACTTGTATAAATAGGTATACAAAATTACCGAGGACTTGTTATAGATATAAGAAAGGGTATTAACCATACTTTCTAGCATAGAATACATAAATGATTTATGTGATGATGAGCATATTTATAAAGATTAAGTAATCTCCGACCTACAAGCTTTAATGGAAACTCCGATGTAGAAATTGGCTAATGGTAGTGCGATAAGAATAGGGGTAGTGTATGATTTTTCTTGTTAGTATAGTACATTAATCATAGAAAAGGTAAATTTTGAAAATTTCAATGAGAAATCCACTTAATTGAGAAAGATTGTCAAAAATATTAAACAAGGAATCTCCAATGCACTCGTGGACTTATTAACATATAGACTAACCAAAAATGGTATAACTATAGATAACCTAAGAAGTAAACTGGAGTTCTTCAGATAAAATTTCTTCATGACGAATGGCTTTGATTTTTTTTCCATATTCTCAAATGTCATGCACACAAACCTAAGGCTTGTTGTCAAATTGGGTGAATAGTTGGAGCAAGTGTGAACAAGAAATGATTGTTCTAGATTTCATGCGAGAATCGATGTCAAATACCAACGTATATGAGTTGGAGACAATGTTGTCTAGATTCCATACATTACTCTTCCTAATAGCAAACCTCATTCATTTTTACCCTATGTCATAACACCCAAAATTATTAGTACCATGAACTCTCATCTTCCATCTTTTGGTTATACAAGCATTTATCTAGGATTTTCTTCGTTCATACAGTATAGATCTATCCAATCTTCCACCTTTTTTTTTATCATAAGCAACTTTTTATGTTTCCTCTTAAACTATCTTTCTATCTCATCTAATGAAAATTTCATTATAAATTCAAAAATAAAAACTATATTACAAAAATTACTTGCAAATTAGCTCAAGTTTTAAGATGTGAACACCCACCTAGCCCTCGTACTCTTAAACAAATGCATTTCTAAGCACATAGCCTCCTAATTTATTGACTTATTTAATCCCACCTCTCTAAACTATCACCTCTAATATTTTTTTTTTTATACCACTATTAGATTGTCTGACTATTGACACTTATAATATTTTACCTTACCGATTTTTTTATTCATGTACTCTATAGATTGTCGCTCAATCAGTAAACTGTTTTTCCAACATACTTCTTTTCTTTCACAAATATTGGTTGATTACATCAAGTTCGACAAAATACTTACAGACTTTCTTGCAAACTCACTTAAGCAATATAACAACAATCTTCATAACCTCAATGACCTCCGCTATCTTCTACCCAAAACAAAGCAAGAAGATTACTACCCAATGCCTTGATACTCCTACCAAACTTGAGCTAGAAAATGGGTTTTGCACTATTAAGTTTTCAATATTGAGCTTTCCACTCTCTAATAGAGTAAAACAACTTTCGTGGAGGATCTATTAAAGGACATACAGCCAAGACACACGTACAAGCTATGCCCGACAATAATTGAGATAAACATCATATTATGCAAATCAGCTGAATTCAATTTATGTATGTTGAAGAATCACAAGTACATTCACGATTAATGCTACAATAGGCTCTTGTAGCATTCTGGACCTTGTCTTAATTCACAATTTAATGTCTACATCTTCACATAAGTGCAGCCACAAAATTGGCTTCCTTAAGCTAATCTCTACCCTCTTGTTCTACTTTGACTGAATTAGTCACTACTTGGTCCTCGATCTCTCCTATTGCTCTCCACAAATAAAAAATTGTCTTTAAAATTGTACATCTTTAGGTGTATAGGTCAACCAACCTAAATTTATGAGTCCAAACCATAGTGATCGTAAACACATCTTTGGGTCCAATATATCTCTTAAGTGACAATCCTTTCAAGTGAGGCCTTGCATATTAGTGCATAACAAGAAGACCTCCTAAGTTGGCTTGCCACCTAATAAAATGGTCAAGAAATGTGAAACAGGCAGGCCAGCATCCATGTGGTGATTGAGGGGTGCTTTGGTTGAAACCAAAGTGACGGAGTACAATGCAGTACCACATAAAGAATCTATTCCACTCGCGTAACAGTTTGATCGGTGACTGGATTAAAACATTCCAACTACTGGACACCAATATGTCTAGTAAAGTCCAGTTTGAAAGACATATACAGCAAAAAGACAAAAATAATTTGTTTGTAAGTTTGTTCGTAGGCCTAAGAAACTCGTGCACAATAATATTTGGATCCCATTATGAGGGCCCCAAAGACCACTACTCAAGTATCATAATGCTTGCATAATCTACTCCAAAAATTCATCGCAACTAACAACCTTCAACTACAATCATCTACCTAATTAGAATCGATGTAGCAAATAATAATTTTGAGATTGAGATATTCTAAGCTCTTTTAACCTTTACATGTCCTTATTAAGGGAGTAGGTCAATCTAAAATCATATTATAGGATATGAGTTGACACTGGGGCAATTAGACAGTTTTAATGAGCCGAGATAAAGAAGTCGGCTGACATGCACGCTATCAGAAATGAATATTCAATTCTGTTATTTCCTTTCAATATAGAACAAATTTAGCGACTATAGACTCATTTATTAATGATTAGTAACAAATTCATCCCTAGTTGAACTACTAAAAAAATTTTAGTCATCGGCTGATGAACAAACCATGGGACAATGTAATCTCATAAGAATATACAAGAGTCCCAGTTCTGCAATTGTCCTAAACAAAATGAATTCGACTTCACTGAAACTGTTAGCCACATGAAGTAAAATATACTTGTTGAGTGGATATTTTTCAACCGACAGTTTTGGGTAAAAATTTAGTCACAAAATAGGATGACCAGCCACAGCGTGCGAGAAAGAGTCTCTCCTACCTTAAAGGGAAGCCTCCTCTTTCTCAATGTTCCTTGGATCAACTCAAGGTAAGCAAAAAGTCGAGAGATTTTAAACAGGGTGTTACTAATATCCTTTTTTCTTAATTTTCAAGAAATGATCCACTTATTCGTAGAACGAATAATGGAAAAGGTAAATCTCTAACTACACTTCTATCAAGAGCTGAAAACAGTGATACCGATAAATCTTCACTAACTCAAAGGCTAGCTAAAACATACCAGTTTGGCTCTAAGTTCGATCGTACTTTTATATGGTAAAAGTTTTACAATTAGGGCACAAAGACTCCTAAAAGTAAGAACAATCTAACTATTTTGCGAATTAAGATGAAAATACAAGCCACAAACAAAGCTTCTAGCTATGAATTTTCTCAATTGTACCTAGTCAAAGCTCGGGCTTCAATTGTTTCTTAACTCTCTATGATCTTTTATTAAACACACAATAATAACATAATCAAGACAATAGGCACAAATTATAGTCAAAGCTTCTAATTTGTTCTATCACAATTGCTTCCAATCAAAGATTTGAATTCAATTGCTTCTTTTATTCACTTTTCTCCCAAATTTGTACTACACAATCAAAGTTATGCTTGCACAAATGTGGCAGAGCTTTCTTGCATACAACAAAAGATAATTTTTATAATGAAGGAGCACTCCTTTATATAGGTAAAGAAGTTGAGAAAAAGGGGGAGGAAAAAGTGGGAGCAACTCAACCAATTTTAACCAAGTCTAACTACAAGAGAAAATATAGGGTTACATGCAATTGCACGTGCAACTCACATTACATATTTTACATACACATGTACTTCGCATTACATGTAATTACACTTTTTCATGTAATGCATCTTCTCCAACTACAAACATGAAATAAAAAAAAAGAACACGGAAGAAAAAAGAACAATTTTGAAAGGCCTTGTACTTGACGATACAATCCTACATGATAATAGGATTAGGAGTTCTTGTACCTTGTACTGTTGCATTCACGTTGATAAGCATAGTGTTGCATCTTTTGACAACCTCTAGCTCTCTTTGATGAATTGTCCATTATCATGTGAAAACTTGATGTGATCCATCTTTTCTTGCTCAAGTTGTTGTGAATTCTCCTTTGTAAATCAACACAAACTGGAGTCTTTGACACTTTGAAAACCTTCTTGACGATGTTCAGATGTACACTCAGAACAACTTTCCATTAGCACCTTTAACTCTCTATTTTTGAAGTAAAGTGTTTGGCACATGGGAATGTGTGTAAATGGAGATTGTCGATTTTCAAAAAGTGACTTGGGCTTTCAAGATGTCACTGCACATAAAATGGATTACATGTAAATGCAACATGTAACGGAATGTGAAGGGTGAAATGAGATGCAAGTGTGAGTGAAAGATACGCTTTACATGCATATGCAGATGAAAATGAAGGATAGCATGTAAAATATGTCATGAGGTGAAAACATGTATAGAAACATGTACTTATTCATGTAAGTGTGAATGTGTATATCAAGATGGAAATGAAACAATGGAGGTGAAATAATGAATTATATAATCACTTTTGGACGAAGAAAGAAGTCAAAATTCACGGAAAGTGAAAATAACATCTTTTTTGTCTTTTCAAAATATGACTTTTGATCAAAATCGGACCTTTTGGATGCAATTACACGTAAGGCATTTCATGTAATCGTGTTGTGCAAATGGAAACGAAAAATGAGATGAATGAAAATAGAAACGAAAAATGGAATTACATGCATATGTGGATGGCGAATGAAGAGAAAAACATGTAATCGCATTTGTCAGATGAAATGTGAGATGTAATGATATGGAAATAGAACGTGAAAAAATTAAATGATAATACTTTCACATGTAGTGAAGGAAAAACAAGTTTTTGGAAAAAAAAAACTTGCAACTTCTCCAAAATGGAGAAAAACTGGTAACAAGCACACAAAACCAAAACAAAAGCAAAACATACCTTTGAAAACAACTCAAAACATGCCAAGATACAATGCACTCCAAAGATGAAATTCGAATTTGGAACTTGGGGAAGAACCAAAGACATCAAAATGAAAAAGAAATTCATATTTAAAGGAAAAATGCATATTCTAAGGCAAAGATTTTCACAAATGGCATCCATTCAACGATTTCATGCATAAAATTAGCAAGGATAAGCATGAATTAAAATGTACAAAAGAAGAGGTCACTTACATAATGAATATGTGCCAAAAATGAAGGAAAAGATGCTCTTTGTTTGAATTTTTCTTTAAAAAATGATGAGAACTTTTCAAATCTCCAAAATTAGAATGATGAAGGGCAGAAAACAAGGAGATTATTTAGCAAAATGCCAAAACGTGCCCTAGATTAGCTCCTCCTTGCAACGTTTTAAAGATTGCATGTTCTTGAGTCATTTTTGCCAAAACAAGAAAAAAACGTGATCTTCAATGTAAAACGTTTTGATGATTTAACACCAAAATAATGATCCTCAACCAATATAATCACCTAATGAGGTAACAATGACTTGATCTCATGCAAAAACGTGATCAAACTTGGCAGATTTATGGAATTTTATGCAAAAAACGTGCCCTAGCTTGGGAGTTTCAAACACGTTTTTGGGTGCAATAACTTGATTTTTGATGAGGGCAAAATGATCACCTCTCCAAAACATGATGAATGCAACTGATTTCATTCAAATCCATGAAGAAAATCAAAAGTTATTATCAAAATAAGAATTTTTTTGGAGCAAGATCATGTTTTATTCACATAATAGGACATTTTTATGTTCATTACATATTTTAAAACATGTTGGAAGGCAAAAGATGACCTTTTTGAGTCCAATGCATGTTTTAAAATATGTCTTCAAATATAATCTCACTTTTTGAAGCCCATTACATATTTTAAAATGTGCAAGTATCTAAAATCTCACTTTTTGGAGTCACTTACATATTTTATAAACATATCTCACATTTTTCATGCACAAGCATGAAAACTCAACTTTTCATGTCATTGCATCAAAAAGGTCCACTTTTACAAGCTTTTGATGTAATGACTTGAAAAAGTCTTCAAAATGAGTTTTCATATGCATTAGCATGAAAAGTTTCTATTTTTCATTTTTTTTTACATGCATATGCACATAAAATGTCCACTTTTAAGCTTTTAAGTTATGCATTTCTCTTATTTTTATAAAAATGTCAACAATATGAGTCAAAAATAACATTTATGCATTATATTAATCAATATAAGTTATAAACATTAAGATAAAGTGACATTTATATAAGTTTTTGATTTAAAAATCAAAAATTTAAAAAGTAACTATATAGTTCTATAGTCACTTTAAGTGAAAAATTAAAAAGTAACTCAACTTAAAATTATAACATAAAGTGCATTATAGTCACTTTAAGTTATAAATTTAAATGAAAAGTAATTTCAAAACATAACAAAAAGTGAATAAAATGGTATATTTTCAAAAAGTGAATGTCAAAATGAAAATATAACATCATTTTTTTAATTCATGTTGTTGCACCTAAAATGTCTACTTTTGAGGCACTAAAATGACCATATCTCTTGACTGACAACTTTGATTGACCTCTAGGTTAAACCGAATCGAAAGAAAAATCGAAAGGCATAACATGAGCAAATTCAAAAGACCAAAAACAAGCAAACACAAACTCAAAAGCAAATAATGGACTATGAAGGCTTCAAAAATCAAGCAAAGGCTCGACAGAAAGCAAAACGAAAACGACTTGACAAAGGCCCTCAGTAAAACAACTTGATATTCGAATTGAAATGGATCAATCGATCAACATTAAGCAATTGAATATCAAATTCAAGCTTAGAGAAATACGAAAATAGCTTGAGAAATTTTCGTACTGTTACCAACATTAAATGGTGACAAAATGCAAGACAACAACTGGCTCTGTCTGGAGAATGTTACTCGTTTATTCTTGAAAACAAAGAATGACATAGAATCCAGTTCTCTAAGTGCCTTTATCCACTCCATTGGGCTATAGAGTCAGGCGACCAAAAATAAAAAGAAATCTAAAACGACTAAAGCACAATAATAAAACAAAAATGTGCAAGTGCACTTCTTGAAAACAAAAGAAAACCTACCTAATTAAAACTAGCCAAAAATGCAAATTTTAAATGAAACCATTTATGGGTTCAACAAAATAGCTACATTTTTTTAGTACCTTGCATGTTCATATGCAACTTCATATTGATGAAACACGAACAATTGGAGCAATGATGTTAAGGCCTGATGTAACACCTCTTGGAAGAGATGGAAGAATTCACCTTTTTGAGATGATTGATATGTACTGTTGCTCCAAGCAAGGTCCATGAATTGAAATTGCTCCTCCATAACTGAAAATTTTTCTTTGACATCTTCTTTGATAGTATGGTCATATTCAGTTACATGTAGAATCTCTAGCTTTCTATTAGCCTCCAACCAAGCAAGATGTCGAATTGGACATCCCCTTGATCGAACAAATTCTAAATTTTTCTTGCCAACTGCAATTTTCTTGATTGGTTCATTAATCACCAACACCTCTAGATGATCAAGAAAACCTTGCTCATGTGATTTCAGTGATGACATGATTGTACTCCCTACCTCAACATGTTGCTCACAAACTTTTGACTTGGGAAAGTCTTTACTGTTTATGAGAAATTCTTTTTCAAACTCTGAGGTAGAACATTTATGCAAAGTGTTTCCAAGTTCATGACCTTAAGACACGAACATATCATTTTCAGCTTGATTCGAACTTGCTTGCATGTCAACTTTAATGACATAACCATCTTGAACCTTGGAAGAAATTTTTTCCTTCATCTTTTCATCACGGGCATTCTAAGATTGCATACACCAGATATGAGAGTTGCCAGCTATGTCTTCTTCCTTTTCTTGAAAGAGAATAGCAAGATCACTAGCTTCAAATACAGGGTGCATCACTATTGTCTTTGCTAATGGTGCTTCAATTGCAAGCTTCTTAAATGGTGAAGCTATCTTTTGTTGATTCCCAACAAGAGAACTTTGCAGAATAGTTGGAAGAGGCCTCGTTGGTACATCTTCATGAGGAACAAAGAACATGCCCTAAGCTATTTGTTTTTTGAGAGCAAGTATCTCATTTGCTAATCTCTGCACTGTAGGATCTATTCTTGTGCTAGAAGAAGGTGAATTGTAAGAATAATAGCTTTCTTCAAACCACTTGCTACAATTATTATCTTCCCAGCAAGAATAAGATCATCTTCAATTTCAATTGCCAAGGTCTATGCAGCTCCAAGAGTAGTTGGGGCTTCTCTCCTTAATAAAAAACTGACTTCAGGAATTTGAACATTAACAAAGAAACACTTCAAATTGGCAGTTGTAGGTTGAGCAACAATTGGAATTCTCCGTGTCAATTTGTTGAAATGAGCAACAAATTCGCGCATAGGCACATGAGATAACTTCTTTAGTTGAGTAAGTTGGACCAATATTACATGGGCATCTTCAGGAGGATTGAATCTTTCTTCAAACTTGGCTATGAGGGTAGCCCAGTTTGTGATAGTACATGATGGTTAATGGTAAAACCAATCAGCAGCCACACCTTGTAGAGTTTCCACGAACAAACTAACAAACATGTCCTCGTATTCAATAGCATGAACTCTACATGCAATGTAGAAAGAAGCAATTTTCTTATCAGGATGTTGTTCATCATCACCAAAGAATTTGGGAAAATTCTTTTGTGAGCCATCAGGAAGATCATGTAGAGGTGGAGCTAGATTCAACAGTCCAAAAGCATTTCCCCAAGGACCTTGGGCCATTTACATGTCCTTGGTAAATGCATGAAACAATTTCAATGAAGATTATTACAATGAAAAAGGATATGGGTATGCTTCAAATGAAAGCATGAGGCTCTCAAATGTGCATTTGATTCCCCAACGGAGTTGCCAAAAAATTGTTAGGTGGATATTTCGCAACCGACAGTTTTGAGTAAAAATTTAGTCGCAAAATAGGATGACCAGCCACAGCGTGTGAGACAGAGTCTCTCCTACCTTAAAGGGAAGGCTCCCCCTTCTCACTGTTCCTTAGATCAACTCAAGGTAAGCAAAAAGTCGAAAGATCTTAAACAGGGTGTTACTGATATCCTTTCTTCTTAACTTTCAAGAAAAGATCCACTTACTCGTACAACGAATAATGGGTAAGGTAAATCTCTAACTACACTTCTATCAAGAGCTAGAAACAGTGATACCGATAAATCTTCACTAACTCAAAGGCTAGCTAAAACATACCGGTTTGGCTCTAAATTCGATCGTACTTCTATATGGTAAAAGTTTTACAATTAGTGCACAAAGACTCCTAAAAGTAAGAACAATCTAACTATTTTGCAAATTAAGATGAAAATACAAGCCACAGACAAAGCTTCTAGCTATGGATTTTCACAATTGTTCCTGGTCAAAGCTCGAGCTTCAATTATTTCTTAACTCTCTATGCTCTTTTATTTAACACAAAATAATAACATGAATCAAGACAATAGGCACAAATTATAGTCAAAGTTTCTAATTTGTTCTATCACAATTGCTTCCAGTCAAAGCTTTGAATCCAATTGCTTCTTTTATTCACTTTTCTCCCAAATTTGTACTACACAATCAAAGTTATGCTTGCACAAATGTGGCAGAGCTTTCTTGCATACAACAAAAGATAATTTTTACAATGAGGGGGCACTCCTTTATATAGGCAAAGAAGTTGAGAAAAAGGGGGAGGAAAAAGTGGGAGCAACTCAACCAACTTTGACCAAGTCTAACTACAAAAGAAAATATAGAATTACATGCAATTGCACGTGCAACTCACATTACATCTTTTACATACACATGTAACTCGCATTACATGTAAGTACACTTTTTCATGCAATGCATCTTTTCCAACTACAAACATGAAAGAAGAAGAAAGAAGACGGAAGAGAAAAGAACAATTTTGAAAGGCCTTGTACTTGACGATGCAATCCTAGATGATAACAGGATTGAGAGTTTATGTACCTTGTACTGTTGCATTCACGTTGATAACCATAGTGTTGTGGCTTTTGACAACCTCTAGCTCTCTTTGATGAATTGTCCATTATCATGTGGAAACTTGATGTGATCCATCTTTTCTCGCTCAAGTTGTCGTGAATTCTCTTTTGTAGATCAGCACAAACTGGAGTCTTTGACACTTTGAAAACCTTCTTGACGATGTTCGGATGTACACTCAGAACAACTTTCCATCAGCACCTTTAACTCTCTTTTTTTTCTTTTTTTTTGGAGTAAAGTGCTTAGCGCATGGGAATGCGTGTAAATGGAGATTGCCGATTTTCAAAAAGTGACGAGCTTTCAAAATGTCACTGCACGAAAAATGGATTACATGTAAATGCAACATGTAACGGAAGGTGGAGGGTGAAATGAAATGCAAGTGTGAGTGAAAGATATGCTTTACATGCATATGCGGATGAAAATGAAGAATAACATGTAAAATATGTTATGAGGTGGAAACATGTATGGAAACATGTACTTATTCATGTAAGTGTGAATGCGTATATGAAGATGGAAATGAAACAATGGAGGTGAGATAATGAATTATATAGTCACTTTTGGAGGAAGAAAGAAGTCAAAATTCACGAAAAACAAAAATAACATCTTTTTTGTCTTTTCAAAATATGACTTTTGATCAAAATCGGACCTTTTGGATGCAATTACACGTAAGGCATTTCGTGTAATCGTGTTGTGCAAATGGAAGCGAAAAATGAGATGGATAAAAATGGAAACGGAAAATGGGATTACATGCATATGTGGATGGCAAATGAAGAGAAAAACATGTAATCGCATTTGTCGGATGAAATGTGAGATGTAATGATATGCAAACAGAATGTGAAAAAATGAAATGATAATGCTTTCACACGTAGTGAAGGAAAAACAAGTTTTTGGAAGAAAAAAAACTGACAACAAGCACACAAAACCAAAACAAAAGAAAAACATACCTTTGAAAACAACTCAAAACATGCCAAGATGCAATGCACTCCAAAGATGAAATTCGAATTTGGAACTCAGGAAAGAACCAAAGACATCAAAATGAAAAAGAAATTCATATTTAAAGGAAAAATGCATATTCTAATGCAAAGATTTTCACAAATGGCATTCATTCAACGATTTCATGCATAAAATTAGCAAGGATAAGCATGAATTAAAATGTAAAAAAAAAGAGGTCCACTTACATGATGAATATGTGCCAAAAATGAAGGAAAAGATGCTCTTTGTTTGATTTTTTCTTCAAAAAATGATGAGAACTTTTCAAATCTCCAAAATCTGAATGATGAAGGGCAGCAAACAAGGAGATTATTTAGCGAAATGCCAAAACGTGCCCTAGATTAGCTCCTCCTTGCAATGTTTTAAAGATTGCATGTTTTTGAGTCGTTTTTGCCAAAACAAGAAAAAAACGTGATCTTCAAAGTAAAACGTTTTGATGATTTAATACCAAAATAATGATCCTCAACCAATGTAATCACCTAATGAGGTAAAACGACTTGATCTCATGCAAAAACATGATCAAACTTGACAGATATATGGAGTTTTATGCAAAAAAGTGCCCTAGCTTGAGAGTTTCAAACACGTTTTTGGGTGCAATCACTTGATTTTTGATGAGGGCAAAATGATCACCTCTCCAAAACATGATGAATGCAACTAATTTCATTCAAATCCATGAAGAAAATCAAAAGTTATGATCAAAATAGGAAGTTTTTGGAGCAAAAACATGTTTTCTTCACATAATAGGACATTTTAATGTTCATTACATATTTTAAAACATGTTGGAAGGCAAAAGATGACCTTTTTTAGTCCAATGCATGTTTTAAAAAATGTCTTGAGATATAATCTCACTTTTTGAAGCCCATTACATATTTTAAAATGTGCAAGTCTCTAAAATCTCACTTTTTAGAGTCACTTACATATTTTATAAACATATCTCACATTTTTCATGCACAAGCATGAAAACTCAACTTTTCATGTCATTGCATCAAAAAGATCCGCTTTTACAAGCTTTTTGATGTAATGACTTGAAAAAGGTCCTCAAAATGAGTTTTCATATGCATTAGCATGAAAAGTTTCTACTTTTCATAGTTTTTTACATGCATATGCACATAAAATGTCCACTTTTAGGCTTTTAAGTTATGCATTTCACTTATTTTTATAAAAATGTCAACAATATGAGTCAAAATAACATTTATGCATTATATTAATCAATATAAGTCATAAACATTAAGTTAAAGTGACATTTATATAAGTATTTGATTTAAAAATCAAAAATTTAAAAAGTAACTATATAGTTCTATAGTCACTTTAAGTGAAAAATTAAAAAATAACTCAACTTAAAATTATAACATAAAGTGCATTATAGTCTAAGTTATAAATTTAAATGAAAAGTAACTTCAAAACATAGCAAAAAGTGAATAAAATGTTATATTTTCAAAAAGTGAATGTCAAAATGAAAATATAACATCATTTTTTTAATTCGTGCTATTGCACCTAAAATGTCTACTTTTGAGGCACTAAAATGACCATATCTCTTGACTGACAACTCCGATTGACCTCTAAGTTAGACCGAATCGAAGAGGAAATCGAAAGGCATAACATGAGCAAATTCAAAAGACCAAAAACAAGCAAACACAAACTCAAAAGCAAAGAACGAACTGTGAAGACTTCAAAAATCAAGCGAAGGCTCAACAGAAAGCAAAACGAAAACGACTTGACGAAGGCTTTTAGTAAAACAACTTGATATTCGAATTGAAATAGATCAATCGATCAACATTAAGCAATTGAATGTCAAATTTAAGCTTAGAGAAACACGAAACTGGCTTGAAAAAGTTTCGTACTGTTACCAACATTTTGTGGTGACAAAATGCAAAACAACAATACTCAATCTTGGTCGAACTAACAACACAAATTCAGCCGTGGATTGTCAATGATACCTAGTCGTGCAGCTTGTACAGGTGGAGATTGTCATTTTTACATACAACTTGAGCTATATATAAATATTCAACATTGGATATCTCTCTCGGACTTCGTTTCCCTGCAACAAAATTACATTTTCATATTTTCAAATATACAACTGTAACTGACTGCTTATTGGATATTTACATATTTGTGTCTAGACAATATTTACTACCCTTCCACCATGTATGGTAAAAGTGTATTTTCAACAAGTTTAAAAAGATGAGTCAATAAATACAGGGAACAAGTTGTAGAGACACAAGATAGACCACAAACTGGAAGAGTGTGTCTAGACAATATTTACTACCCTTCCACCATGTATGGTATAAGTGTATTTTCAACAAGTTTAAAAAGATGAGTCAAGAATACGAGGAACAAGTTGTAGAGACACAAGATAGACCCCAAACTGGAAGAGTGAATGGTAAAGTTGACAATTTCTTTCATATGTACTAAGTGTATATTCATACCAAAATACACCATTACATACATCAATTATTTAAGCCAGCCACACAATTCGAACTCCAAAATATGGCAGGGTATAACACAATCCAAATATACTAAAAATATATTAATCTTCAATTCTTCTAATTCCTTTCAATATGGAACAAATTCAGCGACTATAGACTCATTTATTAATGATTAGTAACAATTCATTCCTAGTTGAACTACTAATATGAATCTTCAATTCTTCTAATTCCTTTCAATATAGAACAAATTCAGCAACTATACTCGTTTATTAATGATTAGTAACAAATTTATCCCTAGTTGAACTACTAAAAAAGATTCGGTCATCGGCAGATGAACCAACCATGGGACAATGTAATATCTCGTACGAAGATAAAAAAGTCCCAATTCTGCAATTGTCCTAAACAAAACCATTTCGACTTCACTGAAACTGTTAGCTACATAAAGTTAAATATATTCAATCTTGGTCAAACAGGCAACACAAATTCAGCCATGGATTGTCACTGATACCCAGTCGTGCAGCTTGTATAGGTGGAGGGTGTCATTTTTACATACAACTTGAGCTATATATAAATATCCAACATTAGATATCTCCCTCAAGCTTAAAGATTTAGAACTCATGATCCTAACATTTTTGTTTGCAGGCTCAAGAAAGCTCTCTATGGGCTTAAGCCAAGAAAGCTCTCTATGGGCTTAAGCAGGCTCCAAGGGCTTGGTATGAAAGAATTGATGAATATCTCACTGGCTTAAGATTCTCCAAAAATGAAGCCGATCCAAATTTATATTATAAAAGAGATAAAGATGATATGGCAACTCTAATACTGTATATTGATGATTTACTAATAACAGGTGATGATTGTCACTAATACCTAGTCGTGCAGCTTGGATAGGTGGAGGTTGTCATTTTTACATACAACTTGAGCTATATATAAATATCCAACATTAGATATCTCCCTCAGGCTTCTTTTCCCTGCAATAAAATTACATTTTTGTGTTTTCAAAAATACAACTATAACTGACCGCTTATTGGATATTTTCGTATTTATGTATAGACAATATTTATTATCCTTCCAACATGTATGGTAAAAGTGTATTTTCGACAAGTTCAAAAGGATGAATCACGGATACAGGGAACAAGTTGCAGATATACAAAATAGACCCCAAACTGGAAGGGTGAATGGTAAAGTGACAATTTCTTTCATATGCACTGAGTGTATATTTATCCCTAAATACCCCATTACATACATCAATTAATTAAGCCAGCTACACAATTCAACTCCAAAATATGACAGGGTACAACACCATCCAAATATAGTGAAAAAATAATTATGTGAAGAGACATCAATTAATAAATTTCTTAAATTGTGCAAAAATGTCCTATTTGGCCCAATATATACCAGATAGCCGAAGAGCAACCCAATTGGGTTCTAATCAAAGATCCAGCATAACTAGTTGCTTGTGTTCTATCTCATATCTGGGCCTAACAATACCACAAAACACAATCTCACTAGGCTGTGATCTACATATTTTAAAAAATAAAAGACAAAAAAGAACAAATAATATTTGTGTTTTATATTCTTCCTTGTGTAGCTCAATACAGTATTCCACGTGGAACAGGGCACATTTGTCATCATAGTACTGTTTTCACAAACACAATGTCACACATTTTGAAAACAATTTTGATTATTTCTATCACATATTCAAATCTTTGATACTATTTCGTTATATATATAACCAGTACCATCAGTTGGGCAAATGAGTGAATTTTTTTCTAATACCTAGGCAACTATCCATAATCAGATTAATTTGAGAAACAACTGAATATTAAACAGCAATACTTTCACATGAGAAACCGTACCAAACGAGG
This sequence comes from Cupressus sempervirens, assembly GCA_028749045.1. NCBI lineage: Eukaryota > Viridiplantae > Streptophyta > Pinopsida > Cupressales > Cupressaceae > Cupressus > Cupressus sempervirens. The sequence goes on along the minus strand of CM053792.1, from coordinate 495,514,410 downwards.
TATACTGCAGGCAATACTTATACGACCACATAATAAAATGTGGAGAATAACATAACGGTTACCCAAAAAAATTATAAACTGTATAAATCCAGATAAATCAACTGTAACAAGTTCACAACATTAGTTTCAAACCTTAAAAAAAGGCCACCCTTATTAGTGATTATACTGCAAATCACTTACACGGTGACATCATCGTCTACCATGATGCCTCTTCTTATGTGACTTTCTCTTCCTGTGTGAGCCTTGTGAATCAGACTCAGAGGAACTATACCGTTGATGTCTCCTTTTGCTATGCTTTCTCCTCCTCTGCTCTTCTTCTGAGTCTGATTCAGAAGATGTCTCAGATGACTCACTCTCACTGTCACTCAAAAGTGATCTAGATGTATCTGTCTCTGAGTCCGAGTCTTCAGTGGATATACCACTATCACTTGTACTCTCAGATACTTCGCTTGACTCACTATCACTTGTGCCATCTGAAGAATATCGCTTTCTCTTACTTGTCTTTTTCTTCTTGCTCTTTTTTTTCTTCTCATTTTTTTCAGATGCTAGATTGCCAGTCAAAACTTCCTGCAAACCCAAGGCATTCTGAGGATTATCAGGGTTGTCCAGTTCATAAGAAACTGATAATTTCATTTTAAGTTTGGGATTCTTAAGCTGCTGGGTCCGTGATGGTCGAGAAATATAGACTCTCTCATTCTTGCATTCATATGTCCAATGACCAGGTTGAAAACATTTCTGGCAACGTTGAGCAGCGCCTCCTGATGGAGCAGTGGGCTTCAAATCCTTTCTGACACCCAATTTCACAGCCTTTTCAGTACTCATCAAATACATTTGGCGCTTTGCTTCCTTGCGCTCCTGCCATCGGCTGGGCCCTTCTTCCTTCTGTCCATATGCATTCACATTCCTTGCTGCAGCAGCTGCTGCTCGTTCAGCCTGGGCTCGGCTGAGCCCCTTGGCTGCACTCAGTGCAGCAGCCTTAATCCGATCAGCTGCCGCTTGTGCAGTTTCTTCCTTCTTGCTAGACATTGTTTAAAAATCAGTGCAAAAATTGACGTTCCCAGATATAGATGATACCAAGTTGACTATTTAAAGCCACAGTTAAGCTATTGGCTCCTGCAAGTGTAAAATAGTTGAAATGAGTCAATCTACAGAGATACCTTAATTTTCATTTGAGCCAAAAAAAAAAGATCAGCAAAATATTCCCTTGCTATAAATGGTTAAAATCCTGCTGCTGATTGCAATTGAATAAGTAGAAACTGATTTGCATGTTACTGTACATAAATATACATTCTATAAAGCATACAAAAACATGATGACAGAGATTATCAATGATATCATAATTCTAGAAACTGTAAACACTTGTGTTTTTTTACAAGGTTAAAATAATGTTTGATGTTGTAAACCAAAATCATAAACACCAAAAGTAATTGAAGTTGTTTAGATGGAGGAAACTAAAAAAACTGTCGTAACACATTGTAAGCAGTAAAGTTTTTACTGACACATAGCCCTTTGTAACACATCATAAACATTAAAAAATGTAATGAAACATAGACATTGTACTGAAATCTAGATTCTAAAGTTGTAGTGTAATAATTCTAGAAAATATTATTCAAACTTTACTATGTTCTGATCCCTTTCAACACAGTAAAACAGCTTATTATTTTAGTGGATATGCAACCATTATGGGACAATTTGGCATTCACCCTAGCTTCCAAGCGTTGACAATGTAGATCAGGTAGATTCTTTCTATTATTGAAGTCACCCTTTAATCTCACCAAAGATTTAGAAAGAAAATCAATAGTTTCATTAAGTAAACAATATAAGAATGGAGTAACATATTCCCACTTTTCTCCTGACTTTGACAAAAATCATAACAAATCACTAAAAATACAAAAAGATCTAAGAAACTCCTCTGTTAATCTTTTTACAGAGCTGGATCTTCTCAAATTAACATAACTGAAGTAACTTTTTTAACCTTTGTTAAATTGTAGTTCAGTCAGATTGATATGATCATGAGATTCATTATAAATGGTAAATCGTCATTAGATATATATTCTTTATATTACATATTATTATATATATAATATATATATTTTTATTATACATATGGTTAGTTATATTAAATATACTAACCAATGATGATTAACTATAGAGACATGTCTCCTCCTCATATTTATATGAGAAGCAAATCTGCAATTGGAACACATCAATAACAATAGCAATGATAATTACATTTGCAGATTTCGATCCATGTTACTTAACATGGTATCAAAGCAAGGTTGCAAATGTAGAAAATAGAAAGAGAAGAGACAACATCAAATTTGGAAATCTTGGACACAGAGAACATCACAGGGTCATCATATTGTTAAAAAGAGAGCAGGGAACCCTCTATTGCACTGCGATAATGGATAACAGAAAATGTTTTTGAGCATTACGATAGAGAATATGATGAATACACTTCAGTGCGATACAAAAGAATAATACTACGAGAGATCAAAAGAATCAACCATAGCAGCGATGATACACCTCCTTATGCGACTCAACAGGCACAAACACGTTTTCTGCAATGATTATCCATTACATAGGTGAGACTCTAAAGACCAAAACGATTGTAGACATGAACTTTTGAAAGTCAACTTGAATAAGGGAGGATACACAAAAGTCACAGACATAAGGCGACACTTGCACATGCAATGACTCATGAAACCTCAAAATGCTATGCCATGATGTGATTGAGATATACATATACAGATTCATATTTTCTCCAGGGATGATTGGAGGGAATAGAAAGGCATTTATTCCTGTTCAATTTATCATATTATATATATATATATATATATATATATAATTCTGCAACTTCAGGGGGAGGTATCGAAAAGAATATTAACAAATAAATATATTGATAAAATATTAAGAGCAGCGATTATTAATGAAATAAAAGACAGTAAAAGGCCATAGACAGCCAACGAAGGAGGATAATTAGCTGGCGAGACAAATTCATACAAACCCTCATATATATTCTTCTCCTTGGCAAACGAAGGAGAATAATAGGTTAATGTTATATTGACATGATCGAAGATAGTGAAATATAAATCCTTAGAAAAGATATGGCAACACATAAGTGAGCATACGAATTGATACGTAGTAATCATTTAAGTTTCAGAAGCAAGTTTGATCTTGCTAATAAGTAATATTAATGGGTTGAGATTATTTATTACATTCTTGGCTATCCCAACATATATAAACTATCAATTGAAGTCTGTGAAATAATAATATTGTGTATAAGAAGTGGTGCATCAGGTTAAAGTATATGGATGGCGTGTAAGTATAACAGGTGGTGAAACGTAAATACTATACATGCTCGTAGAAACCACACAGTCAAATATAAAAGCACTGGATTAATATATCATTCCATCTATCAAGGAGGCATGATTTAATATGGATATCATTATGGAGGAAATGAACTAGTGATAGTAATATGCTGATTCATATTCCTGTGGCATGAGGTTTTCTTGCGATTATCAAAATAAGTCCATTCCAGACAAGATATTTTGTTAAAGAAATATTATTTCAGGGAATCGATACACTTATTACAAAAATGACAAATATATTATATGGATGGAAAGACTTTTGAAAGGAGACCTAAGAGGGCATTTTTTAAGCTAGATTTAGACTTGCGTGGAAGAGAATATATCATTTGCCAACTGTGTTCTCATATTTAATTTTTTCTTGGGAGCAGCACTATATTCTTGTAAACAAATATTCGAAGGAGAATAGAAGCCCAAGTGGAGGAATAGATAACCAGTATTAAGGTGACGACAGGTATAATTATAAGGATGGCAACTAGTATACTCTGAAAGTAACAATTGTTGATGTTTGATAGAAGAAAATGTGTGATGTTCAATGAGTGATGGGGAACTAAATTACTGACTAAACATTAATTATGATCAATAAAAATCATGTTGATGTTATCAATGATGGCAGCCAACAAAGAAAAGGGCATCGAATGAAAAGGAGCATTTCCATTGGCCAAACCATAATGTGATGCAAAGATCAGAATACACATTCTTAACATATATTTGTTTAATATAAATTAATAAACTGATGTGTGCGAGAGTTTTACCAGAAGGATGTAAAATGAAAAGGAAATTTAATACTGCTTGAACATAGTTGGAACATGTCTGTGAGTGAACATAGCCCACATCAGCTATCAAGCCTGATAAATAAGGATAGACCTCATTCAACAAAATGAATACAATCTTAGACTAGATTATATATTGGTGAAACTGGCAACATTAAAAGACGTGTATGGATCATCCAAATTGAGGCATTAATATTGTTGCTGAAGAAAATTCAACGTGGATTGCATTACGACATAGCAATTCTAATCGGTGTCTGTCTGCTATTTGGTTCTCGCCTCTATGATTGCTTTGGTCTTTATTTTTATTTTTATTTTTTTCATTGATGTAGTCTCTGCAACCATAGCCTTAGCAGAAGGAGGTCACAAATGATCAAGCATAAATAAGACATGAGAATTATTATTGCTAAGATGGTTTCACCTATGGATATAACATGATTTTATATAGAGAATAGGAGAATAGATAAAATTTAAAGGACCAATTAACTAGTATTGGTATAGTATGCTGTGAGACCGAACCACAAATACCAAGCAAGAGTAAGGTAAGAATTTGGACACCGACCTTGTAAGGTAAGTAATGGTATATTATTAAAGTTTTATTTTTCACATTCTAATAAAATAGGTTACCTAAGGTTGTTATATCATTAATATATTTTTTAAAGAGATTTGATAAATTTGACATTATTAAATTGATAAGCATTTATCTATCTTGAGTATTCTACTTATCTAATCTACTATAGTCCCTCTCTTATTTTATATGAGCTATTTTCCTCCAAGAATGTTCTTGCAGGAAAAAGAGGGAGATTAAGATTCACTGGGAGGCTAACATCTCATTTGAGACAATCTTGAAAGAGAGGGAGTAAACCACGTTGTGCTGGATTCACCAATGATAGGAATACATAGACTGTAAGATATTCATTCATGTGGCACAACCATACTAAATCAAGATATTGGTATATTGTGGACAAGCTTGAGAAAATGGAAGGATGTACTTGATTCTACTGTTAAGCTAAATGAATGTTTGAGCCTTAAATAATCAAAAGAGAAAGTTGGAAAGGAATTGTCATATTTAATTCAAAATTGTTCAAACAATATAAGAATGAGTGAAAATTTTACATTGAAGGGGGAATAAATAGGCAATGTTCCATTACCACTTGAACCTTATTTAGAAAGGAGATGTTCCAATCTCTAAAGACAATTCTTGAATCTTCATGTGCAGATAAGTAATCTTATATTAGTTTAACTCCTTGTACTCTCTCTTATTTGTAATTCTATATGTACCATATGAGCTATTTCCCTTGATCTTTTCCTTTGTATCTAAAGATGATCTTGCAGGAAAAGTAGGATGGTACATTAGGCATATTGTGCAAACTCAATCTTATGAAGTAACTCCAAAGAAGTTGTGATCTAGAAATCATTAGTCTTATGATGATCAAGATGGATAAAGTGAGGCTCTTGAAGCAAATATCTATGATGATCAAGATTATGAGTATCCTTCTTTATTAAGAGGGAGTCTGTCACTTCTTCTCAAGGCAACATTGGAGCTAAGAAGATAAATAAACTCCGGAGTTTAATAATCAGAGGGAGTCTAGAAATACATTTGGGTAATTACCTCATGGGCCTAACTCTATGTACATCATCAAAAAATAATGACTTTCCATCAAGATGGAAGACTATTAGATTCAGAGGGAGTTTAACAAGCATCCTTGGGGGAAGAAATTTTGTGTGGAAGTAACTAGAGGACCTGACCTCCCAAGATTGACATTTAGAGAGAGAAATTCTTAGATGCAATCCTTCATGAATGATATCCTCTCTATGAGAAGTTCTAAGTGAAACTCTCTGTAATGCACTCTTGTTTATTGTTGTTTCAGTCCAGTAGTTGTCTCCATGAGAGCACATTAAGCATATGGAGACTTCTTATCACTATATAAGAGATATGGTTAGCAACGATGTTATCAAATTAAGTTATCGGCAACATGTTGATATTTTACCAAGCCTCTTGCGAAGTTGAAAATTGTGTACTTCAGAGGTAAAATTTGTATGACATTTTTTGTAAATGCATTTATTAACTAATATATTCATGAATGTAAAATTGCTTGCAAGCTTGTATTGTGAAAAGTGACGACTTTCCTTGTGAAAGGTGACGACCTTTCGTGTGTTCTGATCCTATTATAAAGTGACGACTTTATTTTAGTTGATCTATCTTCAAACAATGGTTGAATTTGGTGTTATCTTTGGGCCGGATTTTGCCGGACATATTGATAACCTTCATGGGTCTTTTAGGCGATAGCCAGACACCATGAAAACCCATTGCTTTGAAAGTTTGGGTTATCCTTGTTCTTCGGGCCAAATTTTGCTGGACACATTGATAACCTTCATGGGTCTTTGGGTGATAGCCGGACACCATGAAAATTCATTATGTTTTCTTTCTTTTTTTCTCTCAATTTAATAAACATAATGATGATTACAACTGATTGTGTAAGTTAACCTTATTTAAATTTCCTTTGCTAAAGAGGGAGCGTTGAGGATTCTAGCCTCATAGTGTATTGAAGTAAATTCCATATGTTAATTTACATATGTGTTGATGAATTCATATCAATATGCCATTCTAGGGATATCATAGTGAGATGATATCTCCTTATACTCTAGAACATAGTATGTTCTATATCAATCCTTCCTAACTAAGAGGGAGTGTTAATTTGTAGTTCAGTCAAATTGATATGATCATGAGATTCATTATAAATGGTAAATCGTCATTAGATATATATTCTTTATATTACACATTATATATATATATATATATATATATATATATATATATATATTTATTTATTTATTTATTTATTTATTTATTTATTTATTATACATATGGTTAGTTATATTAAATATACTAACCAATGATGATTAACTATAGAGACATGTCGCTTCATGAGACATGTCTCCTCCTCCTCATATTTATATGAGAAGCAAATCTGCAATTGGAACACATCAATAAAATGGCAATGATAATTACATTTGCAGATTTCGATCCATGTTGCTTAACAACCTTCACTAATGTCACCACAAGCAAATGTAAAGCCTGCAAAGGCAAACAAGTCCAAACCTTCCTTAGAACTGCCCGATTCGATAAAAGTTGGATGCTTATATAATTACATTTACAGAGTTAAACTGTCCCAAATACAGTAGACTTAAACTGTTAGAAGAACCCATCTATTACAAAACAAGAGGTGAAATAGGTGAAATACTAAGTTTCAGTTGCAGCTAGCACAAAAATCTGAGAATATCTAAACCACCAAACCTACAAACCCCAGATGCTGGTGTCCTGTCTGCATTAAAGATGACAGATCACAGAGTGTGTTCCAAAACGTTTATGCTAAAAAAACTCACACAATTGAATCCAGAAGCACACCCTGTTTTACATTGAACATTCTCAAACAACCAAAACCTAACCAGCGTCTGAAAAAACTATCTTTAAACAACTAAAAATCATATTAAAAATGTCTGAGTAATTAAACTCACTCAGATACATACAGGTTAAGAACAAGGCAATCCTCGCATACAATTTCGACAGGGAATTTTCAGAAAAAATAAAGCCACTCAATCAGAACATATATATCCACAAATGATACAGGGCTTTAGGATATGATTACTAATATGTTCTTAGAGACTTAGTTTTTTTAGTTTAAGATAAGAAGAAAATTTACAGAAAACATCTCCAACACCTAAATAAACAAGGCTGCAGTGTAGCAAAGCTCCTGCCAAAATGTTGGGAGGATTGTTTAAACTTTGTCACAGAAATAAAAAGTTTGCTATGTATGACTATATAGAATGCAATAAAATAGTTGTTGGTAGTGTCACTAGAATGCTAAATTTTCAAGGAAAAACTAAGTACCACAAACTGACTTAGGTGAATTCTCAAAATTTGTTTCATAGGAATTGTCACTAATTGTAACTTTTGAGAGCTCACCTTAAATGGCTCAAAACAATGTGACCACCAACTTAACAGATGTTTAAAGTAATGATTCAAGCAATGCACACAGCTTATGTTGATGTATTGGATTTAACTTATGGCTTGGCAGTGATCATGACTGTATAACTGTTTTACACAATATATTTGCAGCTTTATATCCGAGCTATACTTACTGATCATTGTTTAGCTCAATAATCATCGTCAGGGGTTGTTTTTTGTCAGCATTGAGACTTAGAAGTTTTAAAAAATGGAATTTATGGAAAAAATGAAGTGGTTTTAGGATGAGAGGCTGATCTTTTGAATAAGATTGACGACAAGACTAGGCACTAATCATGAGATTAGACAACAAATTTCTGAGCATGGATCCTAGAGTTTTTAGCACAGATCCCAAAGCAAAATTTTGGAAGACCCAGAAAAATCTGCAAACTACACAAATAAGCTCTAAAGAAACCCTGAAGGAATCTATTTTAAAATTTGGATTGGAGGGAAAAACCTAGGGTCTTATTAAAAACCCTAGCTAGCTGAATAAAAAATTCGTAAATACCAATGAATATTTGCTCACAAAGTAAATACGTAGGGTTTGAAAAAACCTAGGCGGCTAAGGATGCGTCTGCAAATATCAGAAACAACCACAGAATGGTCAAAATTGGAAAAGACAACAGAGAAAGTAGACAGACATAAACTCTCGCCGGTGAAATTGAAGCACGAAATCCAGGGTCGACGTTAAGGGAAGGGTCATCGAACATGTAGAGAGCAAACCCGTCAAGCGTAAAAAATGGTGGTCGAGCACCAAAAAAAGGCGTTCTAATAAACGATGGCGCTTGAAAGACTAAGTTGACTGATGAAGAGACAATCTCGTTTGAAGCCAGAGAAAAAAATGATCGTTGTTTTTTGGTAAAGATGACGACAAAGAGGGGTCGAAACTGAAAAACCGACCAGAAAAAAACTCTGCACACCAAAAATCCAAAAATGGTGGATTGAGGTTTCATGATTTTCCAGCTCAATGATTTAAAGCACTTCTATTAATTAACAACACATAAATCTTGCACATGAATAACACATATGCGATGCAATACCTTGTTTGCCAATCGCTCCCGCTCCCGCTTCTACTACTTCTCGTTCGTCACTTGTGTCGCCCAATGTTTGCCTTGCCCTACTAAGCGTCTTTCGTCTCTATAAATCTCTACAAACTTGTGCGCCATGCAACTCCAAGTAAGAAGCAGCTTTATTAGTCCTCAATTAACTTTTATGACCACGTCACTCTATTGCTAAAGTTTTGAATTGATTTATTTTTAAATTAATTTTTAACCATTAATTCTTATTTTATGATTGGTTAATCCCTATTTGTCAGAGGTAAAATGGATTTATTGTCACAAGAAATTACTAAAAATTATATTCCAAAAACTTCTAGAATATCACCGCCTCACTGATTTTTTAGCAGGATGGGTGCCCAACATGAACTCAACTAGGGTTAGAGAAGGGACAACGCTAACACAATTGCAAAAGAGGCTAAAGCCATAGTCACCCATAACACAAGAACCCTTTCTAGTGTGATCAAAGGATCAGTTGTGTCACGCCCATACGTGACCCAACCATCCAATGGGCATGCTAATGGACATGACTAGGTGAGGGAGGAGACGCTTTGCCTGTGCTTGGTTGTATGGCCAGCGATACTGCATGCTTGCACATGTTCACCAGTGTAAATGGAAGAGAACATCTGGGGCAGGGCAAGCATTTTCAAAAGCGTTGGAAATTGAAGTAACATATTTAAAAGTAAATGAATATGCAAAAACACGTAAGTTGGGCTCTCCATACTCTGGTTGAGGGCTCCCATATCAACATAGCCAAGCAAGACTGCCACAAGAGATTGCAAAATTCAAACAACACACATGTCACAGCCAACAAATTAATTTGTGCAAATCTTATAATTATGTTCATATATATACTTTGATGTAACTCATAGGTTGTTATAGGGCTCCCAATTCGAACACAGGAAAAAGGAAATTTTGAAATGCTTATAAAGACTTAACAATAAATACTAATCGATTGCATTTGTTTTGAAGATTCTAAAGCTTTTTCACCCCTTATTTTCTACACAGCTCTCTAGTGAAAAGTAACATGAGAACAAAAGTTTCGAAAAGAACCATGGGAAGCTTCTCCACACCTGAGACTTTTAAAAGAGGATAACAAAAATGTATTTTGTTTTTAAAAAAAAAATCTTTTGAAAAAATAATAACAATTTTAAACATTAATTGTGAGTTGTATTTTGAATTTTTGACTGGCTTATTTTCGTCCAAACAAAATACAATACTACTATGTTACTTAAGACTAATTACATAAGAGTAAGCAAAAAGTATAAGTACTATTATTATGTATGTTCAAATTTACAAAATTAATAAAATTTGAATTTATTTAAAATTATATAAATTCTACAAAATGTTGTGGCATCATGGCATGTCAATCAACATATAGATGCATTTTGCCATAAAATAGTAACTTAATTTTTATAGGAATTAATTCTTTCATTTTGAAATATATGTGTTAGATATATAATATAATCTAGATATCATATAAATTAGAATATCTTTACCTTAGTTATTTAGGAAAATATATGTTATGATATTGAATCTATATAGACATGACCATGTACTATGACTAGATAATGGAGAATGATTAAATTCATAAATTCTACCTCTACCTCTGTGTAAAATTTTCATTTTTAATACTATAATTGTGTTTATAGATTTTTACATTATCCTTAATGACATTCTTATATCAATATAAATTCACATTGAAAATAGATACAAAATATTGATCTCATACATCTAAGAAATATTTTAAATCTATATTCATGCACCTAACAAAGATTCAAAATCTTAATGACATACATGAAATAAAGATCTCAAACTTTGATGTCACTATGTAAAGTATTTTACCTCAATGAGTAGAAGGTTTGAGCAACAACCTATGCAAGTAAGACATAAAAATCTCAAGATGGAAAAAAATAATTAAAATATCTCAAACAAAAAATTACTAGTCAAATGTCAAAACTTTGAAAGAAGTAACATTGACTACACTTTTACCATTAGACAAATCTATCCTCCTTTTTAGGCAAAAAGGCAGGGACTCCAGCTCCACCAGACCTCTTGTTTTTATCAAGTCTTCTCTATAAATAGGACCGCCTCTCCATTAGATGCTTTAGAAGAGCAAGTGCCTTTAGTTTATTTTAGTAATTAATTAAAAGTATAATGAGGTTAGAACCATTAAGTCAACTATTTCGTTGTTTCATTCGTTGGAGGTTAGAGGTTAGAACCATAGCCTTTAAGGGTTTGTTAAGCCCGAAAGATGGAATAGGATTCTCTAACCTACTTGAGGATTTGTCGAGGTTTGCGATTAGCTTGGCTATAGGTGAAAGGAAATTCAACTATAACTTCACATGGTACAGCAATAGTTTGTAATTGGCTCCCTCATAGGTTGTCTTGCTAGGGCAAACATAGGTAGTAGGGAGATCATTCAGCTCCGTCATAATGTTTTCGACCCAACTTGGTTAGAAGGCTTGGGGAATGCACTGCTCAGCATTGATCATAAGCTTAAATTTTCATTTCCAGAAGTTTATATGGCTCATCCACCAGGCAATCTCAGGCTTGTCATTGTGCCTAGGAGACCTTCTTTGTATATTTGAGATAACGTCCAACTCTTCTCAACTTGGCCAAAAATGGAAGCTAGCATTAATTTAATGCTTCAATGGAGAGGAATCATAGAAGACCAAGGTAAGGAGTGGTTAGTTCATTTCCTCTAGGTTTTTGAGGCTTACATTGAACCTAGAGTGTCTTTTGATGATCTTGGCGATTTGGAGTTCATTTTGCCCAATATGATGAAATCCAACAAAGAGCAATTGGCATATGTGTTTCCTCCAAGATTAAGGCAGACAATTTGGATAAAGCCGCAGATATCATTATGGTTTGTTGGAAGAAAGCAGAGGAGGTTTAGCCCTTATCTTCTTATGAAGGCTTTCTATTTTTTGTGCTCGTCTGGGTGTTCTCTCTCTGCTCTGGGGTTTCGTCTATCACCTTCTATGTTGGTTTTGGTTGTCTTCTAGTGCACCATTTTGGAGCTTCTGTAATGTTATAGTTATTTCCCTTATTTATGTTTAATTCGCTTACACATAGATATCTATGTACAAAAATTATCATATATAGATCATCTTTGTTGTTGGCATTTGTTCGACTCTTTGTCCATATGTGGTTTTGATTGTTTGGTTCAACTTGGAATCTGGTTTTCTATGTTTTATGTCACTTTCATCTCTTTATCTTTTACACTTTAAAGGCTTAAGATCTTAGTAATCATATTGCTAATAGAAATTTAATACTATCTAGTTGTTCCCTCTAAAGAAGTATAAAATGATTATAGAAACAAAGAACTCAGAGATTTTTGGCTTGTTGGATTGGGACGTAATTCAGTCTTTACAGCCCTCTATATTTAGATTAGGTCAGGTATTAAGGACTAATGTTAATCCTGTAGTTAAATTATTTTTTGTTCAAAGGGTATGGTTGGAACCATTCACACCTAGTATTTTAGCTTCAATTTTTTTTGCAATTGTATCCCCTAGCCCTATCATTTTCCAGCAGTTTGTATTCCGGGGTGGTAGTTTTCAGTATTTCTTTACTGGGGACTCTGTCACTTAGACTGGTAAGGACATTTTCCCATGATTTTCAAATCTTTTGATATTCCACTTGTGATCTTGGTCTAGATTGATGTGAGCTTCTCCATCAGCATTAGGTAGGTAAGTAGAATTCAATTAAGTTTTATGACAAGTAACACTAAGGTTTTAAGTAGAATTGAATTCATGAAAAATCTAAATTCAAATAAGTTGAATTACATATCACAAAAAATACAAATTATAATAAGTATAAATACTAATTACAATAAGGCTTCTTTTAAGTAAAACTAAATTCAATACAAACACAAATCACAATCTAAACATTAAGTAGAATTGAATTCAATTTAAATATAAACTACAATTAGACCTTTTTAATCTCAACAATTAGGAGATCTGAATAGTATAACTAATCCCTGTTAGGTACCTATTTATATTATAACTTAGTAGGAAGTTAATACTAAAACTCTAAAGCTATCAACTCACCTCTTCTTGCATTTGTTGTATTTTAGTTAAATTTAGTATCTACTTGTTGATTATTAGTCTAGAAGTAATATAGATTCCAAATTTAAATTAAAGTTAGTTCTAACTTCCAAAACAAGTTTGTAGTAGATGTGATTGTAGAGCCTCACTAAATTGAACCTGATCGAAACACTAAGCATAATCGAGAGATGAGTGGACGATTTTGGCTTTAATCAAGAATTTATAATGTAAAGGAAGAATGCTCCCTAGAAACAAATGCATCAAGCTCTAAAGAATAAATATAGATAAAGTAGCATAGAGCATAGTAACGTATTAAGAAACTAGGAAATGCCCATTTTATATTTGTATTCTATATAGGACTAAGGTCTCGAGCAAGACTGGAGGTTTTCTTCTCAAGTTCTTTCCTACTAGTGCCTGTTTGAACGGAGATACTCAACTTTCATAATTGTCCAAATATATTTATATAATCCAAAGGCTTTAGTCGTTTATCGATATATATATATATATATATATATATATATATATATATATATATATATATATATATATATATATATATATATATATATATATATATATATATATATATATATATATATATATATATATATATATAATTAGTTTTATAAAAATTTATTATATTTTATTCATGATAATTTTATTTAACATAAAATTATATAACTATTTATATCAAAGAAAAGTCTTTTTAAAATTTAACTATAGAAATTGTAATCAATCGTTGCAATTGATTTTATTGTCATCTTAATTTAGGTTAGATTAATTATGTCATATGAATGTTAGATTATTTCATTCTAATATTTTATTTAAAAATTTAATATAATAATTTACTTTTAATTTTAAGTAAATTTAAATAATCTTTTACAAATGAAATGAAATCATTGTAATAAAATTAAGTATTTATTTAATATATTTTAATTTTAATTATAATATTTTGTAATCAATAAAATGATAATTGTGAGAAAAGAATAGGAAAGAATATATAATATTGTTATATTATATACAATATTGCTATATTATATATAATACAATTTTATTAATATTTAAATCGATAGACTTTTTAAGTGGGGCACACAATGGTCTAAAATTTGGCATACACCTGAAAATAGTTAGATGTTAGATGTCGAAAATTAGGAATTTGGAAAACATTTTAGCAAACTATTCTTAATCTATCACCAGTGAAAGCAAAATGTAATCTGTTTACCCCATAATTTTAGAAATGGTTGTTTACGAATGTCCCCTTGTAATGTACAGGTGGTTTCCTTATTTCTCCCTACATGTAGAAACTAATTCTTCATAAGCTTCCAATTTAAGGCTTTGCCTTATAATAATTAATTGTGGTATTCAAATTGAGCAGTCACTTAACCACTTCTCTGCAATGCTTTCAATATAAATAGTCAAATTGTTTCCTCCTCCACCATGCCATGCAAAACATTGAACAAAGTATGGTGAGTTGTTTTTATTTACAAACACTTATTTCATAAATGAATTTATTTTTGGAATTACTCTTTTTCTTATGTCTATGAGCTATTGTTAGATGTTTTACAATTTTTTTATTTATATTTTGTTTCTAGAACAAGTAGCTGATATGAAGAGGAAGTGACAGAGCTGAGAAAACTGTCATAGGAAGGACTCAATCATGATACTTATCTAGGTTCCATTTCTTGTTTTTCATCTTCCTTTCTGAACAAAGTAAAATATTTTAAATGTGAAATTTTTGGTAGAAAAGAGCTAAATGGAAGTAGCTGTTATAATTGCAATGTGAACAATGCACCTATGCTCTTGTCCATTTACTAGCTCTGGAAAAAAAAATTAAACTGTGTCATTGGTCCTCTTCTGTCTACGATTTCAAAGTTGATTTAGGGTGCAGTGCAGTGGGTGGGTGGATGTTGTTGGTTCACCTAACACATGCCCTAGCTCTACTTTGTTCACACTCACCATCAAATATGTTGCCTAGAATGAGTTGGCTTTATTAGTAGTGTAATCATGGTATGTTTGGAATTCATTCATAATAATTAGATTGCATAATGCCTTACCATTACTATGTGATATTTATAGCCATTTGGCAACATCGCCCTAGTAAGTGTCCTTGCTTTGAAAATATTTTTCTATTTCTCGATTGCTCAACTGACTGTTTAATATCTAAAATTTCAAATTTTTACCTTTTTTCCCTGTTAAGGTCTCAAAATCCTTCTACAATGCCCCAATGAAATCGTGTTGGAATAGATGCTTTAAGAATTGGTTAAATCTTCTATTTGACATGAATGCTTTCACAGGTAATATATTTAAGGTCGCGGGCTATCTGGAATTGTTAATTGAAATGTTGTCTTTGCATCACTGTTGTTAAATTTCTTTAACTAGACGAGGTTGTTATAGTTATAGTATTTATCTTTAGATTTAATAATCTATAAGCATGGAGGGACATGGCTGTGAATTCTTTATAATACTTTTAATTTATGACAATTCATGCACTTGCTCTTAATTGTGGGGTGTTACGCTCATGAAATTAGGGTTTCCATTTGGTATATGCCTGGGAAGTTTTATTTCAAGTGTAGCATGTGGTGAAGTTAATGGACATTGGAAACAGAATCAAAATAGGGGAAATGATTGTCAGCAAAATAGTGGTTATAGTGGAATAAATAGAAATAACAAAAATACAAATAATTTTCAAAATAATTAGTAGAATGCAACAAATAATCAAAGGGGGCAAAATAAGAACCATTTAAATACAAGACATAGAGCCAGAGCCTCTATGGTAATTGAAAGATACAAATAACTTGATTTCACAAGAATTGTGGGATATCCAAATGCTATAACAAATGAATTGAGAACTGCAATTCCAAAAAAAATTGGAGAGGAGAATCAATCTACTAAAGCAAATGTAATTAATTTTAAAAACACTATTGAAGAATTGGAAGAAAATCATGAGGATGTATTTATGAAGTTATTTGTGCAATCCCTCATCAATGATGTAGTTGAATGGTACAAAGTCTTACCTGATAGTATTCCCTTTTGAGTTGGCATGAATTTGTGGAGTTATTTATTGAGTAGCTTGGAGATCATAGTGATAAATATTTTGCATCACATGAATTGATCAACATAGAAAAGAACTAAAATGAATTAGTAACAGAATTCAATAAGAGATTTAGCAATCACTAGTACATTTGGGTTACATTTTTTACCTAAATTTTTTATGACAAGCCAATTTGGCTTGTCAAATTTTTTTGTTTTTTTTAAGCATAATCCTAATAACGTCAAAATTTTGACAATCCTTAAGTTTCTTCCCAAAATTTTGACAATCCTTAAGTTTTTAGTCAAAATTTTGATGACACTTAAGTTTATCGTTGAAATTTTGATGTTGTTGGGATATAAAGAAAAGAAAAAAGTGAGACTTCATTTCATATTCATGCAAAAAAGTGTGGGCGAGAGGGTTTAGTGTTGTTTCTAGGTGTGTCCACAATCTTCTCAACGTTGTTCAAGGTAACTTCGTCATTTTGCTAAGTTGGGAGAATGCTAGGAAAACTAAAAGTCATTAAATTTTGATGGATTGTTTTATAACTTACATACAACCACATTTAGGGCCTGTGGGAGTAGCAAGAGACTAGGTTAGTATAGGTGGCTTAAATATATTAAAGCTCTAGGGATTAAATATATTAAATCTCTAGGGTTTTCATTTGATGATGAATCCTTCTATTAATCCATGTTGTAACATACATATCTTGTAGTCATAAAATCTTAAGATCTCTTTGTGATTTGATATATGTCAATTACCTTATGGTATTAGCTTAACAAACCCTTGAAACTATGCATTGCCTCCACATTAAACTAGACATCTTTGGTCTTCTTAGTTCCCACCATAATATGGTTATGCAAATGAAAATGAAGTAATGTAATCATCTCCTTCTCTATTGCCTAAAAAAATGTGTGATTAATATTTTGATACAAAGATATAAGAAAACACAACTACATTATAAATGAATCCATTAGTTATGGTATTGTATTCAATTGATTCATTATTGCATCATTGATAAGAGTATAGCTTATTCTTGTTCATATTATCTGTTTCTTATGTTTTGTCCATTAGCCTCTAATCCTAAGGTGTCAATATTATATGCAAATTCTTACAAAGACCTATACAAGAACTCATACAGGATTATGTACCATATCATTAGGAAAAATAAAGCACTTACATAATGTAAAAACTTGTATGGCATGCCCAAAGATTCATATAGACCATAATTCTCCAATAGTCACGATCAAACATGAAAACAAGCATATCTTGCAACTCAATATTTTTAATTTTCAACCAAACGCTTAGTGCTTTACAACATATAAAACATAATGGAGCTTTCTGAAGGCACCCCAACATAATTCTCCTTACCACCATCAAATTATAATGTTAGCTTATGCATCTAAAAAAGACTCTACACCAAACCATAACCAGCAATAACTCATTCTTGAGTAGCTCCATACCTAACTTTCACAACTAAAGAGTGAAAAATATTATCCTACCATGACATGAAAGACAATTTAATATACAATTATAATGCTCAAATAAGTAAATATTTACACCTCTTTCGAAGGGATGACATACATACTGCATTCCTTATCAAAAATTATCTTTGTCAACCTCAATAAGGCATTGACCATGAATTTTCGAAGAGCTATATGCGAAGAGCGATTTTTGTGCATCCAAACAATCTGTGTAATTTGTTATTGAAGTTTTTCATGTTTTCATAAACCCTACTGAGCATGGTATCCTCCAACAATAAAACTAAGAAGGGATCTGAGATGTTGGTTCGAGGAGTTGATTGGAAGGTGCCAGACTTCAAGTTAAGTCTGGCAATTGCACAAACACTTGATCCAACTAGAGCTCAATCATAGATTCCACCAAAGGTACTACTTGCTAATGATATTCACTCACAATTTCATTGTTTGATTCAAGAAATTGGAACCCTGGAGATGGATGAAACTCTAGAAAAGTTGTGTGTGAATGGTGCTTTGAAACCCAAGCATCAACACTTGGAGACCAGGGGTTTAACCCACATTCTACATATGCCCTGAGACTTCTAGACAAAATGGATAAGGTTTATCCTTAGCCGTGTACACAACGGGAAGATATGGTTGGAGCAACCTATTCTCATAATAAAGAAAATGATTCATCAAATCATAGGGCTCCCAATGTTGATCAAGGCAAAAACTACCAAAACCCTAAGTCGGGTAGAACTAGAAAGCAAAAATCTTGCCAAATGGGATGAAAGAGGTATAAAGATCAGTTGTGTAGCTGACATGGAGTTGAAGCTTGGAATTCATGCGATAGTACATAAAATCTATAGCTCCAGTCATCTTAACAACATATCATTTGAGGTAGTTGATCCGGCTCTCAAGGTGGTGAAGAACAACATGTCCTTTGACCTTGTCGAGCTAACACTGAACCAATTCAACAAGAACATGGAGAGCATTAGGACTTTGAAGAATAACCCATGTAAGTTTGGTTCACTTTTAACCTATTTATTCTTCTTTGTGAAAATTTTTTTCCCTTCAAAAGGTATAGTTATATGGAGAAAAGATGTACCAGTTCTATACTAGATCAATAAGTATATAGTAGAGATGGGTGAAAACTATGTCAATATCATGGATAGTTATTTTGATTCATTCAAGGAAAAGATGAATAATTGATTTAGAATTCCCAAGAAACTTGTAGAAGATTACAAGGATGATGTTTATTTTATGGTAGACTGTGACAAGGTATAGATTCAAGCAATCAAACCTAGAGTGGTGTAGGTTAAGCCTCTGAGCTATGAGGTTAACATTGATGACACCAAGGACATCATTAAGGAACTTTTGAATGAACTTGTGGATCCCAAGACTACATATTTCAGTACTTATGATGAAGCCAAAGCTAGAATAGAACTTGAAATAAACCTTCCTCAAGCAGTCAGCAAAGGAAAGAAGAGGATATCAAAATTGAGACAAGCTAGTTCTAATATCTTATTAAGCAAAGGTAAAGGAGATGATGTGGAAGAAGATGATGCAGTAGATGAGGAAAATGAAACTAAATTAGAAGAAGAAGAGCCAATCAGGAAGAGAGGTAAGGTTATTCATTACTAAACCTACCAAGTCATCTATTGCAATATTCACTAGAAGAACATCTAGAAAGAAATTGAAATTGGTTGAAGAAGCAGAGGATGTTATTTTCAAACGACCTCCACCTACATTTCAAGAGAAACTAAAAGAGATTGATTCTGGAGCTAGCATGGAAAACTTTAAATCACTGAGATATGAGACTAGAAATGTAGAGGAGAAGAAACAAGTTGAAGACATGATTATGTCCAAGTTAGGTAAGTGGAAATATTCACTTGATCAACTTGCTCAACAAATTCCCAATGAATTGATGGAAGAATCAAGTCAAGATGGGAAAATGCCAAGAAAATTGCAAAGGATATATATGAACAAACTCTGAGGTAGCTCATGTTGAGTCTTAATGACAAAGAAATAAAAGAGCCCATGAAGAAGAATGAAGAAAAACTCTCTTTGAAATTCTACACTTGCTTGATCATGGTTAATTACATTGAACATGTGGTGAAGACTGCCACTACTACATGGAAGAATATATACAATCTTCATCAAAAGAGTGATTTTTTTGTTCATGTTAGTGATAAAGATGACGGTGAAGATGACAAGGAAGGAAAGGAAAATGATGATGATGAAGAAACAAATGATGTTAATCAAGATGATGAGGAGTGAGAACAAAAAGCTATCAAGGAGAATCTCCCTGAGATTAAGAGCATTAAGGAAATAGACCCTGAGAAGATTGCAGCAGCAGTTATGGCCTCCTTTCCTCACTCTTTGAGTAAAGCTTTAAAGCCATCAAGCTCATAGAAAGCTTCTTCCAAGTTGGTTGTTGCAGCCACCGCAATTCCAAGCACCCACTTTGCACATATTTAGCTAAGTACTACATTGACTGAAGTGATTAGCGCTCCATGTACCAAGCAGTCAGTGCTTCCTCCTTCATCAGATATAGTTACTCAGCAACTAGGTTTTTATAAAACTAACGCAATATTTACTTTTGTTTCCATTCCTTCTATTTCCACTATTGTTACAATCCCCAGTGTACAAGTAGTTAGTACAAAGACAATTGAGAGCAAGCTTCAACTGAGTACTAAGGTTTCTAGCAAAGGTAAAGATAAAGAAGAAGACATTGATCTTGACGATGATATAGTTATCCCAAATTGGGATATCTCTACTCTAAATCCTAATCAAATGCACCTAGTAGGTGAGCTATTGCAGAAGAAAGCTAAGCAATAAAGGCTTAGAGAGGAGAAAAATAGAGAAAACCAAGTGCTAGAAGATGTAAAGAACATACTTGTAGATGCACTCAGTATTGAGGTTGATAGTACTCAACCTATTTTGGCTCAGTTAGCAAAAGTTGTTTAGAAATTTAATGAAGATTTGAATGGGCAAGAAAAGTTGTTGCAAAGAAAGTATTGGAGCTAGTTGCACTAAAAATTGCAACATAGCAAGTAGACCTATCTAGTATCCTCAGATCATTGGAAACCTCTGCCAATAATGTTACTTCACTATTCAGTAAATTATGTGATGCATCTATCTTTACTCAAGAAATCAAAGATAAACTCTGCAAGATAGATGAAGACTTGAAGGCAAGTACACACCA
This sequence comes from Cupressus sempervirens, assembly GCA_028749045.1. Lineage (NCBI taxonomy): Eukaryota > Viridiplantae > Streptophyta > Pinopsida > Cupressales > Cupressaceae > Cupressus > Cupressus sempervirens. The sequence goes on along the minus strand of CM053792.1, from coordinate 495,493,469 downwards.
GTTGACCAGTTGTCACTTGACCCAAGCTACAATTTTGCTCATTACTCAAAGAATAGATTTCTAACTAATATGCAAGAAGAATTATTAAGGGAAGAAGCTAGGATAAGGGCCACACTTGTAAACATTCAAGGCATGATTCTTCTAAACATGGATGCATTGTAGAAACACATTACATATGCCAAAGCTCTCATCCATGACAACAACTTCTCCATAGCTGATCACATGATGGAATTATCAATAGAAGTATAGATTGCATTGCATGCAAGTAAGATGTTACAAGAAAATTGGGACAAGACAATGCCATTGATTCTAAAGGTACATCTTGACTTCTTGTCATATTTTGACATTACCATGTAGCATACACCTTTGGCATTTATGTTAAAAAGGGGGAGAATATGTGTTGATACAATAAAGGGGGAGAAGATGAGAAGAGAAGATGTAATATAAGAGACATGATATATATGTATATACAAAGTAAAATAAAATGTATATATATGTAATGGGGAGCATCATAATATTATACATATACATGTACAGATATTTAGAAAACATCTCTTACAAAAGTAATTTTGAAAAATCTCAAAAATAGAGTATGTTACCGAGTTGAAGACATGGGATGGAGACTAAAGAGTGTTTTGAACTTAAAAATTTGAAAATTCAATTTTGATTGATAAGTGTTTATGTCACTAATGCCAAAGGGGGAGATTGTTGACATTACAGTCAAGTTTGTTTATTAATGACACACACACTTAATCAAATGTTTAGCAGCTACCAAGCTTATCTTGCAGTTTACAATGTTAACCAAGTAATTGAGGCTCTACTGAGTTCTATAGTTGCTACCAAGTTCTAGGAACAGTATTTAGTTCCCACCGAGAAGTATCTACCAAGTTGGTGATTATCAGTGTAAGCCAAGCTTCATAGTGTTTATTGAGTTTCTCAGTGCAAATTGAATTCTCTAGTGTTTACCAAGTTTGTAGCTTCAATGATATGATTCTAGTGTTGAACAAGCTACACAATGTCAACCAAGTGATTTAGTTTATACCCAGCTCACAGTGATAGTGTTGATTGAGTTGTGCAATGTCAACTAAGTGATTCAGTTTATATGTCGAGTTTCACAGTGTTCACCAAGTCACTAGTGCAGACTAAGTTCAAACTACTTGGAAGTTATTAGTATGAACTTAGCTTCTACCTCTACCAAGTGCATGATGATGCTAAGTGTTGACAATGGTTTCTAAGTATCAAAACCTCACTGAGTGTGTCTTTAGAACTCATGTACCAGCAATTGGGCCAACTTTGTGTATTTTTGTGAAAGTATTGTAGCTAACTTTGATGAATTATAATTTGCATTGGTATATCTAGATCATAACCTAGCCTAAGAATGTAGTTGTTATTGATCTCTTGATTTGAATAATGAAAATGACTATTAGAGACCCTCTGGTAAATTCCATTAAAGAAGTCTTGGTCTATACCAAAACTATTAGGGATAGCTACATCAAAATTCCTAGCAAGATGAGAAAAGATCCTCAAACTGTTCATGTTTTAGGACAATTATCTAATATTATGTTATAAAAATTACCTATCCCCAAATATTTAGATCTAGGGAGTCATGTAGTTACCATGTATATTAATGTGATTTGGTTTAAAGATTCCTTAGTGGATTTAGGGGTAGTCATTGATATTATGACCAAAGACATAATGCTACAAAAAGTTATTCTCAACACAAGGGAGACACCTACTATCTTATAGCTTGTAGATAGCTCCACAGTAAAGCTCGATGGGGTAATTGAAGATGTAATGGTGACCCTAGATTCATGGGAATACCTTTGCAACTTTGTCATTTTCTCTCCAAAATCCACCATGAGAGGGTGTTTAGTTATATTAGGTAGACCCTTGGCTAGCCATGACTGACGCCTGCATAGCATGTTAGTTAGGAAAAATGATTGTACTCAACCAAAAAGGTATCTTTAGATTCTCTTTCTTAGCCTCAATTAGCTAATGATCAAGTATTTGTTAGAAATTAAAGTCCACCAAGATAACTGAGAGGGGAGGGGGTGTGGGTGGGGGTGGGGGTGGGGGGGGGTGAATCTCTAATCCAAATAAAACAATTTTTATCAACCTTATTAATTCTAAAACATATAATCAATAAGTGCAACAACCATAGCAAGATCACCATACACAATAATACCATATTTTTTAACTAGGGAAACACTTGATCAAATGGAAAACCCCAGTGGGGATTGTACCCACAAAATGATGTACTAATTTATAAGTTCCTTGTAAGATGATAGAGCTTTTTAGGAGTCAATAAATACATTTAGTACATATCAGTCCCCATTAGGAGACTTCAAATCCCTATGAGGAGATTCCAACCCTGTAAGGAGTTGTGCCAACCCTGTTAGGAGTTGTGGAAGGCAGAAAGACCCACTATCTAAACAACTTCAAGGGAAAGACCATTGAACTCACTGTCCAACTAGTCTTCGTACTATCCTTTATAGAATAATATGAAAAACAAGTGTCCATTATAACCTCTTTTCCAAATACAGTCTCTTTATCACCTCATTATGCCTTATCCCCTCCAAACACTTATCTGATCTCAAGATATTCATTATTAGTTTCATTGGATCTCACATCCAAGTTTGCATACTCACATTACACATTCACACACTTAATTCACACTTCACTTCACAATTACACTTAACCACAAGAAAAAAAACTTTCCTTTATACCAAGTCCTCAAATGAATTATTGAGTTGACCTTGAGGCTTTCTCAATTTTCAATTAATATAGGACCAAAATGAGATATTACAATACATGTTACATTACATCTTTTCACAATTTCATAGAATTGCTGACTCACAATCTTCAAAATCCTTTACACATGCAACATCAGACTTAGCACAATCAACCACACCATCTTCATTATGTCTTCTACCTTTGTACAACTACACTTAACTAGATTTTATCTATGTTAGAAGATAAAATTAAAACAACAGTAACTACTTCTCATAAACTCTATTAGAATGTTGTCTTCAATAAATATCGAATAATTGCCAATTGTCTTCATATTTTTGCATGCATGCTTAACCACATAATAAAGATACTCTATAGAACATGTTCTTAGCTGTGTGTAGCCTCATCTTCAATCCTCAAATTACACAACCTTAATTTCTATTTGTTTCTCTATCAATCTTCATTAAATCATTAGTATATTGACATCAATGATAAACACAATCATGAATGCAACACACAACCATACTTGCAATCTCCCCAATGCTCTAGCAATGCTAGGATACTCCCCCATAGGAATACCATCAACATTCATACTAACAGTCTTATGGCTAGACCTAAGTGATAATGAGGTAGAAGCTAATTTAGTCATTCAACTCACGATAATTGAGTGAAGCCCTTTTATGGTACTCAAGAGAAAGAAGATATTTTGACTACTATCCTTTCAAATGAGTATGGAGTTGATTCTTAAGTTTGTATTAATAATAATTGTTCTCTACAAACTATACTTCCTACAAGGTCTACGTATAACTTTCATGTAGCATATGATTATCTACATACCTTATTAACTCATCAAATAAATTCAACTATTGTTGCAAAAATGTTCATGCTAGACAAAGTTAAAAAGATAGAAATCACACTAAGAAGGGAATTGAATGTTCATAAAAATCTTTCTAGTTCCCAATTAGGGATCTTGTTGAAGTTGTTGCAAGACAAAAAGAAATCATTTGCATGGAATTATAAAGATATGAAGGGATTAGATCCTACACTTTGTGCCCATAGAATATACATCAAGCATGGTTGTGAGCTCATTAGGTAACCATACAAGAGGGTAAATCCAATTCTTAGGGATATTGTAAAAACTAAATTGCACAAACTCCTTTATGTTATTTTTATTAATCCCATTTCTGACAGCCAATGGGTATCATCCCTAGTTATAGTACCTAAAAAGGAGGGTAAATGGAAAGTGTACATAGACTATAGGGAACTCAATTTTTCTACAAATAAAGATCACTTTCCTTTTCCTTTTATAGATGAGTTCCTTGATAATTTAGATGGAAACAAATATTTCTCCTTCTTATATGGGGTCAGTGGGTATAATAAGATTAAGATAGCATTAGAGGATCAAGATAAAACAACTTTTACCTACCCTTGGAGGACATTCACATACTCAGTGTTACCATGGGTTGTGTAATGCACCAAGTACTTTTCAAAGAGTTGTTATCAATATATTCTCTAATATTTCTACTAACTGTATGGAAATATAGATGGATGATTTTGCTACATATGGTTCAACTTTTGAGGAAGATCAAAATAATTTGGAGAAAGTCCTTAAAAGGTGTCAAGAACATAACCTATCTCTGAATAGTGAGAAATGCTTCATGATGATGGAAGAAGGAATTTTAACGAGACACTATATCTCATCACTTGGTATCCAAGTATACCCATCCAAGATAGAAGTAATCACTACCTTGCCTACACAAGATAAATAAAAGTATATTAGATGATTCCTAGGATGTACAGGATACTGCAGGTGCTTTATTAAGGACTTCAATTGAATTGCATCACCATTTTATAACAAATTAAAGAAATAACATGAAATTGCATGGAGTTTATACTATGATAAGTCCTTTTAATAGTTGAAGGAGGTTGTGACAAAAACACCAGTATTGTGAAGTCCTAAATAGGCTTTTCCATTTCATATTCATACATATACCTTTGATTTTTCTATCAATGTATTTCTTCGTCAAAAGGAAGTAGCAATGGAATATGCAATTTACTATATCAACAAGAATTTGTACAGAGCATAACTCAACTATACTATCACTAAGAAGGAATTTCTTGTTGTTATATATGCTTTAAAAATATTTAGGCACTATATAATAGGATATGACATTTTTGTCCATTCATATCATGCAACCATTAATACTTGATGAACAAGCCCGCTATCTTAGGATGGTTAGCTATATGGTTGCTTCTCATAGAGGAACTTGATATTAAGATTATTGATAAACTAGGAAAAAAAAATGAAGTGGTTGATTTCCTCACGCTTAGTAGTTCTAAATGATGCTATAGCAATTCATGATAGTTTCCCAGATGAGTATCTCTTTTCCCAATCTATGCATAATCCTTGGTATGCTGACATTGCCAATTATCTTACTATAGGAAGGACACTTGTACATTTTTCTCCAAACTAAAGAGGGTTGCTAGCTGAGAAAAAATTTGAACTTTTCTTACATAGTTGGATTCATTTTTTATATAGGCCTTGACCAATTAATGTGTAGGTGTGTATAGGAAGATGAAACATATGACATCCTACATGTCTTTCAGAACAAACCCATGTAGTGGCCATTTTGATGCCAAAAGAGAAATACTCAAAATCCTCAACACATGATACTATTTTCCTACATTGCACAAGGGTAAAATTTACTATTTTCCTTCAAGATACACCAAGAAGTGTGATCGATGTTTGAGAATGGGAAATCCAACCAAGTTTGATGAGATGTCTTTGTATCCATAAGTAATTGTTGCTGCTTTTGATAAATGGGATATTGATTTTGTAGGACCTATAGAATCATCTTCCAATGGCATGTATTATATTTTGGTTTGTGTTAATTATGTCACTGAGTAGGTTGAGACAAAAACCACAAAACATGCTCAAGATAATAATGTTTTTGAATTCCTATATGAGACTCTCTTTACTAGGTTTTGTGTTCCTAGGGAATTAGAAAATAGTCAAGGTGTTCAATTTACATCTAACTCGATAACTTCTTTAATGAATGAGTATACAATAAGACATGGTAAATCTTCACCTTACCATCCCTAAGAAAATGGGCAGGACAAAATCACAAACAGATAAATAGAAGCCATATTGACCAAAAAAAAAAATTGTTCATAAGAAGGATTTTGTGTTTAGACTTCCTTAAGCCATGTTGGTCTACCAAACAAATTGGAAAAATAACAATCGATTTCACACAATTTGAGCTAGTTTATGGAAAATAAATTTCGATTCCTATTGAGTTCAAGGATAAAACTCTTCATATAACTCTTGAATTGAACATTTATTTAACACGAGCTCAAAGGGAAAGTATCATGAAACTTAATGGACTGGATGAATGTCATAAGTCTTCTCTTCACAATAGTGAAATAGTACAACAATAGAGAAGGAAATGATATGATAAGTTTATCAAAGAAAAGAGATTTGTATTAGGTGGTTGGATTTTTCTTTATGATTTTATCTACCAACATACAATAAGAAAGTTCAAAATTAGGTGGTTAGGACCATATGAGATTGTATCAATTTTTGACAATGGGGTAGTGTAACTCTCTACTATTGATTCTGTCTAGTTCAAACTTCTAGTCAACAATCATATGCTCAAGCTCTATCATAAACTTTAGAGATAGAAATATTTCTTGTAGCAGTTCCATTTTGAAGAGAATAGTACCACTCCTATAGCTAAGGACTCTTGGCCATGTGCCCTGATACTCACATCTCTTTAAATTTATTCAAAAGTTTCATAATAACTATTTCACCTTCTGTGAAAGCATATTCCTTCATATTAACTATCATTTCACCTTTTGTCTACATCACCTTCAACCTCATATCACCATTTCAGTGCAAGAACAAGTAACAAATGCCACTCAACAATCAACAAAAGGTATATCATATTATGCCTTTATACATATATTTCGTATTATTTCTTTTATTAACTAAACAATTTGTTTGTACAAATTTATACATTACACTTCTTGGAATTAGTGGGACCTATTTCCTAATTTAAGTGTGGGGGAAGGTACATCTTTTTATTTTTTGTATGTATATTTGATTTCAAAACTTTTCTTAAGTTCATATCATATCATTATGTGATAAATCTTTTTGAACTCCCCATGATGCAACTTCAACCTTGTGACACTCTAATTCTAGCATTAAGGGTCATTAATGAGAACTCATGTAATGACTTCATTTCTAATCATGGCATTAAATTTTCTCCTTGAAATTATGAATACCTACATATTTTCCTAAGTACTTTGCTTTAAAAATCTGAATTTGCAAATTCAATCAAATTTCCATTCAATGTTTGAAATTGCTTGAGCTAAAACCTTGAGAGCATTAAGTTATTGTTACCCAATCCGAATGGGAAATGACTTGATTTTCCATGAGCTCATTGTGCATGAAATTATTCTAGTTGATAAGGAGTGTGGACCTAAATTTAAAGAAAGAGGTGAGCTAGGTTACTTTTAGTGGCTTATGACATCTGATGAAGATATTGCATTTCAATTTTTTAATTCATTATGCAATAGGAAGGCAAAGGTAAAATATTTTAAGGTTAAGTGTAGTGAGAAGATCATAGTAGAGGTTTCAGGATTGCTTTAGGAAAGAGATAGAAAAAGAGGGACAAAAAGGATTTCTTTGCCAGACTCCTATAGAAAATGTGGGTTGTACATCATGAAATACCTTACAAATGAGGAAGGAAATATTGAATATGGAGAGACTATTAAAAGTATAATTAAAGATGATAAAAAAAGCTTGGATATAGAGAAGCAAGATTTTGTATTTAAAAGAAGAGGAGAAATTCCAACAAAAATGAATGTAGATGAAGATTCTTAGAGTCTCAAGATAATGAGGATGTAATGGTACAAGAGGATTCTATGTTTAATGAAGAAAATATTCAAGAAGACATTCCTTTAGCTACAGGTAAGCATCTTTCTAGTGAAAATATTAAGATTGATATGAATTTTGTGAAGAAGGTGGTAGAGATTTTTTTTAGTGAAAAGATTTGATACTTTGGCTCAAGTTGTCCAATAGCTTGAAGTTGATAACCTAGAAAGAGTAGTTATACCTTGAACATGAATGCCAATTGGGAGGACACAAAATGATACAAAATCTACCAATGTTGGACCTAAAATGGATTAATATTGACAAATAGGGACCTTTTCTACCATTATACTTGTTTACACAATTAACAATTGGTCTTAGTCAAATACCAACAAATGATCATAGAAAGGGTAACGTGGAGAGAGGAGAAGAGAAAATTGTAGAAAATAATTAATGATCAATATCATGTGATAGTTGCCAATAGTGGCATGTTGTGATGGTTAAGTTGTTATCCTTGCCATCAAGGTTCAAATCCAATGGGGACGAGGTCCCCTATTTGTGGCCTCACTAGTTCATAGCTCCAGGTCAAAGCGTTTACCCCTCTTTTTATTATAAAAAAAAAATTATAAAAAAAATCATGTGATAGTTGAGAATGAAGAAGAAATAACTTCTCTGGAGCAGTAGATTACACAAATCATATCTATGATATCAGAATTAATGTAGTGTAGGCCACAACATAGGTATACATATTGTACCTCAAAGAGAAAAGTTTGAACCTCAAGTTTACTTGTCTTGTTTAGGGACTTAATCCATCCCTTGAGTTTTATTTTGCATTTCAATCTTCTTTTGTTGCAATTAAAAATTTATTGTGTGAGATATACTTACATAACCATGTATTTCCAAATAACAAGGAATGGAATCCTCTTCTCTATATTGGGGATGTATAGTTGAGAGTATATATGTATTGGGTACAAAATAAATTGAACAGGGAAGATCAAGCTCACCCATACAGACATGAGGAGGTAGATATCGATTTTCATATAAGACTAGAAGCTAGATATGCTCGTGACTACTATTATGACTGGCAAAAGATTACTAAGATTGATGCATGGAGTGAGAAAATATACCCTCTCTAAGAGGTTGTATATATGGATTATGAATAAATGGCTAGAAGGGAGGTATAGGAAGCTTTGGGATCTATTACCCAAAGATGGTTCACATCACCTAAGGACTTGAAAGTTTAAAAGCCACACTTTCCACATAGTTACATCATGGCCAGTAGGAGAGCACCATAGTATATCATGTTAGGAATGATTAGATTAAGTTATTGGATTCTCTTAAGTTTCAACCTCCAATCCTTATCTCTCCACTTCTAGGAATAATGAAGATGTTGATAATAATGATATGTCATCAAAATTAAGATGATGGGAGTAGTTAAGAGAAACAAAAGGCTATTACTATCTTCAAGCTATGCCAGTGGAGGAGTTGGACAAAGTCTTCCTTCTAATTTCATAACAGTTGCTCAGGTTCAAAATTACATAGTTGTTGGGGGTCCAACAAGAATCTAAGTTGGGGGGAATGATGAGGCCAATTTATGGCCTATGTGTTCCTTAGATTAAATTATAGTTTAAGGATTTTTGTTGTTTTATTTATAAAAATGCTCTTTTAAATACTATATTTCATAAACTTGCATACCACATGTACTTATCATGGTTTGATGTTTTGTTGATATAATGCTCTGGTAAAAAAATATTGTTATGAATGAAAGACAATAAATAGTATATATATTAATGAACTAATTATCTTTTAACCTAATTTCTTGTTGGGTAAATGTTCATGTAGCCAAATGTCTCATGTGTGCAAGAATAAGTTAGTATAATAAATTCTTTTATGAAATAATGGTATGGTTATATGTTGCAAAACATGGCATGTTCTACTAATGTGTTGTAGGAACAAGTCAATGGTTTATGGGAGCACCAACAAATGAGGAGATTGGCTGGTTCAAGTAGTAACCACAGGAAGAAAGATAACTAACTATCATCCACAATCCAGTGAGTGGATCAATGTAATAATTGTTTGACTATGTGCAAATCCAATGCCATGAGCTTCTCTATTTCTGGTTAAGTATTATTAGAAGGACTTGTTCTATGAGAATGAAAAAATATCTCAGATTGATGTAACTTACTAAATATTTTTTTATATCCTCATGGCTGGAAGTATCTTAAATCTATGAAGTTTGTTTAAAATAGTTTGTTACAAATAAGTTTCTCATGAACTTCTTCTAGTTATTCATAAGAAGTCATCTTGTAACGTGAAGTAGAATCAGTCAATAAAGCATTTATATTTCAATCTATAATTGATATCTCAAGTATAAATAAAATTAAGGTTTTAATATCCATCATTTTATCTTGACAACTTTCTCTATTCGTTCATCCAAGGGGGGCCACTTGGTGAGTGAATTTTGTTATTAAATTTAATTTCTTTCTTTCTTAAGAGTAACTTGGTACTATGTTATTCCTACAGCCACACGATAAAAAAACTTATGGTTTTTACTGCAAAAAAGATAGGCAGAGTAGAATCATGTATGTAGTTGAATTTCTTTCAGTAGAGTAGATGTTTCCATCTTCTAAATTATGAGATAGCATTAAAATTCCCACATTTAACTTCAAGGATTTTATTTCTGTAGCATAATAATGACACTTTCATTGGCTTAGAGCATATACTTTTCTTCACCATTTCAAGTTAACGTCCCTACTTTGATAATGTAAACAATCTTAAGGAGTTATTTGGTAACTAATTGAGGAAGTGCAGGTAATTAACTCTAGTTTCCAACTCAATTAATTTAGCAAGCACCAACATAACTTTGTGATGCGCCAAAGCATGAAACATATAACAAAAATCTTGGACTTGGATATCATGTTTAACAACATCAAATGGAGTGCCTTCTGTGATGTTATCTCTAGCAAGAACTCCCCAAATAGGTGTATTTATCAACTAGAAATTGTAATTTTGAATCGCCATGGAGAAAGCATTGTCTGAGAACAAATCTAACCTAAACCACTTTGTGGACCAAATTCATCAAATGTTCCTTAGATTGAATGAAGTCTATAGCATTAGAAATAAAAATGGAAATTAGTTGATATGGGTAAATCAATGGATGAGTAAGGGGAGCCAAAACATCTTCCTCATTAACTATTTGAATATTACAAGCACATTCTTCATAATCCATATAGAACAAGTGATTCAAATCGTCATTCATGATTGGACCTATGATGACATGTTGTCTCTATGGGGGTCGAACCAAAACTTTAAAGTTATAAGGAATACAATCCATGTTTTGCATGCAACAATGGGAAATAAATAAATATATATATATATATATATATATATATATATATATATATATATATATATATATATATATATATATATATATATATATATATATATATATATATATATATATATATATATATATATATATATAATTAGTTGATATGGGTAAATCAATGGATGAGTAAGGGGAGCCAAAACATCTTCCTCATTAACTATCTGAATATTACAAGCACATTCTTCATAATCCATATAGAACAAGTGATTCAAATCGTCATTCATGATTGGACCTATGATGACATGTTGTCTCTATGGGGGTCGAACCAAAACTTTAAAGTTATAAGGAATACAATCCATGTTTTGCATGCAACAATGGGAAATATGTGTGTGTGTGTGTGTGTGTGTGTGTGTGTGTGTGTGTGTGTGTGTGTGTGTGTGTGTGTGTGTGTGTGTGTGTGTGTGTGTGTGTGTGTGTGTGTGTGTGTTTTAAAAATTTTTATTATTATTATCAAACATGAACTTCATGGACACTATTGTTAAGCGATAAAGAGACTAGTGAAATAGCGTAAAGAAATTGCTTACCAAACTACTTATAGAAGAGGATAAAAAGAGATTTCAATAATTAATGGATTTGAATGTTTGTAGGACTCGCACATAAGAGATGATGAGTTGGGTGGTGGACATGGTAGAAAAAAAAGGAAACATTATTCATGCAAAAGTGGATATGAAATTGGCATTATGGGCCTCCAAAAGATGCACTGTAGAGGAATGTGGTGACTAACAAGATATGAAGAGTGTAGGGAGAAAATGTGGAGGAAAAAAATGCATCAATGGTTTTGGGGAGTAGTAATATGAAATCATAACAATGAAAAAGATAATAAATGAATTGGGTGTAATGATAGAAATGAATATGATGTGGTAGAGGAGTGGACAGTCAACAGGGGTTCCTAATGCGGCTCTTGACATTGTGCCACATAAACAAGCCAATGGAAGTTTTTAAAGGCACTATGGTTTTTCTTATTGTAAGATTTGTGCTAAGTCCAAAAATTCATCCCATGATGTTGAGGAACTATCCAGTCTCAATTGGAGACCATCTGAACAATAATTTGCAAGAGCATCTACAAGGTAGTTTCCTTCATGATACGTATGTGAAATACAATAAGAATGGAATTTGGTTAGTAACCCACAACACTATCTCAACAAGTAAATCATGACACTTTTTAACTTTTGAGTGCATCAATGATAATTAAGGAGTGACCTTCAACATCGAGATGACTAATACCAAGAGGAATGGTCTATCCTAATCCATAAAGGAGATATAACACCTCAACAATACTATTTTTTTCACAAGGGATTAATAATTTTGAGGCATAGATAAGACTACCTAGACAATCACATATTTGTTAACCTATACTTGATGTTCTAGAATTAACTTGCATTGAACCTATTACAAGCTAGAGTTGTCATTGCACCAAAAGATCAACCTATCAATGCCTAATAACACCATTGGGCTTATAGAACATAGGAGGCACTTAATCCATGTCATAAATCCTAAAGGGAAACTTTGGTGGTTAATCCAATAATCCCCCCCCCCCCCTCCCCCCCCCCACATTACCCAAGGAGATTCAAACTTGTATTCCACAATTTTTTCCCAATTATGGATATCATTAACAATCTCACAAATTGCATGAATGAGTAAAGTGATTAAGTCAAGCACTAAACACAACCATAAATTAATGCAATACATAATGCCACCATATTTTTTTAACTAGGGAAACTCTCGCCAAGGGAAAACCCTGGTGGGGATGGTACCCACAAAATGTCCACTAATCAAATGTATCTTGTAAAAGCTATTGACCCTGTTAGGAGTCTATTACATCTGTATAGTGTCTTGGTCCTAGTTAGAGGACTAGGCCTTGTTAGAAACCTCAACCCTATTAGGATTTGTTATTGCAATAAAAAATTGTATGCAAGATGAAGCCACTTCCCAAACATGCAATACACAATAATATTAATTATACAAAAGTATAAATACAATAACCTATTTCTCAATGTTAATTTTATCTTTGTAGTTCGTTGTTCCAACTTTACATACTCTTCCTTTACTCTGATGTAATCATCAAATCAAATCACAAAACAATAATATAGATATCACATTAACCACACTTAAGCTCACATTTCACATCTTTCTTTTACACCATAATATTCAATAATATTTTGTATTGTCATCCTTCATGCTTTCACACATGTCCCAAAATACAAAACTATTTTTTCCACTTAGGGTTAACATCTAAGATGTCATCCCTAATTATTCAAGTAATTATTTTTGCAAACAAGGTAATTCCTCAACATAAAATATAGGATTCCCTAACTTTGTCCTATTATGTCTGTTCATAATTGTAACTAGAAAAATTGCAATATCTCTTTCTGTACTAACCATACTAACTTGCAAATTTATGTATAGTATCTTGACATACTATACTATCACCAGACAACTATGCACATGCCAATAATAGCTTAGCGAAGCTTGCCAATCAAAACTATACCTATACTGATTGATAACCTTCATGATACTTTAAAAAAAATTCTAAGTCCTTCAACAAAAATTCTATCTTTATGATATGCTTGTTGGTGCAAAAAATATTTGGTTGACTTCCTAAAAACTTGCCTACTTGATGATGGGAAACTCAACACAATTTTGGTCAATGAAGAAGGTTAAATCTTTATTTGTTCAACCTTCACACTCGAGGATTTACATGAACAAAGATTGTGACTGTGGATTTAGTGATACTCTTGAGTTGGCAATGGCTCTGAAGGAGAAATTTGATATTATAAGGAAAAATGTTTTTGGAATGATTTTACATAATGATTGGAAACTTGAATGAGAATGGAAGAATGATATGCAGATGATTAAGTCAAAGACCCACACCAACATGTAATTGTATATCAACTCAAATGAATCAACAGACTAGTCCCTTTATCCAGTTTGGGAAAATGCAATCAACCTTGCACACACTTATAATAAGACTCTTATGGAGACAACCAAACACACCATCAACTACTAGACAGAGAACTTAGTACATGAAACCCCATTCTAAATGAATTTAACCCCATCCAAAGGAGACCAATTAGATAGATACTATAACCCACTATGAAAATATCTAATAATCAGGGGTATTCATGAAGTTTGATCTATCTAACAGTAGTTATGGATCCAAGAGAACAATATAGTATGTGTAATACCCCAAAATTGGAAACTTACCATTCTGAACCAATTTTGTTGCATTATTCTTAATGTATCAATCTCTTAATCATAAAGTCCTATTACACTAAGCGTTTTTGACAACTTGTCTTTAATTGACCTAATTGTCAAATAAAAAAAACCCTTAATCTGTATTAATCACAAATCTTATTTAATTCCTAAACATCAACTTAAATTGGCTAAATTAACCTTTTAATTGAATTAATTTAATTATAATTCCTATCACTTTAATTAAATTAAATTTACTTATTTTAACTAATACACAATAGGAATGAATCATACTATACAAGCTATGGGCGCTCTTTCAAAATTTGAATTAGCTGGTTTGCATGCAGGCAGGAAACTAGTTGGGGAGAATCTAGCTAGAGGTACAAACCCTGGAGGAATGGTAGGGGGTGCTGAGAAGTTTGCAAGGTCAAAATCTTTGGTCGATGTGGACAATGGAAAGTCTTTGGGTGATTCTAAACCTTTGTGTGGGGTCTGTATCCCACCATTGGATTCCCTATCTACTTTTCATGTATCGGGATAGGATCTCAAGAAGGAGAAAGATAACATTGATTCTTTCAAGGAAAAGTCCTCTGAAGGGCTGAAGCAAGGGGTCTCAGAACGAAAAACTTGGTCATCCCTGTTTGGCAAGAAACCCACTGGAGAGTTTCTTTCCCCGCCGGTGACTGCTAAGTCCTGCTAGGAGAAAGGTGAGTTTCAAGTTTTTATTCCAGACCCTTTAGTTGATTTTTCTGTGTCTTCCATGTATTTTCACCCTAGTGGGAAAATTTTTAGGTGCAAGACCAGATCTTGAATCTCTTAGAAAAATGGTTAAAAGGAAATGGGTTATTAGAGGAGAGGTAGATATTGCTCCCGTGTTGAATGGCTTTGTTTCGTTTATCTTCAACTGTAAAGAAGACATGGATAGGGTTCTTTGTGGAGGATCGTGGTCTTTTGGTAAAAGATCTCTCACCATTAAAAAATGAGAACCTAACATGGATCTTTCTGACTCTTTTTTCTTAACCACTCCCATTTGGGCCAGACTTCCTGGGCTCCCTTTAGAATTCTGGCATGAAGACATTTTGAAAGGTATTGCCAATTCTTTTGGTGAACTTGTGGCATTGGATAATGCTACAGCTTCTAGAACCAAACTTCATTGTGCCAAACTTTTTGTTAAAGTGGCAGACCTAAATCATCTCCCAGCAAAGGTGGATCTAATTTCCAAGCTGGGTAAAAAAAACTCAATTTTTTTTTTTTGAAGATCTGCCTAATTCCTGCTATGCTTGTAATAAGCAGTGGCATTTGGTTAAAAATTGTCCTTCCAAAAGTAAAAATCACTCTAGCAGTGGTTTGGATGGGAAAAAGAACAAGGTTCAACAAAAGAAAGTATGGAAACCCAAAGAAGGCAATCACTAAGAACAAAAGATTAATAAAGAACTTCAAGCTCCACAGGCTGAGGCGGATAAAGAGCCTGCTTCTGAAAAAGCTAACTCTGAGAAAGAAGGTCTTGGTTTACATTTTGAAACCAGTTTACCTGAACAAAGATTAGAAGATCAGGCAGATTCATCAAAACAAATCGTTATTTACCAGAGGATAGAAGAACGATGGAGAGATTTTGATGACAAAATTATGCTTGAGGAAGGTGAAATCTTGGCTGATAATGGAAATTTACCTAAGGAGGGAGATCCTTAGGTGCTATCCTTAGTTGATAATGAACTTTCTATGGATGAGCCTCCTCCCCTAGATGATGTGAACGAAAATGACTCAATTCATAAACCAAACCAAAGAAAAAGAGCTTAAAAAAGAAAATTACTAAGGGGGTAGAGACTAGAAGCAACAAAATAGATTAGCATATCAAGGCAAAACCTCTTGCTTCTAATCCGGATAAAACTGGGAAAATAGCAGAAACACACTCTAAGGTGAAACTGGATGTTGGTTCCCCAGACAAACCTGGAAGAAGATCTACTAAGAAAACTAGAGAGTTAGAAAGTATGCAGAATATTGCTGACGGTAGGCAGGCAACTATTCTGGATTTTACCCCTAAAAAATAGATATGAAGATCATAACTTGGAATATTAGGGGGTTGAACAGTACTCATAAACTAGACATTGTTAGGAATTTTGTTAGAGAACAAAAGCCTAATTTTCTCCTACTTCAAGAAACTAAGATGAATAAAGAGAAATTAGAACAAATTAAAGCTCTTAAAAATTATTCAATAAATGCCACCAGTTCAGAAGGGGCATTAGGGGGAACTCTGATGTTATGGAAGAAGAACTATTTCTCTAGAACAATTTTGATTGCTAGTAAACATCTTATGATAGCAAAAATTACTAGTATGGACCAGAAGGAGGGTTGGTATATTGTGAATATTTATGCTCCAAACATAAAGCACCTAAGGAAAAAGGTCTGGGATTTTGTTTCTAATTTTAAAAGTAAAGACTATTTTGGATGATGGATTATATTGGGAGTTTTTAATGTCCCTCTTTATGATCATGAGAAAATGGGAGGCAATGCTACTCAGTTGGAAGGAAGATTGGATTTAATGGAATTTATAAATAAAGAGGGCTTAATGGATATGGACCTCCATGGAATTCAGTTCACTTGGAGTAACAAGAGAGTTGGTAATGAATGTATTCAGGCTAGGCTTGACCGTGCTCTTATTTCTCCTGATTGGACTAAAGACTTCACTTGTAAGCTGGAAGCCTATCATAAAATTGGATTGGATCATTTCCCCCTTATCTTCACTACTGCGAAGATTAATTTTAAGAAGAATTTTCCTTTTAGATTTGAGAAGATGTTGATGCAGCACCCACAATTTGAAAGTAAATTGAAAGAATGGTGGAATATTGATTTTGACAGCACTGCCCTCTTTAAAGTTGCTTCCAAGCTTAAACTATTAAAAGGGAAGTCAAAAGATGGAACAAGAACAACTTTGGGAACATTTTTTAAAACAAAACAACTATTAAGGAGGATATTCTAAAAATTCAGAAAAAAATCCAGAAGGAAGGATATACTTCTGACCTCCTCCTTGAAGAAAATGAAAAGCTTTCTCAATACCATGACATCATCACTAAAGAAGAAATCTATTGGAGACAAAGATCAAGGTTGATATGGTTGAGGGAAGGAGATAAAAATACAAAGTTTTTCCATCCCTCCACTCTGAAGCATAGGGCCAAAACTCACATATCATACCTAAAAAAGGGAGATGTGAAGATTTTTTAGGACGAGGCCATCATGGATGAGATGGTGACTTTTTTCTCTTCTCTAATGATGCCTAATCCCAACATCAATGTGGATAGTCAGGCTGAATTACTCAGAGTGATTCCTTCACTAGTTTCAAAGGAACAAAATAAAATGTTATGTTCCATTCCTAAGGATGATGAGATCTTCAAAGTTGTTTGCTCTCTGGGAGGAGATACAGCTCCTGGTCCTGATGGTTTCCCCATGTTTTTCTTCCAAAAGCTTTAGAAAGTTGTGGGTAAAGATGTTTGTGATGTTGTTGAGGAATTCTCTGGGGCAAAACAGATGCTTAAGGAAGTCAATTCCACCTTTCTGTGCCTTATTCCTAAGAAAATTGGTGTTGACTCTCCAGAGCAGTTTAGACCAATCAGCCTATGTAATTCTTTCTACAAAATTATTTCCAAAGTTCTCACCTCTAGACTTATTCAGGTGATCACGTTGATTGCTGTTGATCAACAGAATGGATTCATCCTAGGTAGAAAAATCCTTAATTCTATCATCTCTGCTCATGAGAATTTTCATTCCTTGTCTTGTTCTAACAATCAGGGTTTCATTATGAAAGTGGACATTGCAAAGGCCTATGATAGAGTTGATTGGTCTTTCCTCTGTAATAGTTTGCTTGCTTTTGGCTTTGACCTTAAGATTGTTGGTCTAATCTGTCAATTGATTTCTACCTCTTCTATCACTTTCTTGGTTAATGATAGCTCCTCTCATTTCTTTTTTCCGTCTCTAGAGCTAAGACAAGGTGATCCTTTATCCCCAATCCTTTTTGTTATTATGGCTGATTGCTTGGGGAGATTCATTGGGGACTTGGTCCAAAGAGGTTTGATTAAGGGCTTACAACCATCTTCCCATCCTTTAATTTGTTCTCATGGACAATTTTTTGATGATACCATCTTCATGGGTAAGGCTGAAGTGAAGGAAGCTAGAATTTGAAAGCAAGCTATTAACTTATATTCTTCTGCATTAGGAAAATTGGTTAACTAGAGTAAAAGTGCTATGTTCTTTATTAACACCCCTATCCACATACAAATTAAAATTGCTAAAATATTGGGATGTTCTATAGGATCTCTCTTATCCTCTTACTTGGGGCTTCCCCTAGGCTTGAAGGTCCCTGATGCTTTCTAGGAAGATCTTATAAACAAATTCAACAAGAAACTGGCGGGATGGAAAGGAAATCTTTTGAGCCAAGCTAGTAAGTTAACTCTTCTCAAAGCCTGTCTCCAAAGCATACCTACTTATGCTCTAAGTCTTTTCAAAATTCCTTTTAAATTTGCTGAGTCAATTGAAAAAATTCAAAGAAATTTCCTATGGACTGGCTCTGAGGAAAAAAGGAGAATGCCTTTAATTGCTTGGGATCAAGTTTGTAAACCCCATAGTGAAGGGGGATTGGGAATCCAAAAAATCACAAGTATGAATAAAGCCCTGTTAGCCAAATAGGGGTGGAGAGTTTACCATGACAACAAAGAGTTGAGTACCATATGGAAACATAAGTACCTCTTCAATGCTAAATCCCTTCCTGATTTCTTCACCTCTCCTGATGTTATTCATTCTTCCTCCATATGGGGAGCTTTTCAGGAGACCAAGAGAACTTTAGAAAAAGGATGCTCCTGGAAAATTGGTAATGGGCTAAAGGTGAAATTTTGGGAGGATATCTGGCTTAAGGACCATCTCTTGATTGGAGACTTTCATGACAAGGCTTTAGTTGACTGATGCAAGCAGAGATTTGGCTTTCTAGTAAGTCATTATTGGCAGAATGATTCATCGGTAAATTTAACTGATGTTGATCAAGGTTTCAGTAATATCCAACTATCCCTAAATGTTGTCTCTCTTTACCCTTATCTTGAGGATGAGATTATCTAGCACGCTGATCCTAGTGGTCAATTTAAAGTCCCTTCTATCTTTGCTTCAAAGGATAAGGGTAATCAACCTTTTTGATCACATGCTTGAATTAAGGGTCTCATACCCAAAATTAACATATTCTTTTGGATTCTTCTCCAAAACAAAATTTTGACCCTTGACAACTTGCAAAAAAGAGGTATAAATGTCGTTAATAGGTGTACTTTATGCAAAAATGGACTTGAAGATAAAGATCATATGTTTTTGAGTTGCTCTTCTACCTAGGAAGTCTAGACTAAGATTTTCAATTTTTGGGGCATGACATGGGTCCATCAAAACAATGTAGATGTTTCTTTCAAAAGTTGGAGCTGCCCCTCAAAGGATCCTGATGCTCAATTTATTTGGAAATTAACCCTCCCTCACCTTTGGTGGGGCATCCAGAAAGAAAGAAATAATAGAATATTCAAAAATAAAGACCTCCCAGGATGTGAGCTTGGTCAGAATATCATCAGAGCCTTTAAGGAGAATTTTAAATCCCAAAGGATGTCTAGTCAAACCTTCCAACTTGATAACCCTTTACGATCTCAAGGATCTAAGTTGAAAATTGATAATCCTAGATCGATCATAAAATGGTTTGTTCCTCCTAATGGATGGATCAAAGGGAACTTCGATGGAGCTGCTAAGGAAAACATGGGAAGAGTAGGATGTGGAGATGTTCTTGTAGATCATGTGGGAAATGTTATTGATGCTATATCAATCCCTATTGGTCAGTCAAATAGCCATATTGCTGAAGCTACTGCAACCCTCTGTACCATTAAATTAGTTGTTGATTTGGGGTATTCCAAATTATGGTTGGAAGGTGATTCTCTGAATATTATTAATACCCTAAATAATAAAAATTCTATCTCATGTTCTATAGAGGCTATGGTTATGGAAATCAAAACCTTATTTCAAAAATTTGAAAAAGTGGTCATTTCCCATATATATAGAGAAGCCAATGGGGCTGCTGACTGGATAGCCAATCATGCAGTTCAAATAGGGCATAAGGTGAGGTGGCTTGATGAATTAAACAAGCACGTGGATCTTAAAGCGATTATTAATTATGATGCTATTAATTCCAAAGCGGGAAATATTTGCTTGGATTAGAAATTTAATGATTTGGGGGAGTGGCCTTACCACTGTCAGATTACCTTCCTCGAGGAGGTACATTCATGTGAAGGTTATGTGCTCTTTTCATGTATCATCAAAAAGGCGACCCCGATCTTGAGTTACAAAAAACTAGTCTCATTTCAACCTCTCTACTATTAGTATCTAGGTGTCTTTGGTTTTTTGTTCACTCTGTAAAATGGGGGGTGAACCAAGGAAGCAGGAGCCTAAAAAATATGATGACTGGAAGGCTAGGTAGGACATTTGGAAGATTCTCCAGAAAGGGAAGGTGGTTAGTTTTCTGGAGCATTTGCAGGGATTCAAACCCCCATGTCACCACCGCCTTCTTCAAAAATTGGGTTGATCACAAAGTTACTCTCCACAGAGTCATTGTGAAGCTTACTGAGGAATTCGTAGCCAAGGTTACTGGGCTCCCCATGGAAGGTATTAAATTCTCAAAATAGACCAGCATTTCCAATGCGGCCTACAAAAAAATCTCGAAGACAGATGCTGGGGAGAAGCAATTGGAGAAGAATGGAGACTTCTTTGATGTCCAACAGATTAAAGGTACTTGGTGTGATATGCTTGGTTGTATCCT
This sequence comes from Cupressus sempervirens, assembly GCA_028749045.1. Lineage (NCBI taxonomy): Eukaryota > Viridiplantae > Streptophyta > Pinopsida > Cupressales > Cupressaceae > Cupressus > Cupressus sempervirens. The sequence continues at coordinate 495,472,463 of CM053792.1, read as the reverse complement.
TGAGTACTTTATCCTTGATGGTAGGAATAAAAGAGTGCACAAATTCCAATTTGTCTTTCTTAACCATTTTAGGTATAAAGACAAAATTTCCTTCCCTTTCTATTTGCATTTCTCTTTGCTTCAAAGCTTGTATGCCCATAGAAAGAAAGAGTCATGACCCATTTTACATGAAGGTCTGATATTGTTCATAGAGGTTTTTTGTAAAAATAAATCCATTGCTTCATCTCCCTCCACTGGCAAACATAAGGATTCTCAGTCCATAAAATGTAAAATTGATGAGAATGTTAAAGAGAAAGATAAGGCAAAACTGAAACCCTCTAGCTCTCGAAGACAAATTGTTGAAGAGGATTCTAAGGTGGAGAGTACTGAAGGCTCAGATAAGGATGTCCCAGAGGAAGAGGAAGGGATGGATGTTGGGGAGTTTAGCTCTAACCTGAAAGGTTATTCGAAAATGAAAGGCAAAAATGAGAAAGGGAAAGAGGAAGAAACAATTGAGGATAACTCAGAACAAAGAAAGTCTGATAATGAGGGTACTCAGACTATGTCAGGGGGAGGTGATAAAGATAAAGATAATTTAATTGATGATCGAGCCATTATGAGTGAGGAGGAAAACATGGGGAAGGCTTCCACTCCTGCAAAGGAGACTGAGGGACAAGATAAGGAGGTCCCTAGTCAACATGACCCTATGGAGACTAGAGAGGAGGAGCCATTGGATGGGGAGGAACAAATTGATAAAGTTGTGTCCCCGCCACATGCCATTGCTAAAGATGCGGGTGACTCCTCGGAGAGGGAAACCAAGCTTTCCTTCCTGCATTCTACCAAACTTAAAGCTGATTCTTTCCTCCAAGTTGATTCTTGGATTTATAATGAAATCATGGGTTGAAGAAGAAAGTGGAAACTTTGCAACATAACCAAGAGGCTGACCGGGCTATTATCAAACACTTGGAGGTTCAAATGGGAGACATCCCACAAAAACTGAAGGATTATGAGCAAAATCTTAGAATGCTTATCAAGGAAAGTGGAACAAAAATGAAGCAGGTTACTTCAAGCATCTGTGCTGCTGCGATGAGCCTGGGCAAAAGAGCAAATGAAGGAACCATATCTTCGGAGGGTCCTAGCAAGAGGACAAGAAAGAGTTCAAGGAAGAAAGCCTTGATTGCTGCTGCTTCTTCGGTCACTAACTCCATCCAGGATATGGCTATGATTGGCAAGGAGGCAGTTAAGATGATCACAAAACTGCAATAATTTCTTTGGGTCCTCTTTTCTGGTTGGGTTCCTATTCAAGTCCTTTTTGCTGGTTGTTACATCTGGTTCCTATGTTTGGTCCTATTTTCAGGTTTTTAGTTTAACATTGTATTGGAGGTTCTAGGTCCTTGTAAAACCTAGGTACTTTAATTGGACTCTGTAAGTGGTTTCAGGTCCCTGTAAAACCTGATTTTGGTGTTGCTTCTAGTAAGTTTAAGGACTCTTTTCCTAATGGTTGTCTTGCTTTTTCCTTTTTGAGGATGTGAAAGGGTTTTGGGGTCCCTTCAAAACCTATTTTTATCGTAATCTAAAAAAAACACAATAGGAATTAAATATATTTAATTAAATAATATCTCCTCATTTCAATTATTGAATAAAAATCACTCATTAATTGAGAAAATCATCAAATATCAGGTAATATTTAATGAAATCTTCAAATATCTTCCAAAGATCTCATCTTAAGTTCAAAAAATAAAAAATTTGAGTTAACTTAAAAAGAAAGGGAAATAAATTAGTCAAATAACTCTCAACTGAATCTTATTTCCTAAAATCTCTCAAAAGCTCCTTCTTTGATAGAAACTTTCTATTTGAGCTCAACTTTGAATCAATCTCAACCTTTCATTCAGATTAATCTTGACCATTGAAGTATTTGGATTTCTATAAAAGGAGGCTTTCTACCTCTCATTCAAAAAGGGGGGCAATTTGAGTAATTATATTATGCCAAATTCATGTTAGATTATTGTGCATTAGATTTCTTATATTGTTAATAGCTTTTCATTCTAGCTTTTAGTTGCATTCGTGCTAAACTAGAATTATATTTATATATCCAGATTAATAGTTGCTTTATCATTTTAGATTAATTCATACTTACTTTGCATTGGAAATACAAAATATAGATGCACTCATTCTCTTAAATCCTTCATTCTAGTAATGATCTATGGTTTAGTGAACTCTTGATTCAAAGAGCAATTAAAGAACCCCATCTAGATAGGAGGCAAAAGGTCACATTGTGCAGACATTCAAGATGAACAATCTAATGTTCATTCTTGGATGAACCTCACAAGTAATGACTATGTTGAAGTTTGTGTCTAAACAATTTTAGCACTCACATTTCTAGCACCCACCATGGGGCTGAACCTGATATTTAGCCTCAAATTCTCACTTTTTAGATGTTGATTAATTTTTGCCTACAAGTTTTTAAATTTTTTTTCATATCTCCTAAAAGACATGGAAATTATTAATCAAATTTGTTTTGTAGGTTTATCTTGATGTTTTCGGGCTTAAAAAATTAGATTCTTTTGGATTGATTTTTATTTTTATTTTTATTTTTTAAAATTTTTTTCTAATCATAGATTTGGGAAATGAATTTTTATTTGTAGATTTATATATACATGCGCAGCTCAAAACAAAACAAAACTATATATATTTGGGTTGATTTTCAATTTTTTTAAATTTTAATTCTATTTTTCATTAAAAAAAATCATTTTGGGCACAAATCATCAAACTAAACAATAAAATATTTTTTGCAAGTTGATATGGATATGCATGGCTCACAAAAAAAATTATTTATTTATTTGAACAAAATTATATTTTATATATATTTTTAATGATTTTCATTAAAAAAATCATTTATCACCCAAGTCATTGAATTTTGATCTCAAAATTTTATTGAAGATTTGGAATTTTTTTAGGATCTTCCAATAAAAGTTTCAAATTTTTCTGATCAAACATCTATTTTTAATAATATTTTTATGATTTTTCATTAAAAAAATTTTTTTTTGACACAAATCACAGAATTTTAACTTGAAAATTTTACTGTAGGTTTGGGATGATATCAAGAGTTCACAGTAAAAACATTCATATTTGTTTGTGGAAAGTGGAAAGGAAGCAGACATGGGAGGACTTTAAATTAGGAAGGAATGAACTTGAATGATTATCATTTGTCTTTGAATGAATGTTGCAATTAAATTCAAAATCCAAACACACTCTTGAATGTCTTCAAACTTAAAACAATCAAATTCAATCTTGAGTGTCTTAATAAATTGACAAATCTTTCATTGAATTAATGTTGCTAAAACCAATCTTGAGTGCCATGAACTAAAATCTAAAGTTTTCATTGGAATGCATGGTAAAACACAATCTTGAATGCTTAAAGGAAATTTACATGCTTTCATTGGAATGAATCTTTAACACTTAAGTTTGGTGCTTAAAAAGAATACTCATTCAATCTTAGGAATTAGCTCTTTTCCTTATCGATTTCTTATGTTGACGATGCTTGATTTACTTTTGTTGACGAACTCTCAATTTCTTATGTTGACTACACTGTAAGTTGGAAAGAACCTTTCATGCTAAACACGAGTATCTTCAAGAATAGATTACGAAATCTAAAGATTCCTTAGGAAAGAACAAGTGTCTTTTAAACCCCAAGGCCACTTATGTATTCACTCCTCTTGCATCTTTGGGTGATCTTGAGTGCACAAGAAATAAGTGGACTTGTTTTATTCTTAGGAAGCCTACTTGGGGATTTCATCACCCTTAGGATGACCTCAACTCCCATGTTCTGGTGGAGTATAAATTGACAGGTGAATTGAAAGACACCTCTCTTGAAAGTATAATCTTGTCACTCTTGGCTAAGCCCCAAAGTGTTGGAAATGATTGAAAGGATCATGAATGAAGAATAATAAAACTGGTAAAGAATGTTTTCAATCATTATTTTTTCATTGATGTCAAACTTGCTACTTGAGGGAATGACAATTGCTTAAGTGATTCAAATACTATCAATTGGTTGATTGACAAGGAGGAGGCAATCAATAAGATGTAACTAGAGCACCTAGAGAAAGGTTGAAGTTATGATGTTGTAAAGAAGTATAAGGATCAACTAAGCCATTGATGAAATAGTGTATTGATGACATACTCTAAGAGAATGGACACACTAAGAGACATCAAAGATGTAAGGTTTAACTAAGTCATTTGTAAAGCCTAACTAAGTTCATTGGAGAGAGCCGAGCAAGCTAGTTAGAGCCAAGCAAATTCGCAGTTGAAGCCGAGCAAGTTCAACTTCAGTGTGAGCTGAGTGATTGTTCAAGTATCGAGCATCAGGAAAAGGTAATGGATGCTAAGTAAGTCTTCAAGTGTCGAGCAAAGAAGAAATGCTATAGGTGTCGAGCGCTAGTAAAACAACAATAGGAGCTGAGTACCACAGAAGGTGTTGAGCATCAGTAAACCAATAATGTCAAGTTGCTGCATTATTTTTTAAGTAAAAAGATTTGCCACATCAGAGAAGATAAGTTTGTTACATCGAGTTTTGTGAATTAGTTGGATGATAAGGATGATGAGTAGATGTTACAGCATTTTATGCGAACCATGCAAACCAATTCAAGGTGAAGGCTAATGGATTTATCATGAAGTTTCTAGAAGAAGCAATTTGGAGGGAAAACAATATTATTTTCTCAATATCAAATCAAGATTTGAGCGGGAAATGAAGAATAGAACTTCTTTATAAGGAGTTACAGGTCAGAGATCAAAAAGTGTGAGAGGAAGTTGGTCAGAAGAGTGGTCATGCGAAGAAGCCAAGAGAAGGCTAGTGTGAAGTGTCAAGAAGAGGACATAGTGAGGAGTAAGGACAGAGCATCAAGACTCTGAGTTGATCAAGTGACAATAGAGTGCATTGGCATTACGAGTGGAAGAACTCAAGGAGACAGATCTTGAAGGGTGAACAAGCTGTCAGCACTGCAAGGAAGAAAATCCAAGCAAAGAAAAGAATTAAAGAGTGATCTGAAATCTGAAAGGATAGGGTTGCAATCTTTATCAGGTCAAAACCCTGCTAATACTTTCTTACCATTGTATTAGATATTGAAATCCTACATTGCTAGGTTAGCTTAATAGCTAGGTGGATAAACCTCAGGAAAAGGATAGAAGATCCCTAGGAGAAGGATAGGAGATCCTCAAGAGAAGGATAAAGAGATCCTTAGGAGAAGGATAGGAGATCCTTAGGAGGAGGATAGGAGATCCTTAGAGAGGGATAAAAGATTCTTTTGATAAGGTGACTGTAAATCCCATAGACTTGGGTGAGCCTAACAACTCTATGTAAATCCTTTAACAAGGTGACATTCTAAGTTGAATGTTCTTAAGTCCTCTAATAGGGCACACTCCTAACAAGGTGTAGAAATCCTTTAACAAGGTCACATTTAACAGTGTGTTGTAGCCTTTAACAGGGCAGACCATCAGAAGTGGTTGAAATTAATTGCGCAGTTGTTTTGTGGGTGTCATCCCCACCCCAATTTTACCTTCTTATTTCTGGAGGGTTTCTGGGTCATCAAAATCCTTTGTATTATGGTGTGATGCATGTTTACTTTTCATGATTGTTTAATGTTTAATTGCATGCATGACAAGAAAGTAAAAAGGATAGCACTTCTGATTCACTCTCATTTTATAAGAAAGTTTTATTGGACATTATTGAACCTTGAATAACTGATTCACCCCCCCTCTCAGTTATTCTAAAGAATTCTAACACAAAGAACTTTATACATTTGGGAAGTGAAGGACGAGATTTGGGTTATCGTCTCCTCTTGGTTGTGTGGCATTATTTTCTTTCATCTTTAGATTTAGGCCTCATGTACCTTGTGTATATTGAGGACACCCTATAGTTGAATTTTGTATATCCTAGTAGAGAGTGTTGATAGGATTATTGATGTGTTTGGCATGTTTGAGTATTCAAAGTCCAAAAATTTGCATAAACATCAAACAAGTCAAAACTAGTGAAATGGTGAGTTAAACATCCAAATTAAAAACCACTTGAAAATGATAACTATACCATCTTCTTGAATCTTCACTGATCTCCATTAAGAAAACTCCATACACAACTCTCTTTTCAACTATCTGAAACTAAACTATCTTAGTTGAACACTCGTGACCCACATCTGAACTAGTCTCTTTGCTCCACTATTCTACTTATTGTACTATGTTGCTATCCTTTGTTGTCATGATAGTCAAATATCTCGGTTCTTCTAGCCATCAATTTTTTGACTATTCGTACCTTGGAAAACATCACCCTTGCTATCACTTACACCTACTTTGAGACAATGTTTTAAGTCTGGTCTTAGTCTTAAACTATCAAACTTTTTCTACCAAGTGACTATTGCAACTAAGGGTGGAAGAGAGTTTTTTGCTTCACATAAACCTAGGACATCACAATGGTTAACAACAAATGCACTAAATCCAACATTCCTAGTGAGGAAGAAGAGAAACTTATTCCAAACATGAAGAAACAAATCTGATCAATAAGCGCTCAACTTCAAAGACTAAAGGAAGAACATGTTACATCATTGAACAAATTCTTGAGAGAAATTATCCCTTCCTCCTATGACAAAAAAAAAAATCAAATTCTTGTGATCTTGAATTGAAGATATCTGAGAACACTTCACAAACACCCAAGAAACCTAGAAATATCTTTGAAGAAAAACATTGGGAACCTAAACCAAAGCATGATTTCACCCTATTGGGAAGATCTTATGAATCAACTTTGGAAGAACATCTTCAAAAGAAACTCATTGTTTTTCCTAAAGTCCCTTTGGCTGGAGTCTTCTTTACAAATAATTATTGTGCCTATCATAGATATAGTCTACATGAAACTTCACATTACATGGAGTTGAAAAATAAAATCCAATATCTATTTGATGTTGACATAATTAAAAAAATTAAGAACTTATCTATCAAAGATGCTACTCTCAAGCTTGATCAACATCATGAAACCATGTCTAGTAATGGTTCAAATGCAACTTCTACTTCTTCCAACATGCCATCACCTTCTAAAGCGTTAAAGCATCTAAGCTTTCCAACATACCTCCACCAAAAAAAGTACCTAATGCTTTTGCTATTGACTATGTGTACCCTCAAGGGTTGCCTCTAAAAGAAACCCAAGCTAATCTTGACTTAGCTGCAAACCTCTCCCATACTACTCAAACTAACAATCCAAAACCTTCATGCATTGCTACTCCTATCATTCCCACTCCAACTAGCCCTTCATTATCTCTTCAAGAGCCTACCATAAAAATTCTACATTCTACGTTGTCCTTAGAAGTGGATCCATGTCAAGAGGATTTTAAAATTTCTAAAGATCAAGATCAAGAACCCTCTCATATCCCTCAAGATATCATCCCTCCATCTCTAGAGCCACATAGTCCTCCATCTCCCATATCACACCTCTCTATTAATGAAGATCATGATATTCCTCCCACCATCCCTAATGAGATTACTGAAGATCATGAGAAAAATACTTTTCCTATGCTATCTGAAAATCCTTGTCAAGATCAAAGTATTCTCTCTTGTTCTACTTCTCCACATCCACTTCAAAATTATACTCAAGCTTTAAGTTATCCTATCAAAGGTGTTGTTCATGTTGCTCCTATTAAAGTTATTCATGAGTATATTAATGGCCGAAGTCATGTTGCTCACTCTAAGGATGTTGATATCCCTATCCACAATCCCTTTGTATCTCCTAAATATATCATTGGTCCTTATCCATCTAAGCTAAAACCTTCAATCCTTCCTTCCATATTAGGACCTTATGTTCCTACATCTCCTAATTGCACTATTAACTCATTACCTAATTCTCCTACCCTACTTCAAGATCAACAAAGAAACTCATTCTTGAACCTTTCATGTCCACCTTTCCATCTAAACTAGTCAAATAAGCCTTATTCATCCACAAGTCCCAAGTCTTTTGGAAGTAATTTCGATGATCAACTTAAGAATAAAATGAAGATTCCATTTACAAATGAAGATCACTATGTCTTCTCTAATTGACATGTGAACACAAAGGGAAAATAAATATTCAAGAGACCACAAAGGTCCACTAGAAAAATAACAAAATCAAAGAAAATATGGGTTCCTAAATCCATAATTGAAGAACTATGCTCTAAAGCATCCAAAGGAAAAGAGAAATCTAAATCTATATGGATTCCCAAGTCTCTCTTGAAATACTTGAATCTTGAAAATACTTCAAGGTTGACATTCAAGCTTCCAAAGGCTTCCGTTCCATCTTCCACAAAAGCTTTCGAAACCTTCCACTCATATTCCTCTAAAACTACCTCAAACTATTTCATCTATATTTCCTCCATCATTCCACTACCCTTCAAGGTGTGTATCAATGTTGATTTTGCCAACTTTTTCTTCTACCCTTGCGCATCATTTTTAATACTCTATTACCTATCCTTCCACCTTCTATCCTACCACCTTTTATCCTTCCATCCCATTTATCTCATCCATAGCCTAAAACCTTATCCTCCATATATATTTTCTACCATCTCCCTTTCATTACTCTATCAACATCTTTGAGCATACTTTTCTATGGTCTTGGCTGATTATAACTTCTCCTTCCAATAGGAGTACTACTCAAATTCATAAAAGGCTTGAATTCTTTCCAAAAATTCTAAAAATGCAAAAAAAAAAAAAAAAAGTGCCTTAGTGAAAACCTGGAAATAGGTGCCTTGGTAGAAAAAGTAAAGATAAATAAATTTTTCCTATGGTGAAAACCACTTCTTATGGCACCTTGGACAAGTACCATGATGAAAACCTGGTAAAAAGGCATCATGCGTAATTCTTCCATAGTCCATCCATTCCATCTTTCCTCTTTGATCTTGACACTGTTGACTTATTTGTGAGTATTGATTATCTTATCTACCATGATTCCTATCATGATCCTCCTTATCTCAAGTCACTCACTCATAGCCTCCATTATCCTTAAGTCTAATCATGTTATCCCATCACTATCCTATCCACTTGACCCCTTGGTCTCGATCAAGAGAAAAAAGAAGAAAAGTATGGTTCTTAGAGGCCTCTTGACATATCCACTCTTTTGGATTACTTACTTTCATAAAATTATCCTATCTCACTCATTGACTTTCATTGATTATCCAAAACCCACTTCATATGGCTATATTACATTTTCCCTAGCTTGGGTACTCTTGGAGAGCCAGTTCATAAGGATCACTTTCACTTGTTTCATACTTCTTGCATATTCATCTCTTCTTATCCACAAACTTGCTACTACATATTGTCCTACACCTTGCTAGACACTAGAATGAAATGATATGATCTTGTTTGAGAGCTACTAATCTCTAAAAAAGTTCTAAAATTTTGAGAATGTACTTTAAAAAGTCTAAAAATCATATAAAATCCTTTTTAAAAAATATTATCTCGGTGAAAACCTAGTAATAGGTGCCTTGGTAATACCAAAAAAATTCAAATTTTCAAAAATACAAAAAAAAATGTAAAAAGAAAAAAAATAAAATTTCACCTAGCAAAGAGGCACCGTGGTAGCAAAAATAGAATCTCTGCCAAGAAGGTGAAAACTTGGTAAATAGGAAACTCTTGTTTCTAATGTTACATCTTTCAACGCATCTTCTGGGTCTTATATAGTTGTTTTCCTTCTTTTGTTTATTTCTTTTGTTTATGCATCCATGGATTGAATCTAGTCATAGTCTTGGGGCAAAAGATCTCTTTCACATCAGTCACTAGTTGTCCTAACTATGTCTGTCTATTATCTCTTACTTTACTTTTAAGATTCCTCTAAAAAAAGATCTATTTTGTGTTAGTCACTAGTTGCTCTAACTACGTTTGTCTACAATTGAGAATCCTCTGAAAGAAGATCTCTTTTGTGTCATTCATCAATTGTTCTAACTATGTATGTCTACTATCGCTTAGTCTCTTATTGAGATTCTTCGTAACAGAGATTTCTCCCTGATGTCAACCACCAGTTTTCCTAACTACATCTATCTACTATCGTCCATCCACTGAAGATATTTTTCACAACACATTTTGAACTTCAAACGTTTGACATCAATCCTTTGACACTAAAACTAAAACTAGAAATTGAAATAGTTTGAGCTATGCTAAGAATCTCTTTGTGTTTTTTTCTTTTCCTTTTTCATTCCCCTTTGAGCAACTTGAGGATGTCTCTATTTTGACTAGAGAAGTAAGGACTGGGGGCATGATCTTTTCTTTGTTTTTTTGCTTGATGGTTTAGTTCTGATAATCTGAAGCATACATATAAAAGGGGTGTCCACTATAAGAGCCTCTATCTCATGTTGGATGGTTATGTGTACCTTAACTCATTTATACATATACTTTAGTGAGGTTGTTTCTTCTCCCTGACTATTTAAGTGAATTTTCTATGCTACAATAAATATTGATATGCATCCTACTAAGTGAACGTATGGGTCACTGCGAGTATACTTAACACAGTTATGTCTCAAGTTACAAATGCAAGGGTCGTTGCAAATAGAATACTTAACAATTACTTAGCATAAGAAGGATCTCTTTTGTATCTGGTGTGTCTGCATGCAAGAAACATTCTGGTCCTCCTTTATGCTCTCATGCTTATGTTCACTTGCTACATTAAAAGGGAAAAATGTGTTGGTCATTCTAGCTTCTTGTGCCTTAACACTTACATTTAATCCCAATAAAACTAAGACATGTTTCATATTCATATTGTCATGATTGCAATGTTAATGTGAATTGTGTCACATTCATGGGTCCAACTAAAATCTCCGTGATGAAAACTATATCTTATGGGTTCAGTAACCAAGTCCTAGGAATTACATCTAGCATAGGACTATATGTCATATTGAACTTGCATTATGGCATAATTCCGGTAACTCATTTGATTGCATTTCTTGAATTGAGAGGCAGAAGACTTCTCATACACATCACATTTTCATCTTAACTGCACAAATGATAAAGTAATCATCCTCTTGGCTACTTTGACTGCTCTGAACTCATTTTTGGGATCAAAATCAAAATCTAACACACTTACACAGCTCAAAATTATATTTTCAAATTATGGGACCAATGTGACCAAGCGCTTGTGAAATCCATATTTCTAATGCAATATGCATCTCAACATCTTATCGTATCAATATTTTCTCAAAATTTTCAACTTTTTTTAATCAAAAGTCAACTTTGGTCAACCAAGATCAAACTTGGTCAAATGGACCTCAAAATCACTTTGAATCAACTCAAATTTTTTTGCATGCTCTTTTATCTATTCTACATTCTTTTAAATCTCTTATCACTTCAATATCTTCCAATCTACTACTCTGCATCAATATTCTGGCGTGTCATCTTTCAATTTAGCTCCCAAGGGGGTAGGACGATTACATCATTGAATCTTTCAAAACTTGCTTCAACTTAATCTGAACATGATGTCCTAATCGCTAGGGGCATCTTTGTTCCCTTTATCTGGCATCATATGTCATCTATCTCATATTTTGATCAGCTAATCACGCTTATAATAGTCCATATCATAGTTCGATGGATAGGTATCTAGGTGTTCTATCTAGACTCCTGAGGATTAAGCCTCATTCTAGGGATAATCCTATGACTCATGATTAAGTCTTGTTATCTTTTTTTATGGACTAGTATTCAGGTGTTCTATTTGGACTTTAGAGGATTAAGCTCCATTCCAGAGATAATTCTAAGCTTTCTTTCAATCACTATTTTATGGATAGGTATCGAGGCATTCTAACCCTGACTCTTGAGGATTAAGCCTTGTTCTATGGACAATCCTATAAATTATGATTGATATTGTCATCTTTTTATGGACCAATATTCAGGTGGACTAAGCTTAGTCCTGAAGATAATTATAAGCTTTTTGTCAATCACTATTTAATGGACAGGTATCGGGGCATTCTAACCTTGACTCCTGAGGATTAAGCCTTATTCTAGGGACAATCCTATAAATTGTGATTGATATTTTCATACTTTGATGGATATGTATCAGAGTGTTCTACTTAGATTCCTAGGGACTAAGCCTCATTCTAGTGATATTCCTACAATTTATGACAAGTATTTATTGTCATCTTTTAATGGATAGGTATCAGGGAATTCTAACCCTGACTCTTGAGGATTTATTCTTGTTTTGGGAATGATCCTATCAATCATGAAAATCTTTGTTCTTTTAGATAGATATCTAGGTCTTCTATCTAGACTCCAGAAGGTTAAGCTTTGTTATGGAGATAACCTTAAACATCTCATCAATTGATCTATGTATCATTAGCCTTGAAGACAATCTCAGTTCTCATTCCATGGTTCATAGTTTTGATTATTCTTTGAATCAATGTGCTACTCACACATCAATTCAAAGAGGGGAAAATGTAATACCCCAAAATTGGCACCTTGCCATTTTGAACCAAATTTGTTGCATTATTCTCAACTTCAATCTCTTAATCATAAAATTTTATTGCATTAGGCATTTCTAACAACTTGTCTTTATTTGACCTAAGTGTCAAATATAGAAAACCCATAATCTGTATTAATCACAAATCTTATTTAATTCCTAAACATTGACTTAAATTGGCTAAATTAACCTTTTAATTGAATTAATTTAATTATAATTCCTAGTACTTTAATTAAATTAAATTCACCAATTTTAGCTAATACACAATAGGAATTAAATACACTTAATTAAATAATATCTCCTCATTTCAGTTATTAAATTTAAATAATTCACTAATTGAAAAAATCATCAAATATGAGGTAATATTTAATTAAATCTTCAAATATCTTCCAAAGATCTCATCTTGAGTTAAAAAGTTGGAAACTTTGAGTTAACTTGAAAAGAAAGGGAAATAAATCAGTCAACTAACTCTCAACTGAATCTTATTTCCTAAAATCTCCCTCTTTGATAGAAACTTTCTATTTGAACTCAACTTTGAATCAATCTCAACCTTTCATTCATATCAATCTTGACCATTGATTTATTTGTATTTCTATAAAATGAGGCTTTCTACCTCTCATTCAAAAAGGAGGACAATTTGAGTAATTAAATTATGCGAATTTCATGCTAGATTACTGTGCATTAGATTTCTTAGATTGTTAATGGTCTATGGTTTACTAAATAATTAATTTTGGGAGCAATTAAAGAACCCCATCTAGATAGGAGGCAATAGGTCACATTGTGCAGATGTTCAAGATGAATAATCTAATGTTGATTCTTGGATGAACCTCACAAATAATAACTATGTTGAAGTGTGTGTCTAACCAATTTTAGCACTCACAGTATGCAAGTATTGAAAACCCCACTAACCAAATTAAGACAGAAAAAGAATCTTATAGTGATTCAAAAAGGATGGACAATTGAGTCGTGTTCAAGTTGTGTTACCTAATCATATTGCTGTAAACATCCATCTAGTATCTATAATTTTAAATGTCTCTCACTATGTAACTATATCTAATGCAAATGATCCTGGTATAATTTGTAAAAATTCAAAGGATCCATACAAGCTTCAGATCATCGTGACATTTTGTAACCTAAAACTAAATGCAATTGAACACTTATTTTATAATTAAAGCCTATCAAAGAAGAGTTAATCTAGAATTTTGTTACTATCTTTGAATGATCATGTCCTTTGGCTTGAAATAGATCTTTGATAATATCACTTTAATCTCACTTGGCTTTGTTCTCAAATGTTTCCATTGACTACTATGATTCCCATTGGTTGTTTGATAAATAATTCTCCTCACCATGTGCACTTGTAGGTTAATGATGTATCCTGCACATGAAATAACACAATTAGTCCTTTAAAAAAATTCTCACCTATAACTATTTATAGTTTTGTGAAGTCTGCCAATCGCCCTACACAAAATCATGCATATTAGGGTTTGCTTGAAAAGGAAATATGTAAATTAATATTTTTAGTGAAACATTTATCAAATCCAAATATAATATTATATTTCTGTAAAATATCATTCTTTTAAAACAAAGCTTTGCCCTTCCATAATATCCCTAATAATGTGTAATAATTCTTTAAAACATTAGAATGTTGACATAATTAATCACAAATATTTATAATGTTAGGAAAAAAAAATATTTCATAAAAAATAATAAACTTTTCCAAATAAATTTCAAATTTGTAAAGAAATGTTTTAGATTACAGTAAAAACAAGTTTTGAAGGGACCTCGAAACCCTTTCACATCCTCAAAAAGGAAAAAGCAATACAGCCAATAGGAAAAGAGTCCTTAAACCTACTAGACGCAACACCAAAATCAAGTTTTACAGGGACCTAAAACCATATACATAGTCCAAAAAAAGTACCTAGGTTTTACAAGGACCTGGAACCTCCAATACAGTTTAAAACTAAAAACTAGAAAACAGGACCAAACACAGGAACTAGATGTAACAAACAGCAAAAAGGACCTGAACAGGAACCCAACTAGAAAAGCTAACCCAAAGAAACTACTACAGTTCCGTGATCATCTTAACTGCCTCCTTACCAATCTTAGCCTTATCATGGATGGAGTTAGCAGTCAAAGAAGTAGCAACAATCAAAGCTTTCTTCCTCGAACTCTATCTTGTCCTCTTGCTAGGGCCCTCCAAAGATATGGTTCCTTCATTTGCTCTTTTGCCCAGGCTCGCTGCCGCAGCACAGACGCTTGAAGTTACCTGCTCCATTTTTGTTCCACTTTCCTTGATAAGCATTTTAAGATTCTACTCATAATCCTTAAGTTTTTTTGGGATGTCTCCCATTTTCTCCTCCAAGTGTTTGATAATAGCTCGGTCAGCCTCCTAGTTATGTTGCGAGGTTTCTACTTTCTTCTTCAACCCCATTATTTCATTATAAATCCAAGAATCAACTTGGAGGAAAGAATCAACTTTAAGTTTGGCAGAATGCAAGAAGGAGAGCTTGGTTTCCCTCTCCAAGGAGTCACTCACATCATCAGTAGTGGTATGTGGTGGGGACCCAACTTTATCAATTTGTTCGTCCCCATACAACGGCTCCTCCTCTCCAGTCTCCATAGGGTCATGTTGACTATGGACCTCCTTATCTTGTCCCTTGGTCTCCTTTGCAGGAGTGGAAGTCTTCCCCATGTTTTCCTCCTCACTCATAATGGTAGGACCATCAATTAAATTATCTTTATATTTATCACCTCCCCCGGACATAATTTTAGTTCCCTCATTATCAGACTTGCTCTGTTCCGAGTTATCCTCAGTTGTTTCTTCCTCTCTCCCTTTCTCATTTTTGCCTTTTGTTTTCAGATAGCCTTCCAGGTTAGAGCTAAAATCCCCAACATTCGTCCCTTCCTCTTCCTCTAGGACTTCCTTTTCTAAGCCTTCAATACTCTCCACCTCAGTATCCTCTTCAACAATTTGTCTTCGACAACTAGAGGGTTTTAGTTTTTCCTTATCTTTCCCTTTAACATTCTCATCAATTTTACATTTTGTGGACTGAGAATCCTTATGTTTTCTGGTGGAGGGAGATGAAGCAATGGATTCATTTTTACAAAAACCCTCTATGAGCAATAGCAGACCTTCATGTAAAATGGGTCATGACTCTTTCTTTCTATGGGCATGCAAGCTTTGAAGCAAAGAGAAATGCAAATAGAAATGGAAGGAAATTTTGTCCTTATACCTAAAATGGTTAAGAAAGACAAAGTGGAATTTGTGCACCCTTTTATTCTTACCATCAAGGATAAAGTACTCACAAATATAGTCAAGCACATCATGCCAAATACCTTTAATCTGTTGCACATCAAAGAAGTCTCCATTCTTCTCCAATTGCATATCCTCTTCATCCATCTTCGAGAATTTTTTGTAGGCCGCATTGGAGATATTGGTCTATTTTGAGAATTTAATACCTTTCATGGGGAGCCCAGTAACCTCGGCTTTGAATTCCTCAGTAAGCTTCACAGTGACTCCGTGGAGAGTAACTTTATCATCAACCCAATTTTTGAAGAAGGCAATGGTGACATGGGGTTTGAATCCATGCAACTGCTCTAGAAAATTGACCACCTTCCCTTTTTGGAGAATCTTCCAAACGTCCTGCCTAGCCTTCCAGTCATCACATTTTTTGGGCTCCTGCTTCCTTGGTTCACCCCCCATTTTACAGACCAAGAAAAAAACCAGAGACACCCAGATACTGATAGTAGAAAGGTTGAAATAAGGCCAATTTTTTGTGACTCAAGATTGAGGTAGCCTTTTTTATGATACGTGTAGAGAGCACATAACCTTCACATGAATGTACCTCCTCAGGGAAGGTAATCTGACAGTCGTAAGGCCACTCCCACAAATCATTAAATTTCTAATCCAAGCAAATCTTTCCCACTTTGGAATGAATAACATCATAATTAATAATCACTTTAAGATCCACATGCTTATTTAATTCATCAAGCTACCTCACCTTATGCCTCGTTTGAACTGCATGATTGGCTATCCAGTCAGCGGCCCCGTTGGCTTCTCTATATGTATGGGAAATGACCACTTTTTCAAATTTTTGAAATAAGGTTTTGATTTCCATAACCGTAGCCTCTATAGACCATGAGATAGAATTTTTATTATTTAGGGTATTAATAATATTCAGAGAATCACCTTCCAACCATAATTTGGAATACCCCAAATCAACAGCTAATTTAATGGAATAGAGAGCTGCATTAGCTTCAACAATATGGCTATTCGAGTGACCAATAGGGACTTCTATAGTATCAATAACATTTCCCACATGATCTCTAAGAACACCTCCACATCTTGCTCTTCTCGAGTTTCCCTTAGCAGCTCCATGAAAGTTCCCTTTGATCCATCCATTAAGAGGAACAAACCATTTTATGATCGATCTAGGATTATCAATTTTCAACTTAGATCCTTGAGATCGTAAAGGGTTATCAAGTTGGAAGGTTTGACTAGACTTTCTCTTGGATTTAAAATTCTCCTTGAAGGCTCTGATGATATTCTAACCTAGCACCCATCCTGGAAGATCTTTATTTCTGAATATCCTATTATTTCTTTCTTTCCTGAGGCCCCACCAAAGGTGAGGGAGGGTTAATTTCCAAAGAAATTGAGCATCAAGAACCTTTGAGGGGCAGCTTCAACTTTTGAAAGAAAGATCCACATTGTTTTGATGGACCCATGTCATACCCCAAAAATTCAAAATCTTAGTCCAGACTTCCTGGGTATAGGAACAACTCAAAAGCATATGATTTGTATCTTCAAGTCCATTTCTGCATAAAGTACATCTATTAACCACATTTATACCTCTTTTTTGCAAGTTGTTAAGGGTCATAATTTTGTTTTGGAGAAGAATCCAAAAGAATATGTTAATTTTGGGTATGAGACCCTTAATCCAAGCATGTGACCAGAAAAGTTGATTACCCTTATCCTTTGAAGCAAAGATAGAAGAGACTTTAAATTGACCACTAGGATCAGCATGCCAGATAATCTCATTCTCAAGATAAGGGTAAAGAGAGACAACATTTAGGGATAATTGGATATTATTGAAACCTTGATCAACATCAATTAAATTCACCCAAGAATCATTCTACCAATAATGACTTACTAGAAACCCAAATCTCTGCTTGCATCAGTCAACTAAAGCCTTGTCATGAAAGTCTCCAATCAAAGGATGGTCCTTAAGCTAGATATCCTCCAAAAATTTCACCTTTAGCCCATTACCAATTTTCTAGGAGCATCCTTTTTCTAAAGTTTTCTTGGTCCCCTGAATAGCTCCCCATGTGGAGGAAGAATGGATAACATCAAGAGAGGCGAAGAAATCAGGAAGGGATTCAGCATTGAAGAGATACTTATGTTTCCATATGGTACTCCACTCTTTTTTGTCATGGTAAACTCTCCACCCCTATTTGGCTAAAAGGGCTTTATTCATACTTTTGATTTTCTGTATTCCCAATCCCCCTTCACTTCGGGGTTTACAAACTTGATCCCAAGCAATTAAAGGCATTCTCATTTTTTCCTCAGAGCCAGTCCATAAGAAATTTCTTTGATTTTTATCAATTGACTCAACAAATTTAAAAGGAATTCTGAAAAGACTTAGAGCATAAGTAGGTATGCTTTAGAGAGAAGCTTCAAGAAGAGTTAACTTACCAGCCTGGCTTAAAAGATTTCCTTTCCATCTCACCAATTTCTTGTTGAATTTGTTTATAAGATCTTCCCAGAAAGTATCAAAGACCTTCAAGCCTAGGGGAAGCCCCAAGTAAGAGGATGGGAGAGATCCTATAGAACATCCCAAGATTTTAGCAATTTTAAATTGTCTGTGGATAGGGGTTTTAATAAAGAACACAACACTTTTACTCCAGTTAACCAATTGTCTTGATGTAGAAGAATATAAGTTAATAGCTTGCTTTAAAATTCTGGCTTCCTTCACTTCAGCCTTACCCATGAAGATGGTATCATCAACAAATTGTCCATGAGAACATATTAAAGGATGGGAAGATGGTTGTAACCCCTTAATCAAACCTCTTTGGACCAAGTCCCCAATAAATCTCCCCAAGCAGTCAACCATAATAACAAAAAGGATGGGGGATAAAGGACCACCTTGTCTCAGCCCACGAGAGGGAAAAAAGAAATGAGAGGAGCTATAGGAGAGGTAGAAATCAATTGACAGATCAGACCAACAACCTTATGGTCAAAGCCAAAAGCAAGCAAAATATTATAGAGGAAAGACCAATCCACTCTATCATAGGTCTTTGCAATGTCCACTTTCATAATGAAATCCTAATTTTTAGAACAAGACAAGGAATGAATATTCTCATGAGCAGAGATGATAGAATTAAGGATTTGTCTACTTGGGATGAATCCATTCTATTGATCAGCAATAATTAACGGGATCACCTGAATAAGTCTGAAAGTGAGAACTTTGGAAATAAATTTGTAGAAAGAGTTACAGAGGCTGATCGGTCTAAACTAATCCAGAGAGTGAACACCAATTTTCTTAGGAATAAGGCACAGAAAGGTGGAATTGACTTCCTTAAGCATCTTTTTTCCCCCATAGAATTCTTTAACAACATCACAAACATCCTTACCCACAACTCTCCAAAAATTCTGGAAGAAAGACACAGGGAAACCATTAGGACCAGGAGCTTTATCTCCTCCCAGAGAGAAAATAGCTCTGAAGATCTCATCATCCTTAGGAATTGAACATAACATTTTATTCTGTTCCTTTGAAATCAGTGAAGGAATCACTCTGAGGAATTCAACCTAACTATCCACATTGATGTTGGGATCAACTGTCATTAGAGAAGAGAAAAAAGTCACCATCTCATCCATGATGGCCTTGTCCTCAACAATCTTCACATCTCCCTTTTTTAGGTATGATATGTGAGTTTTGGCCCTGTGCTTCAAAGTGGAGAGGTGGAAAAACTTTGTATTTTTATCTCCTTCCCTCAACCATATCAACCTAGATCTTTGTCTCTAGTAGATTTCTTCTTTAGTGATGATGTCATGGTATTGAGCAAGCTTTTCATTTTCTTCAAGGAGGAGGTCAGAAGTATATCCTTCCTTCTGGATTTTTTCCTGAATTTTTAGAATATCCTCCTTAGCAGTTGTTTTGTTCTCAAAAATGTTCCCAAAGCTATTCTTGTTCCATCTTTTGACTTCCCTTTTAACATTTTTAAGCTTGGAAGCGGCTCTAAAGAGGGTTGTGCCTTCAAAATCGATATTCCACCATTCTTTCAATTTAATTTCAAATTGTGGGTGCTACATCCACATCTTCTCAAATCTAAAAGGAAAATTCTTCTTAAGGCTAATCTTTGCAGTAGTGAAGATAAGGGGGAAATGATCCGATCCAATTTTCTGACAGGCTTCCAGCTTACAAATGAAGTCTTTAGTCCAATCAGGAGAAATAATAGCACTATCAAGCCTAGCCTGAATACATTCATTACCAACTCTCTTGTTACTCCAAGTGAACTGAATTCCATAGAGGTCCATATCCATTAAGCCCTCTTTATTTATAAGTTCCACTAAATCCATTCTTCCTTCCAACTGAGTAGCATTGCCTCCCATTTTCTCATGATCATAAAGAGGGACATTAAAATCTCCCATTATAATCCATCATCCAGAATAGTCTTTACTTTTAAAATTAGAAACAGAATCCCAAACCTTTTTCCTTAGATGCTTTATGTTTGGAGCATAAATATTCACAATATACCAACCCTCCTTCTGGTTTGTACTAGTAATTTTTGCTATCATAAGATGTTTACTAGCAATCAAAATTGTACAAGAGTAATAGTTCTTCTTCCATAACATCAGAGTTCCCCTTGATGCCCCTTCTGAACTACTAGCATTTATTGAATAATTTTTAAAAGCTTTAATCTGTTTTGCTTTCTCTTTATTCATCTTAGTTTCTTGAAGCAAGAGAAAATTAGGCTTTTGTTCTCTAAAAAAATTCCTAACAATGTCCAGTTTATGAGTATTGTTCAACCCCCTAATATTCCAAGTTATGATCTTCATATCTACTTTTTAGGAGTAAATTCTAGAATAGTTGTTTGCCTATCGTCAGCAATATTCTGCATACTTTCTAACTCTCTAGTTTTCTTAGTGGATCTTCTTCCAAGTTTGTCTTGTTAACCAACATCCAATTTCACCTTAGAGTGTTGTTTTGCTCTTTTCCCAATTTTATCTTGATTAGAAGCAAGATGTTTCACCTTGATATGCTTATCTATTTTGTTGCTTCTAGTCTCTACCCCCTTAGTATTGTTCTTTTTTTCGGCCCTTTTTCTTTGGTTTGGTTTATGAGTTGAGCCATTTTCTTTCACATCATCTAGGGGAGGAGGCTCATCCATAGAAAGGTCATTATCAATCTGGGATAGCACTTGGATCTCCCTGGACTAAGAAAAAAGAGGATCTACCTCCTCAGGTAAATTTTTAGCATCAACCAAGATTTCTCCTTCCTCAAGCACAATTTTGTCATCAAAATCTCTCCATTGTTCTTCTATCCTCTGATAAATAATGATTTTTTTTATGAATCTGTCTGATCTTCTAATCTTTGTTCAAGTAAACTGGTTTCAGAATGTAAACCAAGACCTTCTTTCTCAGAGTTAGCATCCTCAGAAGCAAGCTCTTTATCTGCCTCAGCCTATGGAGCTTGAAGTTCTTCATTAATCTTTTGTTCTTGACGATGGCCTTCTTTGGGTTTCCATACTTTCTTTTGCTGAACCTTGTTCTTTTTCCCATGCAAACCGCTGCTAGACTGATTTTTACTTTTGGAAGGATAGTTTTTAACCAAATGCCCCTGCTTCTTACAAGCATAGCAGGAATTAGGCAGATCTTCAAAAAAGATTTCTTGAGTTTTTTTACCCAATTTGGAAATCAGATCCACCTTAGCTGGGAGATGATTTAGGTTTGCTACTTTAACAAAAAGTTTAGCACAATAAAGTTTGGTTCTAAAAACCATAGCATTATCCAATGCCACAAGTTCACCAAAGGAACTAGCAATACCTTTAAAATGTCTTCATGCCAGAATTCTAAAGGGAGCCTAGGAAGTCTGGCCCAAATGGGAGTGGTTAAGAAAAAAATGTCTAAAAGATCCATGTTAGGTTCCCATTTTTTAATGGTAAGAGAGCTTTTACCAAAAGACCATGGTCCTCCACAAAGAACCCTATCCATGTCTTCTTTACAATTGAAGATAAACAAAAAAAGTCATTCAACATGGGAGCAATATCTACCTCTCCTCTAATAACCCATTTCCTTTTAACCATTTTTCTAAGAGATTCAAGATCTGGTCTTGCACCTAAAAATTTACCCACTAGGCTTAAATCCATGGAAAGCGCAGAAAAATCAACTAAAGGGTCTGGAATAAAAACTTGAAACTCACCTTTCTCCCAGTAGGTCTTAACAATCATCGGTGGGAAAAGAGATTTTCCAGTGGGTTTCTTGCCAAACTGGGATGACCAATTTTTTTGTTCTGAGACCCCTTGCTTCAGCCCTTCAGAGGACTTTTCCTCGAAGAATCAACGTTATCTTTCTCCTTCTTGAGATCTTGTACTGACACATGAAAAGCAGATAGGGAAACCAATGGTAGGATATAGACCCCACACAAAGGTTCAAAATCATCCAAAGACTTTTCATTGTCCACATTGACCAAAGATTCTAATCCCGCAAACTTCTCAGCATCCCCTGCCATTCCTCCAAGGTCTGTACCTCCAGCCAGATTCTCCCCGACTAGTTTCCCACCTGCAAACAAACCAACTAATTCAAATTCCAAAAGAGTGCCCATTGTTACAACACACATAATTTATAAAGAAATGTTATATGCATAGCCTTTTAAAAATATTTTTCTCTTTTAATAAATTGAACATTATCGCACAGAATAAAAAATCAATCTAAGGGTACTTTTAAAGTTAAGTGACTAAAAGTAAAATACCTCATTAAATCAAATGTATCACTTTTGTATTTTTAAATGAATTCATATAAAAAGACAAGACATAAATATTAAAATGAAACTTTAATTACCTCTATCTCACTTTTTTGCTATTTTGGAAGGGTCTGAAGACTTACGTTGTGAAATGGTGAATTTCACATTCTCAAAAGATTTACATATAAATGATTAAGAACATTCATTTTCTTTTGACAATGATACTTTCAAGTAAATATAATATACGAATATTAAAAGCATTACTTACCATCAACTTACCTAATCATTGTTTCAAGGGGCATATAAATCTTAGTGATTTCACAAATTCAAAGGCAAAATATACTTACTTTTTGGATTTGTGATTTCCCATTTATTAAACATGAGCCCTCTTGATGATGCAATAATAGGGTTAGGATTTCTACAGCTTCATTATGTGTCTTACCACCTTTAAAATCTTTGTGAGATGCTATTTCCATGCTCTAGTATAAGATTAGATCCTTAATTGCTAATCAACATTGAGCATTATCATAGCTGAACCTCATTTGACATTATTCACATGTTCTTGTATCAATCGTGTCACTGTGATCTAAATCTTGGAAGTGTTAGATACAAGTGCATATAATTTCCAAGTAAAGCCAATGTACAAGAACCAACATATGAGAAGGAGAAATGATGTGCTTCAATCACTATGATTTCATCACCACTCTGTCTAATATCATTACTTCTAACATTTAGTCCCAACTGAAGTGATTTGGCTCTTCCAAGGTTGTCAATGGCTGATATATGATCATGAAATATCATAATATAGTAGCCTTAGAGTGCACTCATTATACTATCTAACTTTGTGGTGGGTGATTTCCATATGTGACTATGAAGGTGACATCTTCTCATTATAAACTAAACTATGTCCAATTTATATTATGCACCTAAGAATTCATTAAGTAACTCTCGAATTGCATACTCATCTAAACATTCACATTATCAATAAGTTCATTCAAAATGAAATGTCATTTCATAATAAGTAGGCGACATCAGATATCTAGCACTTGCTACTCAAATATTATTATTTAATAAGTGCATCCAAGTTATGATTTTTCATACAACCAAGGAAAATGCATCGAATCCCATTGGCACTGGTACAAACCATCATTTTCTTGGTCTCGCCAACTTTGCACATATCATGAACCTATATCCTTTTGCAATCAGTGCCTCTCCTTTCCCCAATTCGCCTTTTTGTAAGCCCAATCCTAATATCTATACAAATGAGTGAAACTATTTGGTATGTGAAATCCTATGCTCCAAAGCCTGTAGGATGGCCTACATACATCACAAATAACTTTCGTCATATAAATAAGGTGCAATTCTTTAATTTCTTTGTATGATATCAAATGTTGATCTTTAAGCCTATGTTGTCTATTAGTGTCCAAACACTTGGTCATTTACTAGGAAAGGATGAATGATCATCATTGTTATTAAGTCATTTAGTAAAGGTTGAGCATAACAAAGGACTTATTTATTTTTCATTACATGTCGAACAAGTTAGTGATTGCCAAGCACCCCAATTGAGATTGAGTATATATGTAAGTCGAGTTATTTAGTACAGACTAAGCAAACTGAGAAGATAGTTTTTGTCGAGTGAACAAAGAAATCTATGCATATAGAAGTTGAGTGCTAGTATGAATGTTAATGATGATCAAGTGTTAGCACATTCAGATGTCGAGTAGTTTAGTTTTGTCATATGAGTTTGAAATTGCACAAACAACTATGTGAAACATTTTGGACTACTTCCATATGATATTTAATGTTTGTAGAGATAATAAAGATGGAGATTATGCATCATTATAGAAGGTAATGATCTTGAGGAATGAAGATCAACTAATTAGATATAAATTTCAAAAGATGATGAATTGTAAGCCATTGATTGAGCTCTAGAACTTTTCTAGAACATCTATTTAAGGAGAATTATAACCCTAGAATCAATATGTAAGAGTGAGAGTATGAAGGAGACAATGTGAGCATGTATGTGATGAGAAGAAGCAAACAAGGATAGAACAAAGAAAGAGAGGTTAAGTCTAGAATCAATTCAGACAAGAGCAATCAAAGAAATGAAGGACTAAAAAGAGGTATCATATTGAAAAGTTAAATTAGACATTGTATAGAGGAGATCCAAAATTAGCTTGCAGAGAAAATCGAGGGTCGCATATTGAATCAATTTTGAATCAGAGAAAATCTCTTAAACAAGTGATCCTAACATGTCTATGTAAATATCTTTGAAGAATCCTTACTTATTTGTAAGTGTGAAATCCTTTAACAAGGTAGGACTTAACAGTCTTGAAGCTTTTAACAAGGCAGACCCCTCACAAGGTGTGTATATATATATATATATAAAATGATCAAACATTGTAGCCTTAACAGGTTAACTTTATTGTTGTTGTTAGAATTATAATAGGAAAGGTAAACTTCTGGGGGTGGGGGGGCGAGTGGTGAATCAATAGTTTAAACTTGGACCCATAAAACTTTCACCATACATCCATCTCATGCATTTAATGAGTAAACTAAAACAACATGTAAAGCACATACATCTAAATCATGTAAAGATATAACCATTCACACACATAAAACTAGATATGATTACCTAGAAACCCTCCAAGTGAGAAGGTAAAACTAGGGTGGGAATGACACCCACAAATCTTCATAAAGTGTATCCAATGAAGGTTACAATGTTTTGATCATGAGACATTATCTACTCTATGAAAGATCTACCCTGTTAAAGGCTTACAAAGATTGTTAGGTCTCACCTTGTTAGAGGATTTCAACACCTTGTTAGAAATGTGCCTTGCTAAAGGACTTTAACTCACAACTAAGTAAGCACCCTATTAAAGGATTTCATATAGCCTGTTAGGACTACTCTATTAAGAGATTTTGACTGAAATCACCTGTTAGAATGTCTCAGCATTGATCCTGCGATTAACACTTGATTGTTTGATACCAGATCACCTCTAAACAATGTCTTCTTGATCCTTCTTGATCATATGTCTCTTTGTTGTATACTCTTCTCTTTTCTCTATTCTACTCTAACTGATTCTGTAATGTAGTCTCACGTCATAACTTCTAAGCCACCATGAATGCTTTGAATGCACATGCAAAGTTTTCCATTTTCTTCTTCAATACTCATTCATTCGTATAGAGTTTAGGGTTTGTCCTCCTTAAGAATATTTTGGTGACTTAGGGTTAGGTATGAATCTCTGGTTGAGATTCATTTATTTTACCACTTAATCCTTCCCATTTTCTAATAGGTTGCATGTAATTGCGTTGGGAATCCAATTTAAGATTCATCCTTATCTCCAAAATATCATAATTCATCCTTAAGTTGGCTCAAAAATGGTTTACATAGTTGTTTGTTCCATTACAAACAAATATGTCAGAACTATCTCACTCGGCACCTGAAGTTTCTGATGCTTGGCATATTCTAATCTTTCTATTGTGACTTAGCACCTATATCACTTGGCACCACTTAATCCTTCCCATTTTCTAATTGGTTGCATGTAATTGCATTGGGAATCCAATTTAAGATTCATCCTTATCTCCAAAATATCATAATTCATCCTTAAATTGGCTCAAAAATGGTTTACATAGTTGTTTGTTCCATTACAAACAAATATGTCAAAACTATCTCACTCAGCACCTGAAGTCTCTGTTGCTTGGCATATTCTAATCTTTCTATTATGACTCAACACCTATATCACTCGGCATCCACTATTCACTTAGCTCCTGTGTCACTCAGCATATACTATCTACTCAACACATGAGTGGCTTGGCACTCACTATGACTCAACATGGTCTATTATTTATATGTTGTGCTCGGCATGTACTACTTGTTTGGCATGAACTAAGTAAATAACTTAAGTGTGTTGACACTCACTTGTCAAAACCAATCTAAGATAATAATAAAATCTCCCCCTTTGACATGAGTGTCAAAAACACTTGAGTATATATTAACATCCTTAATCTCATGAGCATAACACATCTTAACTCGGCTTATATATAAAACTTCAAAATTTCAAAGTTTTATAACAACTTGTATACCTCAAAATTTGATAACTCCCCCTAAGTTAATAGGTTTGATCTATAAACAAAATTTTGTACTCCTACTAAGTAAATGTGTCTCTACTAATACACTTTGACTTCATGCTATTTTGGGCTTCCTCTTTGTGCTTGCTCCCCCTTAGCTTGATCTGACTTTTTTGTCCTTGTGTCCTTGTATCTTCCAAAAATTCTTATTCTCTCCCAAAAAGATTTCTCCCCCTTTGTCTTATTCTCCCCCTTTTGACACTTATGTTAATGGACTATACACGTATTGTGTGTTTGTCCAAAAAATATTCAAGGACATCCAATATCATCTTGAGAGTTGCATCCTGGTTCTCACATGCTACATCCAATTACTTTATTTAGATAGCGAGCTCGACATCAAGATGGACTAGACCATCTAAAGTAGAAAGATTGGTTTTCACCAGTGAAGACCAACAAAGGTGAAAATTGAATTAGTTTTCACCAATCATCAAAAAATATTTTTTCACAATTGAAATATTTATAAAGGTTTTTAATTTACTTATTAATTTATACATTTAAAAAAATATTTTTCAGAGTGGTTGAATTCATTTTTTGTTACAGGACCTTTTTTGGAGCTAGGTCCATAATTTATTTTCTTGGACTCTATTTTAAGAAATGGATTAAGAAACTATATTATGTTTATAGCAAATATATACAAAAACTACAAATTTACTTTCAACTTCATTAATGTATTTTGCATAACATAGATGAATTTTTAAAATAAATATCTACTTATTATTAGTAGTTATTTACAATATGATTTTTTTTTATAGAACTAAAAATAACTATTATTAATTTTTAAAATAGCAAAACAAAACACTTAGATTTTAAGAATATTAAAAAATCAATTTTAAAAAGTGCCCATTAAAAAATATACATTCAAATTCAAAATCAAATACAATAATTAAAAAATAAAATTTATTGAGTTAAATTATTGAAAAAACAATATAAACATGGTTAAACCATTTGTTCCTCTAAAATACTATTAGGCTCTAAGCTGTATGTTTTATCTTTAAATATTAATGGACACGAGGGGATGCAACAATACAAACAAGTGTCATATAGTGGCATGTACTTGCCATCATAATTGTTATACTAATAAGAAATTACTTAGTATAAAGTCAAATCAATCAATTAAATTGGAGAGAAAAAAATATAGAATATATAAACTTTATAAATTAATATCAAAATTTTAATTGTTCCAAAAATAGTTAAATTTAATTGATGAAATTAATTCACAAATCATAAATAGTCTATTGCAAACTATAATATATGACAAACAATTTGACATATTATAACAAATATCTTTATTTATAGAAATTACAAAGCAATTTTTTATTATGAAAGGATAATAATTTTCAATTATAACAATGAACATGTCAAAAACTATATTAATCATCATGTTGAAAAATTAATAAAACTTAATACCTATCGAATATCTAATCGAAAAAAATCAATATGGAGGAAGCCTCCGATAAAAGGGTCCTATAATGCCAAATGAAATGAACCAATTATCATTTAGATAAATAGTTTAGATATAATATTAGAATAATAAATTAATATATTAACTCTAGAAATATTTGGTTAATTAAAAAATAATTTTGATTAAGTAAATGCAGGTTTTAAAGGACCCAAAACCTTTTTACAAAAAGTCTAGAAAGAAACAAAGAATAAAGCAACATAGAGAGCAACACAGAGCATACATAAAATAGATCTCCAAAAAGAGCACTGAAGAGGTCATTGAGAGAACTACTGAAAAAAAAGCAAAAAGACAGCAAAAAGCCAGATAAGGAGACTTGATTAGGTCTAGCACTTGGTTCGGAAGGATGTGCATGTTTTCAACCATTGCCTTCACCTCATACTTTTTGCTCGTATCCTTGATCTTCTTTGAGTGAGCCTGAGTATGCTTGTTGGGACCCTAACTCTCCACAACCTGAGGGGAGTCCTAACCTTTCTCAATCTCCACTTTTTTCAATAGAGTGCTCACATTCTCAACAAGTTGTTTAACCAACTTTTCCAGATTGCTCATTTTGGTTTCCAGTTTTGTTATCTTCCCCTGGTTGGCATTCAACTCTTTGTCCATTGCCCTAATTTTTGCCTCCAATTGCAAGATCTTCTGCATTAGGTTTTTAACATCTTCTGCACTCTTGACCACCTCCATTAATCTATCAATGTGTTGTCCAAGTGTGCGTTCACACGAGCAATTTTGTTGGCATGCCCAACTTCTTTCCTCACCGCTTGCATATCCCTTCCTAGCATTTGTATTTGATTTTTCATTACCCCATTTTCTTTAAGAATTGTTCCCGAGTTACCATGCATCCCTTTAGTAGACCTTGGCATACCTTCTGACTTTTCACCAAAATCAGGGTGTATCCCTTGTTCCTTAAATTCCTCATAATCCAACTCCCCTTTATACCTTAAATGCTTCTCCTAACGTCTTGAGGGATATCTTTTCCTTTCCAACCTACGGGCTAAGGTCTCATCATCCGACGGGGAAGAAGCCCTCACAACAGGGATGCCCTTGTTCCTCTTTCCCTTACCCTCGCTCTTCTTTTTGTAATCCCTCACAAAATTCTCCATAAAATCATTATCTTTGTCTGAATCAGAGTGAACCAACACTTTCTTCTTCTTCTTTGAACTACCCTTAATGCCCTTGTTCAAATTCTCATCACCCCCCTCTGCTTCATCCTGGGTTTCAAAATCATAACCCTTCTCTAGAATGCTCTCTTCCGTATCATTATTAGCATCCTTCAGACGACCTCTAGTCCTCACAATCTTCTTAGATTTTAATACATTCATGATGAGACTCATGAAACCCTCATGGTAGACATGTTCACCATTCGGGTCTTTCTGTATAGCTTGAATAGAAATGCTAAGAGACTACTTCAAATAGTAAGGAAAATTGATCTTTAATATTTTGCCTTAAATGGTTGGCCAGCATGAAATGATACCCATAACATTTCGTGAATCTCCCATCAAGAGTTAAATACTCCATTATTACAAACAAAACAAAATGCCATGGGCAAGAAACAAAGACCAGATTGATTTAGGAATTACCTATTTTGATCAGACAACTCTTCTCATGCTCAAACTCCACAAATTCCTCAATAGCTCTGTCTAAGAGTTTCTACTCCCTATAGAAGTTAATGCCATCCAACTCCAAGCCTGTGGCTTCAACAATCACATCCTCCTTCTTCTCATTGGTTGATTGGTATTAAACTAATTCACTAATTCAACGAAGTGAATGCAATAGTACTAGCCTATAACAAGTACAATAAACAATGGGGATTTAGATAATCTAAAAATTTCTGAATTAACTCTAATAAATTTAAAGAAAAGTCATAATATATTTTTAATTCTCTTTTTAATTTCATTTTCAAATATAATACGATTTTACAAAAAAGTCATAATATATTTATAACATGCATTTTTTTAAAGCAATTTTTAGTTAAACATCAGAGTAGGAGAATTTAATATAGGGCTCCCTAAAATCTTTTGGGCTTGTTGGAGCTCTGAATTCATTTCCATGTGAAGCTGTAGCATCCTTGGAAAGACTAACTTGTAGTAAAATTTAAAGATTGCAAACACATTGAATATTTGTTACTATGCATATTTTTAGTTTTTTAAAAAAATTTATAAGATTTCAAACTGAAGCATTGCACATTGTGGATTTGGATCATTGTAAGAAGAGGAAATGAGGAAAGATGATTTTTGCATTGCATTCCTTGTCCTTTTGAGATCAACATGGCCACGCGATTATTATTGCTTTAGGAACTAAAATCCTTCTCAACATTATATAAGAGTCACTTCATAATTCTCTTCATCCTTTGTGATCACTATTGATAGAGGGCCACACCACTCTAACAACTCACAACCAAGAATGCAACAATATAGAGACCAAGAAAAAAAAAATGCTTCACAAATAATTTTATTATACTTGAAAAATCCTTACAACACCCACAAGATGATATGATTCTAGCTTCTACTTCTCAAGTTTCTACTTGAGTTTCCACTCCTCAAGCTACTCCTTGAGCTTGATTAGAAATGCTCATATGCCTTGCTTAAATAGGCACTTACCACCCTATGCATGACTTATCCACAACCTTCTAGAATTCCTCCTACACAATATCCACAACCTTCTAAAACTTCCATAACCTTCTAGATTTACAACTAAGCACCACCATGTGGCCCAATTAGAAAATTACATTTCCTTTATGGATCACAACAAATATTAAATGCAAGATTTAAGAAACTTTTCACAAGCTTCTAAGATGCCGCCTACACACCTCGATTAATGTAATGACAACTATTTTTTTTATTTTTCTATTTATGCCACCTATGCACCTCGAAAATAAAAATCCTCTTTTCCTTTCTTTTCTCCTTTTTCCCTTTTTTTATTTTTAAATTATTTTTCTTCCTATTTTCGTCACTTTCTCTCTCCTCCACAATATTTTTTTTTTTTTATAAAAATTTTACATTCAACATGTCTCCCCTTTATTTAAGATGCTCCTGCATCAGACTCCCCAGGTCCGAAAAGATGTTCTAATAGTTGGAAGAACATCTTTCGAGATTCAACACATAAATCCCAAACTGGTTCTTCACATATATGTCCTCCAAATCTTCAACTTGCACACTCTTTCCCTTGTTTTTCTTCTTCTCGTTTACATCCACCACAGGTGTTCCATAGGTCTGCTTCCCATGCTGATTTTCAATCTTCTCAAAATTTTCCAACTCAACTCGACTGCCAACAATCAGGTTTCTCCTACCAAGCACTTCATTCTGCAAAGGAATCAAAGAAAACTTCCTACCACCTTTCTCAATAGTAAACACATTCCTAACACAATCATGCATAGCCCTGCAATCATACTGCCAAGGTCTACCAAGTAACACATGACAACTGTTCATATCCACAATATCACACAATACTTGATCCTTATACTGCCCAATCTGAAAATCAACAAGACATTGTTCTCTCACTTCCAAAGCATGATCACCTTGCAACCAGCCAATCCTATAAGGACAAGGATGTCTCAATCTCTTCAAACCAAGTTTTTGAACCATCTCCTCAGCAACAAGGTTATCAGTACTACCACTATCTATAATCACCTTGCAAACTTTCCCACCA
This sequence comes from Cupressus sempervirens, assembly GCA_028749045.1. Lineage (NCBI taxonomy): Eukaryota > Viridiplantae > Streptophyta > Pinopsida > Cupressales > Cupressaceae > Cupressus > Cupressus sempervirens. The sequence continues at coordinate 495,440,848 of CM053792.1, read as the reverse complement.
GACTTACAACAAGTTTTGAACAAACTAGTCCTCTGACAAGAATTCAATGTCTTCTTACCCATTAGTACTCGTCGAGCCAACAAACTTTCTCCTTCCTCGGGCTGATTTTCCTGGACCAACCTCATTCACAATAGTAGCTGTCCTACCAATAGAACATTCAAAAGATCTATGCCCTTCTTTGCAAATCCTGGTGTAAACTGCCTCACGTTCGGCGATCTGTCCACACACTCAGGAACTCCCGCTCTGATACCACTTGATAGAGGGCCACACCACTCTAACAACTCACAACCAAGAATGCAACAATATAGAGACCAAGAAAAATAAAATGCTTCACAAATAATTTTATTATACTTGAAAAATCCTTACAACACCCACAAGATGATATGACTTCTTCCACATAAGAGAAATCCTAAATAAGAGTCTTCACACCTTCTAGCTTCTACTTCTCAAGTTTCTACTTGAGCTTCCACTCCTCAAGCTACTCCTTGAGCTTGATTAGAAATGCTCATAATAGGCACTTACCACCCTATGCATGACTTATCCACAACCTTCTAGAATTCCTCCTACACAATATCCACAACCTTCTAAAACTTCCATAACCTTCTAGATTTACAACTAAGCACCACCATGTGCCCCAATTAGAAAATTACATTTCCTTTATGGATCACAACAAATATTAAATGCAAGATTTAAGAAACTTTCCACAAGCTTCTAAGATGCCACCTACACACCTCGATTAATGTAATGACAACTATTTTTTTTATTTTTCTATTTATGCTACCTATGCACCTCGAAAATAAAAATCCTCTTTTCCTTTCTTTTCTCATTTTTCCCTTTTTTTATTTTTAAATTATTTTTCTTCCTATTTTCGTCACTTTCTCTCTCCTCCACAATTTTTTTTAAAAAAAATTTTAAATTCAACATGTCTCCCCTTTATTTAAGATGCTCCTGCATCAACTATCGATATATAGATATTAATTGCGAAATGGATTGTCTCTTATTTTTCTTTACGAAAAAGTATTTAATACCTACCTTCTCTCACCTATTCTCTAATTACAAAGTTCAATGTTGATGTTTCTTTTTTTTTTTTTTGTTCAAAGATTTATTTTACTGTATGGATGATTAATACAATGTTTTTTCCTTTCTCATCGATGATATGGTGAAATCTGGCCTCAATTCCCATCCTTCTAACTTGACAATTAGTTTTTGAAATATTAAGCAACCAAAACAAGGGGGCTGACCTTTACAAAATAAGCTAGCAGATTATCAACAAATTACCAACCATAGAAAGGATCACCCCCAACATACCTTAACACACCAAAAATAACATACAAAAGAGTATAGAAACTATTAGGCATCCTACTAAGATAACCTGTAACCACACTACTAAAAAGTAAAGAGTTTTTAAATAAAGGCAACATTGCCTTAAAACTGACCAAGTCTGAAATCCACCAAAAAAACCAGCAATACATAACCAAAAAGGAGCAAGGCACTAATTAGGCTTTCCATTAGCTTTCCCTTTGAGGAGGATATTCGCCCAATCTTCCACTAGGATCCTGAACAACAACTTGGAGTCCTCCTAGTTTAGATCCTCGTCCTGGCTATTCTTCAACAAATGTAGGGTAGTAGCCGCTGCATGGGTCACATTGATAGTGAACTTTGACAATAGGCCAAACCTATCCTCTAGGACCTACATTTTCTCCCTCAGCTCCTTTACCCCCAAATTTAGAGACTCCACAGTTTCCTCCAGATTACCTCTTGACTTGCCCTTCTCCATGCACACATTGTCAACCTACAAAACCAAAGAGTTAGAAATAATTTTTCCTATAGGAATCACCCGAGCTGGGGAGGACACCGTCATAAGAGAGGGGCCCTTGTCCACCATCTCCAAGAACTAATCCTGCGTGAGGTCCATCATATTCATTGTAAGAGACATAGAGACGTAAGTCACCTCCCTACTCTCCTTTTCCTCCCCTCTTCAACCCGACGCAGAGGAATCTGAAACTTCCACCTCCATATCCATACCGTCCTCCTTTCCCCCTCTATAATTCAACATCTTCTGTTTCATCTGTTGCTTGGGGGGGGGAGTGGGGAGAGGCGTTTCATCAGAATCTGACTCATCCTCCTCTTGTGAGGTAGTGGTTCTCATTTTCTATCTAGTATTCATTTTTGCCAGTCTCCCAAACCTTCTTCTACCCTCTCTGATCTCATTTTCAGAATCCACCAGATCCTTCTCCTTCCCTTTCTCCAAATTCACTCTTTTCCTGAGTGGGGTCTTCTTTCTCTCCTTAGGAGACCTCCTTACTTGACAATTAGTTATTCCCAATTAGTTTGTATTTATAACTTCTGTTTGCATTAATTTAATTTTTGAGTAGAAATGCTTTGAGTCCCTTCTTAGCATTTAAATCATCATTTATTATTATTTTAATGTAATAATTGTTCATGCATGCACACTCATTATTGATTTTTTTTCGTGAATACTATAGCACTTATGTGTAGCAAAGACTTAAGACTTATTTGTAGAAATACAAAATGTTTCATCAGACTTATTATTAACACATTTTCAATCTCTTGGAACGCACATGAACATATAGATGTTAGGTGTTCAATTCTGCAATATTCTTTCTAAATCTAAAAATCTACTATAGACACTATAATTGTTGTATTCAATAACCAGATAAAAATAAAATCTCATTAAATTTTTTTCAAATTCATACTCTTATGTCTTTTATTAGTTGGTTAAAAGTAATATTACACTGGAGTAAATTTCCAACATTGTTGGAGTGCATCAACTAACCCGGCTGCTAAACCCAAACCTTGAAGACTAAATTTAACATAAAACAAAAAGGATAAGGGTTTTAGTTTTTAAATTTATTGAGTGAGCAAAGTAAAAATTGAGAGGAACGACCGTCTCTCCTGACATTATCAAGATAATTGTGGAGGGAAGAGCAAGGATTAATGGCGCGGATACTCGCAGTCTCAAATCCAGTCACTCCCTCCAACTATGGCTGGTCGTTTCGTCCTTTTTTTTTGGATGTAAAGAAGCCACCCAAATGGAGTGGCATTTTTCGTAAACGGTTTTCCGTCTATCCATGCTGCACTGTGAGCTTGTCTGCAGATGGAGTTGTAGGTATTTATTAAATACTACTTAAATTTGATTGAATGGAAGAACTTACCCGTGAAAACTAGTAATTTAAATTTGAGAAGAACTCTAATTACTGTCATGGCTCTTTGTTTTTTGTGATTTAATGAAAATTGAAGGTCAATAAAAGGAAGAGCTGCAGGTTTTGGTTGCAGTCTGGATATCGACCTAATCAAACCATTGTCAAAAAATCATTTTTAATCCGGTATTCTCAACAAGCTAGCAAATATGCCTCCAAACTGTTTGTCTTAATACCAAACATTTAAAGCTGAATTATGTTTTTCTTTGGACAGTTTATTACCTGGGTAGAGATGCTGATCACTTGTCACAGTGCCTTTGTTTTCTCTTCTTTAATCCAACCACTTTCTCTTGGTCCGGTTGGATAGAATCTCCGCGATGGTTTCATAAGGGGGATTTTCAGCCCCTTTTTTTCTGAGGATAAAAACTGGGGTAATGCGGTAAACCACAGTGCAATGTACATTCACTAGCATGACATTACTTATTTCTGCGCATTATATATTTTTCCTTCCGTATTAGTCAAAGGAAATCTGCACTGCAAGCATCAAAATTCTCAAATAGACTATTGCTTGTTATAAATCAAATAGAGTTTATATTATGTGAATTTATTGTGCAATTAAGCTGATACTGGGTATGAAAAAATTGTTAATTTATTTGTTGCTAAATATCGAAGTCAAGTTGCTTTACAAGTCCACTCCACTTTCCGAGCTAAACAAATATATCAACAATCCCTCTTAGCAAGGAAGGAGTTTTGCACAACATTCAACTTTTCTCGGAAGAATACAAGCTTATTCTTTATCAAAGCCTTTGTTGGGATGTTTGCTATTTGTTTGTCCATAGGAATGTACTGTAGTTTCACTATCCCCCTCTCTACTCAATGTGTGATGAAGAAGACCTGCAACCACACCTCCTATCTAGCTTCAAGAGCAATAACAAACTACAAGATTACTTCAAGAGAAATAACTTCAGCCTCACAGTCCTCTTTCTGCTAAGGAAATAGCTTTCAGTGAATATGCACACAAAAACTTGTGCCAAGGAACTCTCTTCCTCTCAATGTGCCAAAGAACTGTTTTCCTCTCAATACTCAAGGAACTCTCTTCCTCTCTATACATCTAGAAAATCTCTTACTCTTGATATATTCGGGAAATCTCTTCCTTTCAATATGTCTAGGAAATCTCTTCCTCTCAATATATCAAGGAACTCTCTTACTCTAAGAAATCTCTTTCATAATGTTTCCAGGAAATCTCTTCCTCGCTCCTTGGAACTGCATCATGCCAACCTTGTGCCACATTGAGGATGACCACCATAGCCACCCTGGAACCTATCCTTACTCAAACATTGGTCAGCATAGCCACAAAAAGATTTGAGACAAATACGAAATATTTTTTCTTATGAAATTTGTGTCATAAGTCTTGGCTTTGTATGTAAGTCTTATATCTCTAAGGCCATGTTAATTTCTCATAACCCTACTACAGATTAATTGCACAATAAACTCACAGAATATAAATTCTATCAGATTTGTAACAATCAATACTTTGGGCTAAACAATAACAAATAATAGCGGAAGCAAAAAGAATAACAAAAACCCATCATGAAGGACAATAACACAGATATACCCAGGAAACCACAGTGTGGGGAAAAACCTGCAAATGTTGGATCTTCTATTAGCCTAACAACCAACTCTCTTTTCAAGATTCCAATACAAGTTTGCTACAATAATCTTAAATATTCAGAGCCCAGTTACTGTACTTAGCTTGCAAGAAAATAATCTTTCCTTGCTTTCTTTGGCTTTAAATCATATATAAAATCACTTTAATTTTATGCAACCTCACAAACATAGAAATAATCTTTTAAAGAATAAAAAAAAGTTGTTGCTAAATATCCAACTCAATTTGCTTTAAAGAAACTTCACTCTATATTCCAAGCTAAACAAATAAATCAATAGAAATATGTGATAGTGGTATGATTGATGTGTAAATTAAATGATATGAAGGAAGATTTGAAGCAATGGCCCCCGTGGAAGCAGGGGATATGGGAACTCCAAAATGAGAAATCCATAAGCTTGCTAATTGCAGCCATTAACATGATGTGATTATACGCACATGCTCATATCAACAACCTTTCAAGGAAGGCAGGGGAACCTACAACTGGTGGGAAGAGCCTTAGCTCTCACTTTTGCAAACATAATGACTTGCTTAGTCCTAACAAGCCTTTCTGCAGGTATGGAACCACTCTGCACCCAATCCTTTAGAGCTGGCAATTCTAAGCTTTTCGAAGCCACTTGTTATTGAAATTAAAGGATGGAAATACTTTATTTTCTTTGTTGAGTTTGTGGACAAAAACCTTAACTTAGGTAGGTTAAGAAATTATTAACCATAGGCATTAAACTGTTGTAGACTTGAAGAAAATTGGCATTACTATAGAAAACAATATCTGATATAAGTCATACTCAGATTTTTCAGTATCTAAAGCAATTTAGTATATTTAATTTTGATGGAATTAGTAAATTCATAGATGCAAAACTTGTCAAAGGCAAAAACTCAGCATGGCTAGAAAAAAAAAAATACTTGGCAACTTAGTTTTTCTTAAATTTGATTAAAAGTGATTCTTTTTAGCTAAATTTTGAGGAGATGCATCCCATGAGTCAATAAATGAGTACATAAAAAAACCAAGCTGAGTTTAGATATATTTTATTGGTTTAAATGCAAATTGAGTGCAAAATGACATCCTCATGTGGAATCTTGATGGTTGGTAGTCTGAACTTGAAGCAAAATTAAAATAGTAAATAGTTTTTGTAAAACTAGAATTAAATACATCTCCCTGTTCCTAGATCTAGTAGAAACTAGGGGAGAGGTAGAACTAGAGTGTCTAGTCCTAGGAGTTTGTTGTTGTTGCACCTCCTTGCTCAATGAGACAAGTTGTGGCTGGACCTCCATCTTGCATGCAGATGTTGCTGGCATTGACAATGAATCCTCATCATCCTCAACCTCTTTAATGTCATCCAATGTGAATCCAAATTCACTTGCCTCCTCCTCAATAGTTTGCCTCTCCAAATCATAGATGTAATGCCCCCTTTTGGGACGACATCGTTTATGATTAGATTAACCTATTATTGGTCCGCATAGGCTAACACTGATGGTTAGAAAATCTTAGTTGGCAATGTCAGAGGCATATTTCCATTCCAGAGGTTAGAAGGGTTCAAGATTGCTTTTTGTTTGGTTCAATTTGGTACACTTACTATTTATAGTAAATGACTATTTTAAGAAAGTCAAGGTTACTATTTATAACAGGGCACTTGAGTGGGCTATGATTGCAAAACCAGTGAGGGATTTACTATTTATAGTAAGTTAGTGGGTTGATAGATAGGGACCTTTACTATTTTTAGTAAGGCAGTTGGGTGCACAATGGACATAATGGTTAACTCCCAGGTTCAAAGGAGACTGAGAAATAATGATTATTTACTGAGTTTTGTAATTTTTAATTAAGCGATTACTTTATCAATAGAGTGCAATCATAAAATAAGGTATTAAAAAACACCTTATGTGCAATAGGGCCATGACTCTCAATTACATACCACTTAAAGTACTGTTACTCAATTTTGACACATGTTCAAATGGAGTACAGCATACATGTTTATCACTTTCAATTTATACTCAAAATTGCAAAAAAGAAGTATTTTTTCATTCATATTGAAATAATAGGTAATGTTTTTGTATTATTCACCATGATGGTACAATTGATATTTACAAGCATGAAATAAAGATGCTGAAAGTGAATCTTTCTCGCATATTTGACCGTGAGAGTAGTTTCTATCTACTGATATATATTCCTACTCTACTAAAATGAATAACATGAAAGGAGTATAAAGAGAGGAAAGGTCATGGGTGTTGAAGTATAGCATCAGTCAAAGTGATATACTCATTACATTGAGTATTTGTATTCATAATTTATATGAACATTGTTTTATGTCTTATATTATTGATAAGAATTATATATATATTCAAGGATGGTATATTATCTTTAAGATAAAATTTATATATATATATAATATATATTATATATGTAATACATTATATATTATTATAATAATATAATAATATATTACATATATGGTTAATATATTAATATTACATATATGCTTAAAGATGAGTTATACATATGGTTATTTATTAACTAATGATGATTAACTGTAGAGACATGTCTCCTCATCTCATATTTATGAGTCTTCAAATCTGCATTTCAAAAATCATCAATCACAATGGCCATGATTATACATTTGCAGAAATGATCCTAGAATTTAACAATGAGCACTAGTCATTGCCTGTAATGACTGGTCAAGTTGTATCCATCTGCTTTCAATTGTTCGCTACCCCGAACCACATCTTCTCCAAGCTTTTCAGCCTTGCATTCAAAATGAAGATATGTTAGATCCAATGGATCCAAGCAATGCCAGTACCTTGCTTCACCTCACATTCACAGTCCTAACATGCTACTCATCTCAGCAAAATAAAGACATACATCAGCAGAGAAAGAGGACAATCACGGAAAACAAAAGATTTAAAGGGACGAGTCATATTTGATTTGAAACTTTTTGTTTTTAATATCAAAAAAAGTCAAACATTAAAGAAACAAGTTGAATAAGCTTGAAACCTTTTGTTTCAGATGGAGCAATAGGGCTGAAAACATCAAGTTGCAGCAAAGAGCAATACAAGCATGCTTAAAAGTGAAAAAGTTACAGGATGAATCAGAAATGAAAAGTAAGATGAACAAATACTAAAGATAAAAATGCAATATCCCCATATTCAGACAGCAAGGACCGATGCAGCTAGTATAAGGTGTTTTTTTCTGGATATTTCAGCAACAAGCAATAATATTTAATTGCAAGATTACATGATCAAAGTATTGCAATACAAATATAAGAAATTGTACGAATGGAAAATGCAACCATCAGAGAAATAACAAGAAAGTCTGAATTTGTTTAAGCATAATACATCTTTTTATGATTTAGCAGCAGTAAGAGAAATATTGCAGGAACACCAACAAGAAAGCTTTGAGCAAACTTAGGAGGTTTACTTAGAGTAACAACGAGGTTCTGTCATAGATTATGTGGTGTTTCAAGATTATGGAGCAAAGGAACAGATGGTTGAGGAAATGAATGGTTTTAAACCTTCTTTGATGGTTGATTTGTCTGTACAAGATGGAGTTCAATATCCTTTTAGAAAGGGGAAATGTACAGTTCCAAAGTCGTCACTTTCAACAAATCCTTAAACTCTAGAGTTCAATGCTTTCATTCATCCTGTCCAGAATTTTTTGAGCACTTTTAAGATTAAACTTCTTCAATGCTTACCAAAAGTGATGCAAGTTTTAGAGCAACAAAAAAGCATCGAGACAAAAGGAAAGTAATAGACATCTATTACATATCAGATTTTAAGATATCTAGAAGTTTTAAAGAAAGGAAGCATTTATGTTTTATCATGTGTAGATATGGAAATACAAACATGGAGCAATCTTATTGTAATAAGGAGCACAAAGATTAAAAAAAAACCATCAGAATGCTATTGAATGCAGATCATGACAAAGAAACAAAACATTTCAAAGATGGAGAAACCCATATCTTTTAGCAACGACAGACTTCATGTATAGTAAATATAACAACAAAAAAATGATAAAAGAACAACTCACGGCATAGAGGAGAAACATGAAATTTGTAACAAAGTCGCAAATGATAGATGTGGAGCCATGTTATCCAAATAGCAGGCATGGATAGTAGAGCTACAGAAAAATCTAAGCATGGAGTAACCGACAGTCACACCTAGCAAGTCTTAGCCGGCCATAACTAGATACATCAATACCCTGATTTACAGAATGCAACCATAGAGCTGTGAAAACTCCAAACAATGGCGGCCAAGAAAGAAGAGTCACGGCTGCTGGTAATACACCTAAACAGAACTGCAATAACAAAACTCGCATGGAGTAACCAAAGCACTCACGAAATGGAAACAAACAACCCAACCATGATGTTATAAGCAGATACCAGTGTCTCACGACAAGAAATATAGAATGCAAGATTATAGAGCAAAGAAGACAAACAGCCAGAGCACTCACGACATGAAAGAGAAGACCCAGTCGAGCAACACTCATGGCTATAAGGAGCCATGAAATAGTAGGAGAAGCTCACGGCATGGAGTTCACATAAATACCCAGCAAATATAATGGCGTCGAAGCGATATCACAAAAGAGAATGAACCAACAGAAAGTCCACGGATAGCAGAGCAAAAATCCAGTTGTTCTCCATTTTCGGCTAGGGTTTTAACCCTATGTTTTTCTCCATTCTTCCAAATGAACATTCAAATGCCAAAACATGACTTTGGTTTTACCTTTTAACAGTCCTTTATTATACTTTATAAATTTTTGGGTTCGCAACATTATAAGGAGGTGTTAAATTATTAATTCAAACGAATGATATAGGATTTAACTTTGGAAATCTATATTATAAGTTTGGTTAATAATTTAATTATTATTATTGCATTTTGTAAGCAAATTGTAAAAATAATAATTATTAGTTGATAAATTATTAATCAACTAGTTAATAATAATAAGTTAAAATGCAATAAATAATAAATAATGGTAAAGGCAAAGCTATTTTTAGACTAAGTGTTGAAGAGAGGGATTTGCATGCTTAAATTTCAGTTACCATTTTTAGACTTGTAGGTCAGACTCATGACTTTGGAGTCAATTATGGAGCGGTTTTTTGCATTTATAGAGTCTTCTTGGACTTGTCTACATGCATGTTTGGTCAAGGCACAATTTGGAGTGCATGAGGCATGTTTTTGGAGCTGTTAGACTATTTTTATAAAAGTTTTCTCTAGATTTTGACCTCACTTCCTGATTTTGTGGGAAGGTGGTGTTGTTTCGTTATTGTTAAATACCCCTCTTGTTTATAGAGAAGGGGTTCAGATTTTGAGAGGAGAAAGGTGTGCATGTGATATTCGTCTTTGGCATCTTTTTCTCTATTTTTCTTAGCTTTATGTAGAGATATTGTTATTTGGGCCTTTGATTGTAATACAGTTTTCATTGGATTCAGCTTTTGGAGTAAAGGATTTGGTTGTATGATTTGTGGTGATTGATGTTATTCGGTTGTGTTTTATTGATAAACCTTTTGGGTAATGTCTCGTTTTGCATCTTCCATATCTGTTATTTGTTATTCATAGGTTTTGAGTTGTGTTTCCTTGGTGATATATTCGATTGTGATTGATTTCCTTTTGTATGTTCATATTTTAACCTTCTGTTAAAATATTTATGTGGATTAACAATGCTTTCAAGTTGTGTTTTTGTGATTATTTGTTGAAATCTTTCATTGTGTTATGAGTATAACAGTAATTCGCATTATCAATTTTGGTGTATCACCTTAGTTTTTATCATTTAGGTTTTCCATTTTCAAAGTTTACCACTTTACCCTTTTCCATACAAATTTCATGTCTTCATTAGCATAGGTGAGATATTAGATATATTAGATAGGAATTGGCCTAGAATCTAGAGGTTCAATCAGGTCATAGGTTACCCACAACCTTTGGTTGATCCAATGTTTCTCCAAAGTCACTGAGGGTTTCAGGACTTAAAGCAATTAGGGTGCAGATTTTGGAGATGACAGTTTTTGCCAAAAATGTTACTTATTTTTCACACATGTTCAAATGAAGTACAACATACATGTTTATCACTTTTAATTTGTACTCAAAATTGCAAAAAAGAAGTATTTTTTCATTCACACTGAAATAATAGATAATGTTTTTGTATTATTCACCATGATGGTACAATCAATATTTACAAGCGTGAAATAAAGATGCTGAAAGTGAATTTCTCTCACATATTTGACCGTGAGAGTAGTCTCTATCTACTGTTATATATTCCTACTCTACTAAAATGAATAACATGAAAGGAGTATAAAGAGAGGAAAGGTCATGGGCACCAATCATTGCTTGTAATGACTGGTCGAGTTGTATCCATTTCCATCTGTTCGCTTCTCCGAACCACATCTTCTCCAAGCTTTCCAACCCTGCATTCAATAGGAAGATATGTTAGATCCAATGGATCTAAGCAATGCTAGTACATCACTTCACCTCATATTCATAGTCCTAACATGCTACTCATCTCAACAAAGTAAAGACATACATCAGCAGAGAAAGAGGACAATCACAGAAAACAAAAGCATTAAAGGGACGAGTCATATTTGATTTGAAACCTTTTGTTTTTAATATCAGAAAAAGTCAAACATTAAAGAGACAAGTCAAATAGGCTTGAAACCTTTTGTTTCAGATGGAGCAATAGGGTTGAAAACATCAAGTTGCAGCAAAGAGCAATACAAGCATGCTTAAAAGTGAAAAAGCTACAGGATGAATCAGAAATGAAAAGTAAGATGAGCAAATACCAAAGATAAAAATGCAATATCTCCATATTCAGACAGCAAGGAATGATGCAGCTAGTATAAGGTGTTTTATTCTGGATATTTCAGCAACAAGCAATAATATTTAATTGCAAGATTACATGATCAAAGTATTGCAATACAAATATAAGAAATGGTATGAATGGAAAATGCAGCCATCAAAGAAATAACAAGAAAGTCTGAAATTGTTTAAGCATAATACATCTTTTTATGATTTAGCAGCAGTAAGAGAAATATTGCAGGAATAACAGCAAGAAAGCGTTGAGCAAACTTAGGAGGTTTACTTAAAGTAACAATGAGGTACTATCATAGATAATGTGGTGTTTAAAGATTATGGAACAAAGGAATAGATGGTTGAGGAAATGAATGGTTTTAAACTTTGTTTGATGGTTGATTTGTCTCTACAAGATGGAGTTCAGTATCCTTTTAGAAAGGGGAAACGCACAGTTCCAAAGTTGTCACTTTCAGCAAATCCTTAAACCTTAGGGTTGAATGCTTTCATTCATCCTGTCCAGAATTTTTTAAGCATTTTAAAGAAAAAACTTCTTCAATGCTCCCCAGAAGTGATGCAAGTTTCAGAGCAACAAAAAAGCATTGAGACAAAAGGAAAATAATAAACATCTATTACATATCAGATTTTAAGATATATCTGGAAGTTTTAAAGAAAGGAAGCATATATGTTTTATCATGTGTAGATATAGAAATACAAATATGGAGCAATCTTACTGTAATAAGGAACACAAAGATTAAAAAAAAAAACATTAGAATGCTACTGAATGCAGATCATCACAAAGAAACAAAACATTTCAAAGATGGAGAAACCCATTTCTTTTAGCAACAAATTACTTCATGTGTAGTAAATATAACAGCAGAAAAATGATAAAAGAACAACTCACGACATAGAGGAGAAACATGAAATCTGTAACAAAGTCGCAAACAGCAGATGTGGAGCCATGGTATCCAAATAGCAAGCACAGATAGTAGAGCTACAACAGAATCTTAGCATGGAGTAACCAGCAGTCACACCCAGCAAATCTTAGCCGGCCATGGCTAGATACATCAATACCCAGATTTACAGAATGCAACATACAGCTGTGAAAACTCCAAACAATGGCGGCCAAGAAAGAAGAGTCACGGCTGCTGATAATACACTTAACCAGAATTGCAATAACAAAACTCACATGGAGTAACCAAAGCACTCATGAAATTGAAACAAACAACCCAACGATGACGTTATAAGCAGATACTGGTGTCTCACGGCAAGAAATACTGAATGCAAGATTATAGAGCAAAGAACACAAATAGCCAGAGCACTCACGGCATGAAAGAGAAGACCCAGTCGAGTAGCACTCATGGCTACAAGGAGCCACAAAATAGCAGGAGAAGCTCATGGCATGGAGCTCACATAACTGCCCAGCAGATATAATGGCGTCCAAGCGATATCACAAAAAAGAATGAACCAATAGAAAGTCCATGGATAGTAGAGCAAAAATCCAGTTCTCCATTTTTGGCTAGGGTTTTAACTCTATGTTTTTCTCCAGTCTTCCAAATGAGCATTCAAATGCCAAAACATGACTTTTGTTTTACCTTTTAACACTCATTTATTATGCTTTATAAAATTTCAGGGCCGCAACATTATAAGGAGGTGTTAAATTATTAATTGAAACTAATGATATAGGATTTAACTTTGGAAATCTATGTTTTAAGTTTGGTTAATAATTTAATTATTATTATTGCATTTTGAAAGCAAATTGTAAAAAAATATTATTATTAGTTGATAAATTATTAATCAACTAGTTAATAATAATAAGTTAAAATGCAATAAATAATAAATAATGGTAAAGGCAAAGCTATTTTTAGATTAAGTGTTGAAGAGAGGGATTTGCATGCTTAAATTTCAGTTGCTATTTTTAGATTCGCAAATCAGACTCATGACTTTGGAGTCAATTATGGAGTGGTTTTTGGCATTTGTAGAGTCTTCTTGGACTTGTCTACATGCATGTTTGGTCAAGGCACAGTTTGGAGTGCATGAGGCATGTTTTTAGAGCTATTGTTATAAACTGTTTTCTCTAGATCTTGACCCTCACTTCTTGATTTTGTGGGAAGGTGGTGTTGTTTTGTTATTGTTATATACCCCTCTTGTCTATAGAGAAGGGGTCAGATTTTGAGAGGAGAAAGGTGTGCTTGTGATATTCATCCTTGGCATCATTTTCTTGATTTTTCTGAGCTATTATGCAGAGATATTGTTATTTGGGCCTTTGATCTTAATACAGTTTTCATTGGATTCAAGTTTTGGAGTAAAGGATTTGGTTGTATGCTTTGTGGTGATTGATATTATTCAGTTGTGTTTTATCGATAAACCTTTTGGGTAATGTCTGTTTTTGCATCTTCCATATTTGTTATTTGTTATTCATAGGTTTTGAGTTGTGTTTCCTTGGTGATATATTTGATTGTGATTGATTTCCTTTTGTATGTTCATATTTTAACCTTCTGTTAAAATATTTATGTGGATTAATAGTGCTTTCAAGTTGTGTTTTCGTGATTATCTGTTCAAATCTTATATTGTGTTATGAGTATAATAGTAATTCGCATTATCAATTTTGGTGTTTCACCTTAGTTTTTATCATTTAGGTTTTCCATTTTCAAAGTTTACCTCTTTGCCCTTTTCCATACAAATTTCATGTCTTCATTAGCATAGGTGAGATAGTAGATATATCAGATAGGAATCGACCTAGAATCTGGAGGTGTAATCAGGTCATAGGTTACCCACAACCTTTGGTTGATCCAATGTTTCTCCAAATTTCAGGGTTTTAGGACTTAAAGCAATTAGGGTGTAGATTTTGGAGATAACAAGTACATTATTAATTGCATAACAATGAGCGCCCAAGTGGAGGAGAATTAGGAGATAATATAAGTTTTTATTAAAAGCTTGAAAGTGGATTTAAATGCTATTAAGGAGATTGGAATTATAAAAAGGTCTCAAAAAGCAAATAGATTAATAATTTTTGATGATATTTGAAATGCTTTATGGAGTTCTTGGTTGGAGAAGGAATCGGCCAGGGTTTCAACCATATTTAATCATTGGGAATGGAAACTCTCATTGATTCCAGCTATTAGAAGTTATGAAAAATCAGCTGAAGATTGCTTAAAGGGTTGGCTACATACAACGGTCATATTTGAGCATAATTGGTGAAGTTTTGAAGATTTTGGACTTAGGGTTTGACTACGTGTTTGAAAGTTTATCAAATAAACATATTATTGTTGCAATTATAAATCAGATTAGAAACATTTGTTTGTTGAAGAATTCATGTACGGCTAATATTCATCTTTTCAAATGGTTTCAAGGCATGTATTACCAATTTACTTGTGAGCTCATTAATTTTAACTCCTAGATTTTTTTTTAGGTATTGATGTTTAGATAATAATGATTATTTAATGAACTGAGTCGTCATTATATTGTCAAAATTCTAAGTATTCAAGCTGGTATAAAAATTTGAAAATCGCCTATTTATTTTCAATGTAATTTCAGTTTTGAGTTGGAAATAATATTATTGCAATGTCATATCAAACATTGCAAATGTACCACATTCATTCACCAAAACAAGCACAAACATGACATAAAATTTGTATTAAAATAGAATCCGGTTGAAGAGGGTTCTTACAATAAATGTCATCCTCATTGTCCAATCTTTGCAAGGACCTATATCATTGAAACCAGTTGGACCACTTCATAGTTCCTCTACTTTGTGTGCAAGCGAAGATTTTATTGCACAAAGACAAGGTCATTAAGACATTTATGAGCTAACTTATGCTCTTCTTTTTGTGGATAGCCTTAGACAAGCTCTAGTTGCACTCACAATTGGATGAAATATAAATCTTCACTCATCGCAAAATTTCTGTAAATGACCACATCGAAGGTTGGGAGGGTGTTTTTTCACTAGAGGAGCAACATAAATCGGCCAAAATGAAAATAGAATGAGTGTTTTTTGCATCCTAAGCATTATATTCTTCTTTTGCCAAGTTTTTTCCAAAAGCTCAATGAGTTCTTGTGGCATGTTAATTGCGTAAATAACTGCAATTTTTTTAGTATTTTGCAAGTATTTCATTTGTGATTATATCAAGAAGTAATAGAACAAGAACTCTTATTAATAATTAATTTTGCAAGTTTATATTCTGTGCTAGGGCTTGAAACTCAAGCAATTGAAAGGGGGACATAGCGATTGGTATTAGAGTTGTGATTTTTCCGGCCTACAAGTTAAAGAACATGTTGGATGCATTTCAGTTGTAGAGACTTGAAATTCTACAAGAAAGGTAGAGATAAGGATTTCATAAAGGTCCAATACAATATTTTTCATTTCTTACAAAAAGAGAAGGGCACAAATTTTGTCCAATAATTATTGATGAAGATATTGAAGGACACAGAAAGGCACAAGCTTAAGGCTTCCAAAACTTTTGACAAATATCAAAGGTTGCTCGATGATTCCAAACTCCAAAGTTAGTGTTCATTTTGATGAGTACTTGGAGGCACCCGAGAACCATCTTCCTAACAAATGAGGCCTATATGAATGCACGAGGAAAATGGCCTTAGAGGAGATCAAGGAGTAAGATCCAAAAGGATAATTTTTGATAGAATAATACAAACTTTAAAATAGAATTAGAATCAAGAGAAGTTGGTAAAACCAAGAAAAAAGGGCCTAAACTGGAGTTGCAAGAAAATGAATAGTCTTGTTGGTTCCCAAAACCGCAGATTGGAATCTTATGAGCCTTGCTTGCTCGATGCTGGGATATCCAACTGGTTATGGCCAACTTGACGGGATTGATTGGTGTGATCAAAATCCCTTGCACTTCTGGCTCTGCAAAACCAAGGCGGGTGTGCCTAATCTTGGACAAAACACTTAGATCCAAGACGCTTATAGCAAATTGATTAGAATGCATATGTGATAAAAGTCTTCCTAATGGCAAGAATTATAGAAAAACTTTAAACTTGAAAATTATGAATTAATAAATAAATGTGATAATGTTTTAAATAAAGAATGAATGCAAGAAATGAATATATTAATTCCTCAATGGAAAGAAATGAAATAGTTGCCAACATATGGATTATGAATCAAGAGTAAAAGACTAGTGCTTAATTAAATTTGCAATCAGAGTCAATATTATAAGTTGGAACGTACAACTTTATAAAGTTCAATGTATTTAAACTATAAATAATTTTAATAGATCAATTATATGAACGCAATTTTAAATTAGTCTAGGATGCACTTTAACTCCTACGATATGGAAACAATTAAATATTTCACAATATCTATGACATAAATACGGAAACAATTAAATATTTCACAATATCTATGTTTATCAAGCTTAAAATGCAATAATGACCCAATCCACTTATCAAAATTTTAAAAATATTTATAGAAAATAAATAAAAATATTTATAAAGGACGCAACTTAATAATAATTTAAAACTCCAAAATTTAAAATAACTAATTATGCTGGAATAAAATCGCAATAAACACACTCCTTACAAATGATCTACCTACTGCATTTCAATTCCGGGATTGCATATAAATTTGCTCGGTAATTCAATCCATGGGCTTTGTTCAAGAATTCATTTCTTTGCCAATCGGAAAATATAATACATCATAAGTGCATCATAATATATAAAATTTTAAAATATGAATGTGAATTGTATCTTAAAAATCCCCTATTTATAATTTTGCATAGGATTTGGGGTGCCTCTTCAAAACATCATGCCCCTTCATAATGAATAACCGGTCCTTGATAATAATGGAAGTTTACTAATTTTTTCTTTATAAAGTAAACAAATAAATAAGCTGCATCATTTCATGGCAATCTTTCCGAAATCAAAAGTTTCAATTAAGTGTCATCGCATCTAAAGCTTTGTCTTCATCTTTTGTGAGTGGCCTTCCATTCTTTCTTCTATGCCCGGGCTCACAAATATTCTTCTGACTTTTTATGCTTACTCACTCCTGCTGCACGCATGTTCATGGCACATGGAAGAATTTCACGGCAACGAGAGGGCTCCTTCAACTGAGATTACCTCTATGTATAATTGTCGTGAATGAGAAGATGATTTCCGATTATGACACTGGGGTTTCCTTCCTGCCAGTTCATACAATGCCTTCCCTTCTCGCACATGGTTCCTTGGAATTTTTCCTTGTGACAGATGTCAAGCCTTCTTGTGGAAACTCTTTTCATTATACATGCATATGTCCAGACCTGCAAAAACAAAAGGCATCGTTAGATACAAGTCACTACAGAACACCCACCTATGATTAACGAATACGACTCATGGCCTCTATTCCATTTCTATGCTTGGAAATTGATCTTGACGCATGCCATCTGGAAACATTCACATGCCAGACTCCATCATTCCAGCATGCATTCTCCTGATAATATTTCATCTCTCCATGTTATCATGTAGTCTGATGCTTACTTGGTCTGTTCGTTCCAATTCATATTGTCTTGATATAATAGCTTGCATGGCATATTCCTGCAAATGAGCATTTTCTACTTCTTGTAGTATATCAGAGAGCCATTAACGGAGCATATAAATTGTTCCGGATTTATTCCAACCATGGTTAAACACATTCGACAAGCGCACTTCACCCTATTTTGCTCTAACCTTAGATGCAGTGGCATAATGTCCAATATCATTCCTTTTCTGAGATCACCAGCCGTGCCATTGAAATCAAAGAAGTTGATGAAGACACCAGTAATCTGCTGCTCCAGAATCAAGAACTTCAACTGAAGTGAATGATGACATAGCTTTATATGTATTCAGCAGGACATAGTAAAGAGTTGGAAGTGTCATTCTTTTGTCTGATTTCTTAGACCCCATTCTGCAATTTCCTATGTCTTCTCGCTACCACTGTATTATATGAGAACACATTTCTTTTGAAGACTTTTCTGAAAAGCTTAGCTGTTTTGTTTATGATTCCAGATTGTGTATGCGTTTTGTGTTTAACATTATTTTGCTTGTCATTACTGAGATTCTTTATACATTCTCATTCTGGGCAAATATGATTCAGTGTTAGCTCTTTCTTTTAGTTGATGCCTCATCCATTATATATCTGCACAAGCCATATGATAGTAAACATCATACTCTCCTACAGACATAGGAAAGACTTATCTTGATATATTCCTTTGCAATTTGGTTAACTTTGTGGGATCATTAAGTAGGGTGAATCATCATCTTCAAAGTCTACTCATTCTATTTGAGGAAATGGCGAGGACTTTGTTTCAAATACCAGAAGGTGCTACTTGAAGATCTAGCCAACCTCATCTGCAGAATAACATACAATCCGAGTAATGTAATTGTAGAAAGCTGATACCATTACATTTAACTTATACAAAATAGTGCTGTGAAGTCATGGAAATGAGACATGAGGACAAAGGAAAAGATTATCATAAGTAATCAAATATGAAGATTAGTCTAGTGGCAACATGTTAATGATCCAAAAAGGTAATGCTGATAAAGAACAGAGATAAATAATGGAGGTCTTAATCTTGTAAAAATTTGAGCTCCATCAAGTCTAATGAGTAAGAACACGACAAACCCAATAAAAAAGAGTTGAAGATAAAGAGTCTTGGGAAGGAGGTTTTATTGGTTTATAGTGATGGCATGCACCACCAAAACATCAATGAAGGGAAGATAAAAGGGGTTCCACTTGTTGGATGAGAAGAGTTCAAGTTGAAGGAATATGCACCAAATCATGCCTATCTCTTAAACTTTCCCATGGTGACTCATTGATTTTTTTTGAAAAGAGCGTTGCAGATGTATAAGAAAATGAGATGGACTTTTTGATGAGCTCAACTTTGGAAGTTTTGGGTCACAAAAAATGAAGGGTTTTAACGAAATCTCAACAAACTTTTGTCACTTCGGAAAATATGCAAAGAGGGGTGAAGGGATACAACTTGCTGTGTAGGGCATGTGGACTCTTTGTTTCCAGTTCCAAACCATTTGAGCACATGGGGTCCTAGTGAACTGTTGGGGATTGTGGATGAAAGCCATGAAGATCAAAAGAAATACATTAATGAGAACCTTTCTAAATTGGACCGAGAAGAAATGACAAGCTTAAGACTATACAAGGGTATGTAGAAAAAAAGTAAGTTTAGATGCATTTAGAAACTCAAAGAAAAGAAATCATGGATATAAGAGTTATACTACAAGGTTATATGAATCGTCAAGCAAAATTGTTTAAAGCCAAGAAAGACAAAGTTGTTCAACAAGATTTAGCATCAAACATTTAATTAACTAAACATATTGCATCACTGAGAGATTCATAATATTTCTTAAATTTGATTTGGCATCAGGCGTTTTCAAAATATTTAGTCAAGAGAAGAAATTCTAAGAATATCCTACTATGTGGTTGCTTCAGGACAAACAAGTTTGGGAAGGGCAAACTGTAATACTTTCTTACTTTAAATAAGGCTATCATAATAACAAATGATGTCAAGAAATTATAATTTTTTAATATTAAAAAATAAAGTATAAATTATAATATAATTTCAAAAAGTATAAAACAATTTTATTTGATCAAGAGTCAAGGGGCATGTGAAGAATCAGAACCACTGAAGGAAAAAGATATATAAGACAAACTAAACAAGGAGAAGCAAGAACTTTATGAAGAAATATTTTTTATTTATTTGATAATTACTCCTTTCAAGCATTAATTCAATTAACTTTAGGACAAAACTCCACATGGCAGAAATTGAAGCACGAGAACCCTTTTATTTTCCTTGCTGAGTTTGTGGATGAAAGCCCTTGACTGAGACAGATTAAGGAATAATTTATAAAAGGCATTAAACTGCTGCAGGCTTGAGAACAATTGATGATACTAAGAAATACTACCTGATATAAGTTTGGGAAGACTTCCAAGCATCCAAAGTAATTTAATAAATTTGAATTTGTCAGTAATTATCAAATTTATAAGTAACAAACCTGGAATTCTTACCAATAATCGACTGTGCAAGTTTATATTGTGTGTGCTATTGCTTGAAACCGAAGGAATTATAAAGGGTACATTACATAGAGAGACGCTGATATACTTTGAGTAAACACTTTTAGGAAAAAATTCGGCTTGAGTGCATTGAAATCACTGTATTCTAGCAACAAAAATAGTTACAGTACAATTTAGGCTCTGAGTTTTTAACATAGAGATCATTATTTTTAACTAAGGAGAAACCAATGCAAGATGCACCCTTTTTTTTGCAACAATGAGCAATTGTTGTTTCTATTTTGATGAGATTGTTCTGAGAATAAATGAGAGCCACATGGTTGACTCCATTTTCCCCAAAATCTTCTCAATAAACAATCTAAGCCAAACTACATATTTTAAGTACCACTCACAATGAGCAAGTACAGATAATCAAGGCACATACACCTCCAATGTGGCTTATAACTTATGCTGCAAGATTATTATATTTTTTACAATAATAAATGTATTTTTCACTGAATCCTAGAAATTAGATACATTCCTCCAATGAGCTGTGTTCACTAAATTATGACTCTCCAATATGCCATCACATTAAATAAAGTTGCAAAATCACCGACAATTGCCTTGAATATATTCCTTGATTCCAATGTGTGATGTCCCGAATATACATGCAACACAACACAATAAAATATCAAATAATTCTATGTCCAAGTTGTACACTGCAATCTTGATTTCCCTCACTCATATGTTACAAAGGGACCAATGCTTAAAGTGCCAACTATAAACAAGTTCATTGCCAAAGGAGAAACATCTCCAAACCATCCTACATTATTTGTGCTTTTCAATGCTCATAGCTCCACCAAATGAATCTCATTGTTCAAAACTACACAGCAGTGTGCTTCAATCACACATGAAATGCAAGGCATTCTACCACATTGGTGACACTTTGAAATTTGTCTCTGACCTGATATCTGAACGTGCTCCTTGAAGCCAAATTTCTATTAATAAATATTAATAGCTATCACATATTGTGCATTTGAAAACTGAAAGTGTACCACAACCTATCCATTGCTTGTCCAACAAGCTGCACCAAAAATAAGGTAATCAAATACCCTCAAGTAAACCATCTGCTATCCACATCTCTTGCCTTCAAAATCCCTATAAATCTGCAAGGAAGTGAATTGAACGCATAGACTTGTCTCAAAGATACCTAAAAAGTCAAAATCCTACTTGTCCAACATTGACACATACACCTCCTTGGGGCTGTATTTAAGTTGCACTCTTTGTTGAGTGGAGCTCCTTGAGAGTAGGTTGTGAGATTGTTCCTCTTCCTACAATGCTTTGAGTCACTTCGACTTTCTAATTTTTTCATTAGGTCCATGCTGAGCTCACCTATCCCTCGATATTTCTATGGAAACCTGTTGACTTATCCCATTCCAACGCTTGATCACCAACACCTAGGTCTCTAACTTCACCTCAGTTAATCTAGCAAAACTACATACACCTCTAATAATCTCATGCCAAATTAAGCTCCAAATTGCAACATAGAAATATCAAAGAGCATCACTTATCAAGATAAAATGATCATTTTACCGAACCCTGATAGTTTATGCCCATATCATAGCAAATGCCCCCTATATGTCCAGTACAAATTTTAGGAGCTCCTTATGGTTCCATGATTTACCTTTTTTTCAACAAATGGCCATTTGTCTTGGTGGAGTTATAACATTTCAATGTTTCATTGTTTTGCATTAGCATGTTTAGAAGAGTTGCAGAATGGTGTGTGTCGTAGTTTCGCTATTGGTATGTTCCAAAGACTCTGAAATAGCAATACCACTATTTTGCTATTTGCCTTAATATGGTGATGCGATATACCTATGGCTGCTATTTCACAAATAACGGGAAGTTGCCACTGTGATTTAGCGAAATGGGTTATTTCACATTTCAAGGCATTGGGGTGGTACGGAATGATGACACATTTATGAGACAATCAGGCAACGTGGGGGCCGAGGAAGGAATTCATTTCACACAAAGTTGCAGTCATTTCAAAATGTGAGCTATTAATGTTGACGACATTTTAAAGCAGAGTTCAAGGGGCATTTTCAACACGGTGATTGATTGGTGCTTGAGGAATTGCAAACAGTGGATATAGTCACAGAAATCCAGCGAGTTGAGTTTCCTCTTATTTTGACCCTGCATTATCATATATCTCAATCATGCCTAGAAAAAATAAGGAAGTGATTGTAGGGGATAAACTAATCCACCCATTGCAACATACCTTGATGACATTGTTACTAGAATATCAAGAATAGGAATTAGAAGTTGTTTGGTGACTGTAAGATGGTGGTCGTGATACTGATATACCTATTCATGGCAGAGCTTTATTTTGGTCTTTTAACTCTAGGAAAAATCCCTGTCTATAACCCTTGGCATTTAGACGTGGCAAGGCTTATAGTCCCAAATGTGTTTGTAGGCACTGAGTTAATTGATGCCTTAGCAGAAAATTGCAGGCATGAAACTAGGACTGGCAGAAAGGTTGATGGAACTTCTCTCCTGTGTATAAATAGACAAATGAAATAGGAATGCTTCAGGCTTGATATTCTTGCCATTTCTAGAATTGATAGAGGAAATTTTCGTATAGAATATGAGCACCTGGTCAAGAGTGTTGGTTTGAAAGAGGTTTCTTTCTTCATGAACAGAGGATAGGAACAAAACAGTTCAGTTACAGGGTAAAGATCCTTTTTGAACAAGTAGTTTTATTTGGTCTTTCCAGAAAACTCATTGGGGTTGGGGGAAAATACTTGGTGAGGACCATAAGAATAAGATGCCTTTTGATTTGATGTATTTAGTTATGAGAACTCAAAGTACTCATTTATCCCACGAGTACGACATAGCCACCGAGTTGGAAGGAATTATAAATTGTGAATTGATTGAATTTTATTGCTGTGTCATCAAGGATTCCTGGATACAAATGTAAATGAAAGATTTTGAAGAGTAGAAGCAGATTAGGTTCATGGGAGTGGAGGAATCTGAGCATGAGGAAATAATTAGCTAGATGTTCAAAGAATTAAATTTAGATACTATTGACTGTACTGTTGAAGAAGCCAGAGAGATGCTGAGGAACAGTGACGTGCTCTTGGACCCTGTTCTTACTCTTAAGGAGACTTTCCTTTTAGACCAAGTAAGGAAACAAGATGATCCTTCCTTGGTTGCTGAATTTGATACAGAGGAAAAGATTGTTGAATCAGGGTACAATCCAAAGACCCAATCCTTAGCAACTTGGGTGAGTTTCAAGGAAGGTCATAAGCCAAAGATGTTGAATTTCGCCTTGGATGCTGAAGGCATTGCTGTTGTCCAAATAGCGGGGGATACAGATCCAATAGTTCTAGCTAGCACATTGATGTTCCAGCCTATCAATAAAAATCAAGCGCTGAGGCTAAAGGTCGAACTTCAAAGCTCTATTGAAAGACAGACGGAATTGAACAAGGTGATCAATGAGCTGTATATCAAACTTGCTGATAAGGATGAGGAAATTCAGAAGCATAAAGCTACCAAGCCTGAACAAGCAATTGTTGTGTATCAAAATACTCAAGATCCATCTACTAAAGAACAACATAAGACTTAGGAAGATACAGAGAATGCACTCTACAAAGCTGTTCTTGATCTTGGAAAGGATCTTGTCATTCAGGATGAAGAGTGTTTTGGGCAAATGTGAAGATGTGTATCATGGCTATTACTTATTGAATGAAATGTTGATAGGGTTTAGGAAGAACAAACCTACATTGCAGAATATGGCAAACAGATGGAAATCTTCAACATATGAAGTTGCTAGGATATATGATATAATCTAGCGAGATTGTTGAAGCTCTTGCAGAAATTAAGGAAACAAAAAGACTATGGACTCATTGTTTGAAGAGTTGGATTACATCGTAAGGGAACAGGTAAGGGTCGAAGAAAAGTTGTCAACCTTTGAGACTATTAAACACTGGACTATTCCGATATTTGTGGATCCTGAAGGGAAAACCAAAAGCTTCGAAGAATGGCAATTAGAGTATCAAAGTATGGTTCCACGGATTGGCAATCATCTGAAGGAAGACAAATTCTTTTCTGTGGATAAGTTCAATCCTTTTCTAGATCGGGTTATCACCTTGGAAAACAGATTCTCAAAGTTTATAGTTGAGTCCAAGGTTCTTGTAGGTAACAAACAGAGGGAGCATCTCCTAATTGTGCCCGGCATTCTATAATACCAGTGGCCATCCTTTGCTCAAATTTCTGATTGGGTGAAGGAATATCTTGGATCGACAGCTGGTGGCACCAATTCTTTTTGAGAGGATTTGGTGCTTGTGTTGTTTGTTTGTTAGTTTTGTTTTGTTTGTATCAATTTGTCTGTCTTAGACTATTTAGGATTATGGAGATTTGAAAGGCATGAATGCAAATGGTTGGAACCTTGTCACTTCCCTTTTGGAGGGATACCACAACCGTGCAATATCAATTAGTCATAACCAAAAACAAAAGAACATTATGATGTACTTGCTTTCTTTTGATATCAATAAAAATTATCTTGTTCTGGTTCAACATATGTTCAGGTTTATCTTAGAATCTCTTGCTCTGTTATAATTGATTTATGTAATCGGTTGCTATTGTTAAAACTTGCAAGTATGATTGAGATTCTGTAGTACATGGTTTGTATAAATAAAGGCTAGAAGCGAAGTGTTGTCCTTACAAACTTTACTTGATTGGTTCCTTTCTTGGGATTAACTTCAATCAGGCAAATCTGTGTTGTAGTCTGATTCATCTATATTTACAAAATTGGATAACTGATGCTATTATCATCATTTTGTAGTACTGTCTTTTGCAGTGGAGCATAAAGAATTCAATATTCGTAGTTCTTAAGCCCAATTGGATAAGGGACTGGTCTGTTGGTGTCACAAGGAGCAAGGAAATTTCAAAATTCATTGAATTTCTTTTAAAATGGAAGTAGATAGTTAGTAGAAGTTAAATTGATAAATTTTTGGAAGACTCTTAATACTTGCATACAAGAATTTGCTACCCAAAGTATTCAAGATCTTTAGAAGAGCTATATTTACTTCTGGTATAAAAAGCTCTAAACTTGTGAAGGAAAGTAAGAGAATAGGTAAACTTGCCTGGGTCCTACAGAGCCCAAAGAAGCAGAGAATTACCATCATTGGGATTCTGTTAGTTGGCCATATCAAATTGGAGAATTTAATGATAAAATCTAGCAAGTTTTATTGCTTTCCAATTGATTGATTTGTGATCCAACATGTCTGTAATCAACATAATTGCTCGAAAACTACTACCTGTCCAGAACTTTACAACTGATCTAGGATCAATCAAATCACAAGAATATTTGTTCTCAACTCTAGAAGATCATCTGTCAAATTGACAAATTCAGGTCACTAGCAAAGGTCAAGTTGAGAGTGTTCTAAAGATATCCATGGCTGGGCATGACATCATGATGTCTTTGTGATATTGTCATAAACACAACAATTTCATGCCAAAACTCCCATCATTGTGGAAGCTTTCCATGTCATCATGGATATCATATTTGATGTAGAAGATAACTCGTCAGAGTCATGTACTTGTAAAAGGATATATATATATATATATATATATTAAAAAACTGATCGCTGCTTTTTGCCAATTGAGCTAGAGTCCTTTGACATCAATGACAATTAATCCAACATGATTTTTTAAAGTAAAGTTTGAGACATTGGCATGAACCAGTTTGATTACCATTATCAATTGCTGGGTTTGATTTCTTTTGGTGTTGGGAAATGTGAATACTAGAGGTAATGTGGGAGTGAGTAGGTGTTGGATGTGTCTCTTGAAGTGAGTTCCCTTGGTTTGAGCATGAGCTTTCTGATGAGAAGAAGGCATTGACTTCAAACAAGACTTCCATTCATAAAGATGTCTTCCTTAAGGGCATTGATTTAAAGTTAACTATCCCTGTTGTAGAGACCAGATAATTATTTTGTGTTGCTGAATGTTCTATGAGGTGGTCTGTAGACTTGTATGCTGATGTGAACTGTATGATAATCTCTGTAACCTTCTCTGAATTCTGCAATAAAAATCTGAAGTTTAATATCTGTTCTTTGACAATCATTGTCATTGTACTGAAATAAGAGTTTTTTTTTTTTTTTTGCAGCATACTATCTCTATTCTGTTATATCAACTCTATTCTGTTATATCAATATGTATTGCATATCAGCAGTAGGAGAAAATAGTATCTAATCTTCAACGGTGCACCAACTAAACTTGCATACAGATATGTGTCATCAGTTTAATGCAAACAGTAGAATTTATGAGCATAGAATGTACCAACAGGGTAAACTGAAACTCTCCATTGGGAACTATTTAACAAATCTGTGGGATTGAAGAAAAAAAAGTAGTAGCTGGACAAAAACTCAAGGGTGGATCTTTACAGCTCTTTCAAATCAAGGTTGCAAACTGAATTGCCTCCTCTTATGGCATGGGTTTTAGTGTGACAAATGTATCAAGCTTTTGTATCCAAGCATGTTTCATGCTTTTTTCACTATCATCAAAATTTGAAAGAGGAACTTTTGTTAAGCAATGTTGATAATCCTTATGCCGGCCTCTTGATTTTTGTTCCTGTTTTTCCTTTTTCTTATCCTAGAACTGGTTCATATATGGGTAGTGGATACAAAAATATTCCCGTGGATACAACATTAGGTCTATTGCATTTCACTTCTGAGTTTTTTTTGGTCGGTAATAGGTGATATTTTATTAATCAAGTCGGGTTAGAGCCTGGCCCAAACTAGGTATGGCTACATCCAGGAGAGCCAAATCTCCAAACAAAGGTTAACAAACAGAAACTGAGATAAAAAAATCTCTAGAAGCAACATAAAAACCAACACAAATAAGCCATCACAAGAAGCTTTTATCTCCTCCCTTCCTCTGAGAATGAAGAGTCATGTCAAAGGATTTCTTTTCATTCTTCCTCTTTGTAACATCTCGATTTCCCGGGTCTAATTTAACATCTCAACATACACAAGGAATACAATTACTACTTCATTTCATATGAAGACAAATATATCATTCATGTTCATGAGAATAGGATTTACCGTTAAAAACAGTTATACACATTTTTTTAACTAAAAACTTGAATTACCATCAAATGAAATTACTATAGAAATTGAAAACCAAATACCTCGGAAAACTGAGTTCGAATCAAACTAGGGAAGCTTCTGCAACCACTTGGGTTAGTCCACAAATACACTATAACAAT
The DNA here is from genome assembly GCA_028749045.1 of Cupressus sempervirens. Taxonomy (NCBI): domain Eukaryota; kingdom Viridiplantae; phylum Streptophyta; class Pinopsida; order Cupressales; family Cupressaceae; genus Cupressus; species Cupressus sempervirens. The sequence continues at coordinate 495,413,021 of CM053792.1, read as the reverse complement.
TTTCATATGATGACTAACAACTACAAACCGCTATCTTAAAATCAAATGATAATTTTAAATAAATACCACTATATTTTAAATTAGGGCATCACATACCACTATATCAATTAGGGCATCATTTACCTTCGGTTCATTTAGGGCTTCTGGTACCACTATCTCACTTAGGGCTTCCGCTACCACAGAATCATCTAGGGCTTCCAATACCAAGGATTCAATTAGGGTTCTAATACCACTGTACCATTTAGGGTTCCAGTCATCTCTTAATTTAATTAGGGCTTCAGATTCCTTTTCCTCTGATCACTTAATTGTGACAGTATCTCAAGATTAGAAAAAATACTTATATCTGTTATTCATATATATGAAAGTAAAATGATGATAACAATGAAATGCTTCAATTTAATCTAACCTCATAAATAAAAATGATAATACTTGTTTCTGATAAACAATTGAATGCATGGCTTATCTCTGTCTGACGCATATCCGACATCTTGAGAGAGGTGAAACATTGTCAGGGGCTTAACCACCCAACCTTGGACCACAATATATCCCCACACGATCTCTAACGAGAAAGGCCCTCCCTACCCGGAATTGACAGGGAACATCATTCCGTCCACTGGGCATCATAATATATAACATGCCATACGACTTGGCATCAGGAGATCACCATAACAGAAATATGCATGAGCTATTAATTAATTCTTATTAGATGATAAATATTGAAATGTCATAACTGATATGGATTCAATTATTACAGATTCCTCTTTTTCACCTCATCACCCTATTCAGGCCTCCAAACCGATGATTCCCAGGTGTTATTAAGTTAAATTCACTGTGAAATTCCACACCTTCTTCACTCTATTCTGGCATTTTTGCCTTGTGAATTCCTTGGTGTCCTGGATTCTCAGTTATTTATACTTATATCAGGATGTAATTGATTTTATCTAAGATGATAACTATCTTAAATAATTCAGGGAAATTTTTAACACACACACACACACACACATGTATATATAAGAGAATCTCAGACCTGAGTGTAAATCATTGCAGTAAATATCATAAATGGCAGTCGGTAGACTTGTTAAACTTATTAAGGAATAAGAAAGATGTCATGCTTCACAGACATATTGTTTCTATGGAACGACAAAAAGGAATATGATAGACTTTTCACAAGATGGACGACATGCTTTATACATTAATCTCTGCCATATTGTTTCTAAGAAACTGACAAACTTGCATGGGTTAATTCGACAAACTTATACATTAAATGGTATCATTTTATCACATGTTATAAGGTTACAATCAGAATTGATGGATAGGAGACAAATTTGATTTTCAATAACAAATACTTATCAGAAGTCTTACATGACTCCACCACAAAATGTCTGAAGGTAATCATGTGCGTGAAGAAGTTTGCTAATCCGGCTCTGGTTCATTATCTCATCTCAGATTCGACGTTATATCAATTTGCACAATTAAATGTTATCAAAGAGAATAGATTTTAAGAAAAATTCTGAAAGATGCATAATATAACAGTAGCAAACTTATGTTTATTCATTGCAATGGCAATCGACTGATCTCCAGCTGATGATAAAGATTTGAAAAAGAACATAGACGGTTCCTTATATTGAAAAGGTAGACTGAGTATAAAAATCAGTTGACCCTATCTTAGATCGATGTCTAAAAAATGAACTATTTATTTGCCAAGAATAGTGAGAAATCTTATACGACTATTACAGGGACAAATGCATATACCAATCATGTAAGAATGAAAGACGTTTTCCAATGAAATGCATTAATAGATTCTTATTGCCCTGTGAATATGTAACTCGGTTTTGAAGGTATCCTCCAGCCTGCGGCAAGACACTCTGCTGTATGCACAGTATTACTCGCTGTTGCTTCTTCAAATTATTTTCCATGCTAACTGAAAGGATTTGAATATTTAATGGCTTGGAAGCCGAAGGTTGTAGGAGGAAAGAATGGATGCCATAGGAGAAAGAATGAATGCCGACAATCCAATAAGGAAAACTATTAAATAAAATAAGCCTGTCTCTACGTCTTCCTATAGTTACAAGATTCATTTTGAATTTCCAAGAAGTCTAAATGAATTTAAAAACATAAATTCTATTAAACATGCCAACAATAATCAGTTAAAAGCAAGAATAATAAAAGGAAGAAAATAGAATTGGAAGATTAAAATTCAAAGATTATAATAATGCAATTATTATAATTCGAACATTATTATAATATACAACTATTAAATTATTAAATGATAATGGTACCAAAATCATTGTTAAATTTAAATGAACATTTATAAACAATTATTAAAAATACTATGACAAAAGATAATTTAAAATCCTTTAATATATGTTTAATATTTTATCCTAATTATTTTAATTAAATTATTAAATAACTCAAGCAAGTCCCGCGGATGCATTCTGGCTAGGTCCTTTACTCGTCTGCCCAGTGATGGTGATGCCTTGCCTAATTCTTTTCTGACAATGCTTGCACCCCTTCGACATGCTTCCTGCAAGGAAATTCTTCGTAATTAAATTATATATTATTTAATCATAAATAATCATAACAATTAACCTTTCATCTTAATTCCATGAATTTGCGATTAATGATCAACTAACATGTCATCTTCACTTGAAATCATAACGACCAACTATCTTACCATTTCGCCAGATTATATCAAATTAAATTGCCAACTGACTTCATGTGAACCTCAACAGCTATATTTCAAGCTAGGTCAAAAATTGGGATGTAACACTCTTTCTCCCTTTTATGGTTTTCCATCCATCTTCCACCTTGGCTGCTTCATTTTGCCATGCCGTTAGAGTGGCCTCTGAACTACACCATTCCACAAACCACTCATATCATGTTGCTGCATATTTCCAATTGATTGTTCCCTCACATTATCTCGGGAACCTACAAGCCTTTTCTTCTCCCTTCCTTCCAGCGTGGCTGCACTCTTGCTCACATTCTCCCCTCCAACTGATTTTCCTTTGCATTATCGTGGGAACCTACATAATTTTTCTTATCTCTAGCTTTAGGTGTAGGTGCAATCTTTCTTTCATTCTCCCCTCCGATAGGACCATCCACTCCATCCATACTCCCTTAACAAGAGCTACTTTGATCCTAGTTTGATGTCTCACCATTCACGGCTTGAGAATAACTTTTCTGTAGCTTTTCCTTCTTTTCCACTATATAATGATGGTTTGAGACATCTTTCTACCAAGAGGCTGTCTTGGCAAAATGCTGTTTAGAGCACTGGGTAGCTTTATGCCCTGTTTGAAAACACCTTCTACATCTAATGGAATTCCCTCATATTTCCAGAGGTTGTACCCAACACCCATCCACAGTTTTAAGCATTATCTCTGGGGGAAGACCATCAGAAATATCTATTTCCACCAATATCCGTGCATAGGTAGAATGCAATAAATTTGAATAACTCTCATCAATCTTTAAGAAATTTCCCAAAGAGTTACCTATAACTTAAAGACAAGATTCAAGCCAGAGTTGCAGAGGCAGATTTGGAAGATGCACCCATAATGAAATCATGTCAAAAGTCTTAGTAGGTGGACAGAATGTAGGGTGCCATGGTTTCAGCATCAACATGAACTTTTGCTTCAAGCTCCAAATGCCATTACATAATATCTTTGTCTCGTCTTCAACATTTTCAAAAACCACAATGAAGAAACCTCTAACTCCTTCCAAGACTGTTGCCAGGATATTGGGTAGTTAGATGGTTGGCACATCCAAGGGAGTTACACAGTTGCGATGGTTCGCCTCGTTATAAAATACTATTGTGTATGGTGACTAAGCTATGAATATAATATGACTGTTCTCTCTTTCCATTCGGTGTAAGTACCTTTCTCCCTCTCTCTCTCTATATATATGCATTTAGTTCTGTTACCCATTAGGGAAAACAAAGACAGGCTCCCAGATCTCGAAGCTTCATACATGAAGCTCACTCACGCTGGGCCAAAATCCCCTGAAACGCCCAATCAATCCCAATGCAGAGAAAACCTCTACATTGTGGTTCACTTCTTTCGCTATTACATCTTCTATGTCCACCGTAATAGGCCTATCATTTTTGGGTTTGATTAAATCCCCCAAAACCTCCCCCAACATGCACAGTTGCTTAGAAACCCCAATGCCCTCACCACTCAGTCCTGCATTGATAACGCCTGTATCCTCCTTTCCCGTTGTCTCTAATTGAGCACCCACCTTCTACCATGCTCGCTGCCTATCTGGTTCACTCACCCACACTTCGTTCAAACATTTGTTTTGTGGTGGAATTAATAGTGGCTCTGTGTTTGAACCTTGTGGAGCTACGTCTCCATTTTGCCAATTGCTTTCGTTTTCCACGAAGAGCTTCTTTTCCTTCAAAACACCCCACCCATTGCTATACCCGCCATTCTTCCGCACCTACTTGTGATCATGAGAATTAAAACCCTACCAAACACCCCCATTCTGGTAACAAGAGGCACAATAGAAGCCCTACCTGCAGGCGGTGCAGAATACAAAAGTACCATCTTAAAAAGAAAAGTTATATATTAGATCATTTCACTTTTAAGTTTTATCTTACTGTGCTTCTTGTAATTAACCTACTTATGAGCCACAGTTATTTACTATGTCACTTATAAACATTAAAATTTAATACAATTATTTCCTTGAAATGGTGCTTTCTCAACTAATAATTTTTCATGGCCATTTTAGAATTCTGTTTCATGGTATTAATATTTTGTGTATAAAAAATCTATTGGTTGACAAATATTTATAATTTTGTATCTACATCGTGCAAGGCAAAGAGAGTTATTGTACTACATTGATGGTTTTATCCGCTATATGGGTTTTGGAGTTATTAAATTAAAATGTTGCTCTTTATAAGCATTTCCTAAATATAAAATTGAAAGTCAAATAATATGTAATTAAAATACTTCTAACTAAAGCTTAACATTGACATGTTCCTACTTTTACTTATTGTTCAATGAATGAAACATCCTTGCTTACAAAAGCTTCTTGTTTTGTGTAAGTTCTAAAATTAAACTAAATCCTCCACATGCAAGAAAAGCAACATTTTGTTTGACAATTTCTACATTTGGCAAACTATAGCCCATGCAATTTTTCTTTAGAAAGAGGATTAATGGTTCAAACATCTATGTTTAGAATCAGTCTAGATTGTCCGTCCAATTTCTATCATTCTTTTGATCTTGGTTTGAAATATTGCAGGTAAAGAGAAGTCATCTACACGCATAGGCTTTCTAGGTCTTGGAATTATGGGTTCTCCTATGGCGCGTAACCTTATCAAGGCTGGGTATGTACCTCTTTTGTCATAAAAAGATATATTTATTGATTGGAAAATTTTATCATATAGGAAAGAGGGTTCGATTGAAACTATAAATTAGTCAAAATTTCAAAATGCTCAAAATGCATACAATGTAAGCATAAAAATAATCAATTAAAACAAAAAATTCAAATAACAATGTATTGCCATACTCTGATGTAAATATTCTAGATATATGCTCCACTATCTTAGAGAAAACCCAACAATTCAATGTACATTATAGATCCATGTTTGCAAGAATTCAAGAGTAAGTAGTCCAATATTCAAGACAAAATGTAAAAATTGAAATGATTAATTATTAAAGTTTTAAGTGATCAATGTTTTCTACAAATTCATAAGCATAAGAATCAAGACTTATAGTAGAGTCCATGATGGGTTGGTGAGAGTGTAATGTTCCCTTTTTATAGCCTTCCTAACATCTTTGTGTGCTCGATTAACCATGTGCAATGACACATAATTTTTGCCCTCCCAACCATAGACGATATACAACTATTGTCTTCCCTGAGCACTACTCTTCTTAATACGCAGTTTTATTATTTGATCTACTATAGGTTGTGTTTATGATGGAGGATAAGAAAGGGAGATCCATTCTTCCTTCATACCTATTGGCAGTGCCCCTTCATCAATGGATGCCACTCTTCCAAGTTGGCCCCAATGGCTCTCCACCAATTGATCATTCTTGTGAAGGGTACATTGTAAGAATATCTACGCTATTCATGTTGTATTCCAATATTTTTTTGCTTCTTTGTATTTGTCACGTTCTTTAGACTTGGATAAAGGAAAAATTGATATATTTTGGTGTTTTAATGTTTTGGTGTTATGAGTATAATATAGTATTTCCATACTGCGTTTAAATATGTCAATGATGTGTAATGGGTTGAGTTTCAAGAGTTGTCTATGTCAGAACTTAGCTGTCAATACAAACATTGTTAGAAATAAGGAATACTGAGAGGAGGAGGCGTGGGGGAGGGAGGGGGTACGAATTAGTGATCCATAAACTTTTGTCTAACTATAGATATTATTAACAACCTTTAAACTTGCATAGATGATCAAACTGAAAAATAAACATAAGCATAACATAATGTAACTCATAACACCATTATTTGTTAACTAGGGGTATTACTGGCCTAGGGAAAACCCCGGTGGGGATGGTACCCATAAAATGATCCACTAATCAAAAGTGTCTTGTGAAAGATATTGATCCTATTAGGAGTCTATTACATCCGTATTGTGTATCTCCCTTGTTAGAGGACTAGGCCTTGCTAGAAGCCTTGACCTTGTTAGGAGTTGGTATTACAATAGAGTGCAAGAAGAGCCCACTGCTCAAACATGCATATACAATTTTACAATGCTATCAATAGAGATAGATACAAAACCTTTATTCAGTTCTGATATCTTCAATATCTGATGTGCCTTTTGGTTTCTTCTTCAAAACTGATCATACAAAGGTTCTGCTCTGTACTAGCATCAAATTCCCATCTACACTGATCACGAAAAATGCACATTCAAAAATTATATCATTACAATGCAATGACACACTTCGCTAAACAAAATGTTCTTCCTTTTATACCAAAAACTTTGTTCTGTCGGACTTGCTGCATGATACTTTGCTAAATCTTTTGAATCATCTTTTGCCACATATGGTTAACATCTAAGATGTCATCCCAGCATTGTCAAGTGATTGTTTTGGTAAACCAAAACAATTCCTTAACCAAAATGCTTTTGTTCTGCCTTTAACATTGTTTTGTCCTGGTAAGCTATTACTAGTAAATCTGCAATAACTCCTTCCGTACATAACCAAATCTTAAGCACTTTTACCCACGTGCTTTATAGGGTCTGTACTATCTTTGTGTAAGTGCGCACAATCCCACGTGCCTCCAATGAACTGCGCTAAACAAAATAAGATGAGTGTTCCCTGTTACGTTGATATGTACTTAGACTTTTTTTGGAGTATTATGCCTTCAAACTTGTCCTTTCATTTTGCTATCTTAAAATAGGCTACATGTTGACATAAATGACAACACTAACATACTACCTTATCCAAATTGCCAACAATCTCCCTCGTTGGCATTGATGACAATGTATGGGAATTGGCTAAGTGTCCAAAATTACAAAATTGTGGCCTTGTGAAAATTTCAAAATTGTGGATCATCATTCATTTATCATACCATCTTTTACATCCTATGCTCCCTCTGAGATTATACTAACTTATATCTCCCCCATACATAATTTCTATAGTATAGAGTACTTACAATTTTTTCTTACTATTATATTTCTCCCTCTTTGACATCAATGACAAAGGTGAGTCCAAAAGTAGATGTACAAGTTGAAATTGTAGATCTTGCTTGCTTGTTTCATGTTGACTTGCTGCTCAAAAGATTGATACAATCAGAAAAATTAGCCTTTAAATTCTTCAGATCTTCTTCCCATGAAGATTTCACCACCTCAGCAACACTTATTACTCCGCATACGCCATAGGCTGCAAGCTCTGCTGTTTCCAAGTCTGTAGAGGCAAACTTTCCATAAGATGTCTTTGCCTCCAAGAGAGCGTCAAGGTGTTTTTGAATTACATTCACCTTGGGAATCAAGTGATCTCTCAGTAAATTGAATTTCTTCAACAATCTTTCTTTGTCATTCTGCAATAATCTCAACTCATCACCTGCTTGTCCAATCTTCTGATTATATTCAATTAAGTTGAGTTCTTTGTTTCTCAAGTCATCAATTAGTTTTTCTATTTCTTGTTCCTTGTCCTTATTGCATTTGAGATAGCTTATGTATGTTTATGTGCTAAAGCACATTCCACGCACAAGTTCTTTCCCTCAATGATACATTTCCTCATTTCTTTGATACATGTGTCTAGCATTGAAATGTCACTTAATGATGTTATTTTATACTGTATTGAAAAGTTGTCCATCGTGTTCTTCTTGAATCTTTATCTTTATTACCTCTTCCAGAGTAGAATAATGACTGTCAAATTCTGCTATGATATTCTCAGCTTTCTTCTCAATGTTCTGCTCACTTAGTTGTACTAGAAAGGGTAAAGTGCTATGTAGCTTCTCTATGGTCTTATCCAGTAGTCTCTCTGCATTTTTGCTCGTTTTGCCAGTTTCTTCTGCACTCTTCCCAATAGAAAATGCTGACAACTGTTTGTACTTCCGTATATCGTACTTCTGTATATCCATGTTTCTGTCAAACATATTTGTAACATCTTGTGGCAAACTTGTGATTTTGAAGTGCTTGCAGTGGTAGTCTCTGTTGCCTTAGGAGGGGTCTGTAAAACAGTTATCTGTCTCTCCTTATTTAATTCATCCTCCTAAATTGAAGTATCAGTTCTTTGTTCTACTAAAGTTTGTGATGGCTGCATTTCCATCTTATCTTGCCTTTCTAGCTCCTTTTCTTTCTTCTCTACTTCATTCTCTGTTTGTGTCAATGAAATTGTGACTGGTATGGTCTCATGCACAACATTCTGCCAATGTGCCTGGTAGTCAAAGTCTGTGCTCACGGAACTCGGTGCTAAAGATATAATGTTTGGTGATTCTTGAATGTGCACAGTAGTTGAGTCTTGATGACTCCCTTTTTCATCATTTTTGTTAAAGCATGTAGCTTCGGTCTGACAATGACTGTGATCAGATCTATATATACATATGTATATATGTATACCAGTATGATGTACATACTGTTATATATATAATTGCAGTATATGTAATTCTGCATATGATCGATACAGTTGAACTGATGAACATATATATATTATTTGAGATCACATCTCAGCCATGATCGAAACTTATTCTGATTCTTTGATTTAAAGATCATTATCGATCTATATAAATATCGGGCTGCATATGAATCGAGTTCATTATGATCCGTTATACATGTTTAAGACTTGTGTTAAGTCTAACTATAATCGGGTATGATAAACAAACATTGAACTGGTATGACAGTGAATGGTCATGTCTCCATTCAGAGACATGCCCATTCATCCTCACACGCCTTTGTGTAATATGTATACTCGATCTGCCCAATATAACAAGGCATAGAAATCAATTAATGCAATTATATCAAAGGATTGATAGCATCTCAAGTTAAAGAACATCTTTGTTATCTCTGTTATTTCTGTACTAACTTATATATAGATTCTGGAGCAATTCAAATTCACTAACATTAGTGTTCAAATCTGCAATCAAATTGTGCATCAGTCAGCCTCACATTGGAATTTGGTAAGAAAATTTACATGGTATTAGAGCCTTGTTAAGGAGAGATCTCATTAAGTTTAAGAGATTAGATTTCACATTAAGTTGTAGTCTCTCATTACTCTTCAAGATGACAAACATGTTAAGATTCGATCACCACCTTACAAGTGCTAATAACTTTGAATCTTAGAAACTTCGTATAATGATGCTAGTAAAAGAGAACAAATTAGATTCCTTTGTAAGAGAAGAAAAGGAAGAACCCAAAGATGATCCAGAGAAAACTCTATGGATCAAGAATAATGAGAAGACCATGAAGATAATTGTGAATGCCGTTCGAGATCACATAGTGCCTATTGTGGCAAAACATGCAACAACATATCACATGTTTAAAGCTCTTGAAAATGCATTAATAGTAAATAATATTGATAGAAAACTTGCTCTTAAAAGACAAATGAATAATATCAGCATGAATAAAGGAGAAATAGTAAATGCCTTCTTCACGAGAATCACAGAATTGAGAGATCAATTATCTGCAGTCAGTTATGAGATTGACAATTAAGAATTATCCCTAATAGCGTTAGGAGGACTACCAAATTCTTGGGAGTCCTTTCTACAAGGTATAAGTGCAACATCTAAAATCCCAAAAGTAGATCGATTAAGATCTGATTGTCTTCGAGAAGCGTCAAGATTAATGATTAAAGGAAAACATAAAACCTTAGATGAAAACATTCATATTCTTACCACCAACTCTCATAAGGGTAAGAAGAAGAACACCAAAAGGAAAAGAAACTTTCATGGAAAAGGATAGTCAAATCAGAAGAAAGACTTGTCCAAAATTCAATGTTTTAGATGTGATCAATATGGACATTATGCACTAAATTGTTCTGATTGATCAAAACTTTAAGCATCATTTGCCAAAACTGATAAATCAATCGAAGGTCAAGATTTTGAAAAATATGCCTTCTACTCAGCCTTGTTTAGTCAAATATCAACCAAGTCCAACACTTGGATAATTGATAGTGGATCTTCAAGACACATCACTGGATATCAAGATAACCTAGAAAGCATGCAAATAGAAACAGATGAAGAAGTTACATTTGGGGATGATTCTGCACATTCTGTAAAAGGAATTTGGACCTACACCATCAAATTAAAATCCGGAAAATCTATTTAGCTTTCTGGAGTTCTATATGTACCAGGTATTAAAAGGAATTTAATATCTATATCAATACTTGAAGATGATGGTTATAGAATTACTTTCATAGGAAGCAAAGTGCTAGCATGTGCTAATAATTCAACTATAAAGAAGGCTCAAACAATAGGAGTTTGTCAAGGACTATTATATGAGCTTTGCACTAAGACAAATCTTGCACTTGTTCATGAGACTTCAGATTCAAATGAAATCTTGCATAGAAGATTAGGTCATATCAACTTTTGTGCTCTAACATCTATGGAGTAGTTGGTAACTAGAATGCACAAATTAAGTCATATTCACAATGAATCTTGCAAAGTCTGTGCCTTGGGGAAAAACACTAATAAGTCATTTCCTCATAGTTTGAGCAAAACTAAAGATGTGTTAGAACTAGTGCACTCTGCCCATGTCTACAACATCCATAGGAGGGTTCTTGTACTATGTGATATTTGTTGATGATTTTTCAAGGACGACATGGATATAATTCCTTAATTGCAAAGAATTTGAAGAGATTCTTTCTAAATTTAAAGAATTCAAAACTATCACTGAAAACTCCTTAGAAAAGAAAATTAAAGTTCTAAGAACAGATAATGGGAAAGAATACACTTCTGAAATATTTAAAGAATTCTACAAACTTGCCGGGATTAAGAGGGAGTTTATAGTTCCCTACAATCCTCAACAAAATAGAGTTGTTGAATAGAACCATTGTAAAAGCTGCTAGGGCTATGATATATGATCAAAACTTGAGCATGTCATTTTGGGCTGAAGAATCTAATACAACAATCTATATTCGGAACAGATGTCCTCACTCACATTTGGACAACAAAACTCCTAAAGAAGCATTTTCAGGAATGAAACCTGACATTAGCCATTTAAGGATATCTGGATGTCCTGTGTATGTTCATGTACCCAAGGAGAAAAGGAAAAAGTTAGAACCTATTGAAAGAAAATGAATTCTTATTGGTTTTAGTGAAACAGTAAAAGGGTACAAAATCTACATACTTGAACAGAAACAAATAGAACTTAGCAGAGATGTCATCTTTGAAGAAGATATTGCTTTCAAAAGAGCCAAAATTTCAGATGAACTAGATACAGATGACTTATTCCATTCCCTAGAAGAGGCTTCTGCTCTTGAGATTTAGAGGGAGTACCTTGAAGAGACTTCAAATGAAAATGAGATCCTTCCAGAGACTCCAGAAGAGAGTCTTGATAATAATTCTAAAAGGCCACTTTGGGCAAGGAAAATTATAGAGGAAGGAGATGAATTTGCAGCACCTTCAGGGACATTCAGAGAAAGCAAAAGACCTTGAAAATTAACATACAATGCATTCATGTGCAATATTCCAAACTCTGAACCTTCTAATGCTTCAACAACACATAAACATCACGTTTGGAAAGATGCAATGGTGGAAGAGTATCAATCCATACTAAAAAATGATGTTTGGGATATAGTTCCTAGACTTCAAGGAAAATTTGTTGTTTCATGCAAATGGCTCTTCAAAGTTAAGTATGCTGCAGATGGTAGCATTGAAAAACATAAAGCTTGTTTTGTGGCTAGAGGATTCTCTCAAAAAAAAGGAATCGATTTTGAAGAAACTTTTGCACCAATTGCCAGGTATACCTCAGTTAGAACTTTAATAGCCATTGCAGCAACTAAAGGTTGAAAAATTCATCAAATGGATGTAAAAATTGCTTTTCTAAATGGAACAATTGAGGAAGAAGTATACTTGGAACAACCAGAAGGATTTGTGACTCATGATGCTGCCTTCGATGTATGTAAATTGAAAAGGGCTCTATATGGACTCAAACAGGCTCCCTGAGCCTAGTATGAAAGGATTGATAAATATCTTCTAAGTCTTGGATTCACCAAGAATGATGCTGATCCCAATCTTTACTTTAAAGTAACTAATGGTGATATGGTGATTCTAATTCTTCATGTTGATGACCTTCTGATTACAGGAGAAGACCATCTCATTAATCAGTGTAACAAAGATTTGACTTCTGAATTTGACATGAAGCACTTAGGGATTCTTCATTACTTCCTTGGATTGGAAGTTGGTTAGAAGTCTGGGAATATCTTTCTACATCAAAAGAAGTATCCTGTCGATATTCTGAAAAGATTTGGAATGTGGAATTGTCAACCTATGTCAACACTTATGGAAACCAACTTACACAAGCTAAAGGAAACAAGTGCCGAATCCAGACTAGTTGATCCCACTTTATACAGACATATAATTGGGTCTCTGTTGTATCTTGTGAATATTCGACTTGATATTTGCTATTCTGTGAATGCATTAAGTCAGTTCATGTGCGAACCTCGTGAAATACATCTTGTTTTTTTTGAAACTTATATTAAGGTACCTTCAAGGCATTATTGGGTATGAACTTAAATATGAGAATACCAGCTTGGAGTTACATGGATATATTGATTCCGATTGGGCCGAAGGTGTAAAAGACCAGAAGAGCACATCAGGATGTTGTTTTAGCTCAGGATCAGCTATACTCTCATGGATTTGCAAGAAGCAAGCTTCAGTTGTTCAGAGTTCTACTAAGGTAGAGTATATTGCAGCAACTATGAGCGCTAGAGAAGCAGTGTGGCTTCGAAAATTGCTTTCTAGCTTATTCTGTGAGCCTCTGAAACTTACCACTATTCACTATGATAACTAAAGTTGTATCAAGTTATCCGTGAATCCGGTATTTCATGATAGATCCAAGCATATAGAAATTCCTTACCACTATGTAAGAGACATGGTGGAAAGAAGAGTTATTCAATTGGAATATATTAATAAGGTGATCAAACAATTGACATTCTCACCAAGGCTCTTCCTAAAGTGAAGGTTGATCATTTTAAAAAGAACCTGGTATGGTTGAAATGTAAGTTTATGAGATTGAGTCTCAACTTTGTAAATTTGTATTATTTTTAATAAAGATGTTTAAAGTGTAAACTCTTTTTTCATATGTGTGACTCTATGACTTATGTGCCTACTCTATGTACATTATTAAAAGGTGACAATCTTTTATAATGAAATGTTAACTCTAATATTATAAGGCGACGACTTTATAATTATTAGATTACTATCATGATGAATATCACGTGACTTGATATTCATGGACAAGTCATGATAGTTAAAAGAACATGTTGATAGATATCATGTGACGTGATATCTGTAGAAGATTAGTATGTTCATTTTTATCATGGTGGATATTATGTGACATAATATCTATGGATATACCATGATCTCTTATGGTAGATATCATGGGACTTGATTTTCTTAAGTATATCACTATCCAGGTGATATCACTTTTCAAATAAGGAGAACTTATATATATGCACTTTGTGTTCCCTAGCTAAGAGGGAGTGTTAAAGCATGTAGTTTTGGTCTGACAGTGATTGTGATCAGATCTATACATACATATGTATATATCTATACCGGTATGATGCACATACTATATATATATATATATATATAATGGCAATATATGTAATTTTGCATATGATCGATATAGTTGAACTGATGAACATATATATTATCTAAGATCACATCTCAGCCATGATCGAAACTTATTCTAATTCCTTTGATTTGAAATCATTATCGATCTATATAAATATCGGGCTACATATGAATCGAGTTCATTATGATCAGTTATACATGTTTAAGAATTGTGTTAAGTCTAACTATAATCGGGTATGATAAACAAACATTGAACCGGTATGACGGTGAATGGTCATGTCTCCATTCGGAGACATGCCCATTCACCCTCATACCCCTTCGTGTAATATGTATACTCGATCTGCCCAACATAACAAGGCATAGAAATCAATTAATGCAAGTATATCAAAGGATCGATAACATCTCATGTTAAAGTATATCTTTGTTATCTCTGTTATTTCTGTACTAATACAGATTTTGGAGCAATTCAAATTCATTGACATCAGTGTTCAAATCCGCAATCAAAATTGTGCATCAGTCAGCCTCACATTGAGATCTTATAAGAAACTTCACAATTTTCATCATTTGTGTTGGAGTAGTCTACAATGTTATCAAGAACCAAATTGGCAACATTGAAATCTTGTTGGTTTGCAAATGTATTTTTTGAGGTACTTGCAAAAGGGTCCTCACTGGTATCAATTGTGATTCTGGCTCCCCCTATGATCATACTATCATCTTGTTGTTTTGGTGCATCAAGCGTATTATCCAATTGTTCTGCAGAGATTGTGTTATCCTTTGTTTCCATCACAATATTATCTTGTGGTTGATCGACTACTGTAGTAGGCTCATTCATCACTTTTATCACTACAATTTCTTTTATTACTTCTTCATATAGACCTCCCATTATCTGTATGGTCTTGTCTTCTTACTCAAGAGTGGTTCCAATCTGCTCATAATATCTTGAAATTTGCTTTCATTTTTTGTAATGCTAAGTTTCTGCAGAGTATTTTCTCTCATCTTTTTGCCCTCTTCATTTACTCTCTTCTTCTTTGCCTTCAAACTCTCATAAAGTTCTTTTGGTATATTTCCATGAATGTGTATGAATTTCCGTTTAAAGTCTATCATGTATCTAATCATTGCATTCTCAAATTGTCTCTTCTACATAGGATCATGCAATTCATAATAGTTTTTTAGTTGTGTCAAGTTACTAGCCTTGATAATCATTTGATTTATTCTTCCTATCTCAGACTTCCAACTTTTCTTCTTCTTTTCACTGCCTTGTTCTTGCTGTGAATTATCCCGAGGTAGAGAGATTTGGCTTCTTGTCTTCTTAGTTGGTACTTCTTCTTCTTGTGCCTTATTCTTCTTTCCAACATAGGTAACTATTATTTTTGGCTTCTTTTTAGGTTTGGGTCCAGTTGCCATTTCCTTGATCCTTTTTGATCTTTTTGGGGCTTCTTCCTCTTTTTCTTGTTTAACTTGGACTGGTGGTGCTTGTGCAACTGCTGGTGAAGATCTTCTAGACTTCCTTGTAGAAGTGACTGGTGTAGGCTGAACATCCACATTACTAACTTCTTCTAATGCAGGATGAACTGTTCTGGCTGCAGCTGTAGATACAATTGATGGTTAAATAATTGTTGTAGGGGTGCTTGGTGAAACTTCCACAGACAAAGGTTGGACTATTAGGACGTTTGATTGTCCACTTGCTTTCATTTCAAAAGCTGTTTGTTTTGCTTCTGCAAACTCCTCAGTCATTTTTGTGTGTTTAGCATTTTCTTCATCAAATTGTCAATCTTCTTATTTGCCTTAGATATTTGTGATTGTTGTGCATTAGTCAATCTCTCTTCAGATGTGCTCCATCTATCATAATTCTCATCTATATCAGATTCCAGTATTTCTTTGGCATATCCATCTGTCATTTCCTCTATCACCTCATATCCTAGTGGTTCAACAAACATAACTCTAGGCTCTACTACCTCCATGCATGTTCTATCAATTTCTATCATGAAACATATGTCATCTTTATATTTGTCCACAATAGATTTGGGCAGAGTTAAAAAAATGCAGGAATACCGCGTATATCGCGAGTTTTCACGGGTTTTTCATAGGTCGTTAAAAATGACCAAAAACCCGGCACCGCTTAATGGGAAATAATTGCGGCGAGTAAAAAGCAATGTAACGCCAAAAACCACAATTTTTTGCTAAATATTTTGGTCTCCACAGTCAACGCGATTTTTGGTTGGAGTTTCCATCCACGTCATTGTATTTTTTAGGCTTTATGGGCCATTGAAGTGTTTCACCCACGTAAAGACAATCTTTTTAGGTTTTACGGAGCACCAGAGGCTGAAATAGGAAGGTTGGGAAAGTTGGAAACAAAGCCGTAGGAGCAAGACGTGCAAACTTAGCTCAAGTTGGACTGGACTTCTACAAATACTCTTTTATTGCATTGGACGAGACTTCTGCTGCTATGTGAAGTTGTGAACCACTGACAGAGACATCATTGCCACCATTTTCTTCTTCCAAGTGCCATTTTCAATTGAAGTTTAATCAGGACACTTATGATTCAACGCCGTTTTCTTCTGCTATAAACTTCTTCAACAAATTAGATTACAGATTGGGCATCAATTACCAGGTATTTTTGTTGCATTTATCATTACTAATTCGAATTTCAATTTATTTATTTACTTTTAATTAAATTGATATTATCAATGTATTTTATTATATATATTATAAATGAATGAATATTATTTTAAAAATATATCAAACTTTAAACTGGTTAATTTATTTAAAATTCTAAATTGATTAAGTAGTTATATTTTATTTATTTAATACTGTATGAAATATTATTAAAATTTTAAGTAATGAATATTATTTTCAAAATTTATTTAATCTATAGTTTAAAATTTTAAAAGACGACAATTGTATGCAATGTGCATATTGCATTTGCAGCCTTGCACCATGATCCAGTATAAACAAAACAGTGTCAAAACGAAATCTCAAATGTAAAAAGTGTTAAGAGATACCTGTTTGAGACTAAATTATACAAGGAAATAATAAAAAAACCAAGCTTGCAATTTAATTCATAAGACCTTTATGTTCATTTCCAATTTATGTAGTGTGACTATAAAGCATAAATATTGATGAAGTGACTAGCCTATTTTAAAATCAGATGTCAGTTGAATCACAAGTTGTGTATGACTTACTAAATGTTATGCAAAACTCCTATTTATAACAGTTAGTAGCCTTAAAATATGAAGTTCTTTTTGCTCATAGTGTCCTTCAAATTTTTAAACTTAGTTAATATTTGATTGTTCATTCTTATACTTGCAGAGTGCAGACTTCAGGTGTTAGTGACATACCTGTAGAAACAGGATGATTGGTGGTGGCAGAGCTAAGGATCCTTTATGGAAACATGGGATCCTAGGGGTAATTGATTGACACGTCAAATGTATCCATTGCCATAAGCATATGACTTCAGGTATAAGCCGATTGAAATACCATCTTGTGAAGATTCCATGCAATGATATTACACCATGTGAAGAATGTCTGGAAGAGGTTACAAGAGAAACTTTGACAAGCCTACAAAAATATGCACTAAGTAAGGCAGCAAAAAAGAGGACACTTGAGGCCATGGCAGCCCAAATGGGGACTTTTACGTCTTCACAATTAGAAACAGGTGGAGAGGGTTCTTCTTCTATTGGGCCTTAGATACGAGGATCAGGAAGTACGAGTGGGTCTCTAGTAGACTTTTGGGTTCCACGTAACATTCCTGGTGCTCAACCTAGCTTGCTAGGCACTGCATGGAACAAAGAGATGCATGAGAAGACAAAGGTGGCAATTACAAGATTTTGGATCCGCAATGATATTCCCTTCAATTCTTTATCTAGTTCGTATTGGGATCAAGTGGTAACTTTGATTTCTTTGTTTGGTAAGGGGTTCAAGCTCCCAACTCCCTATGAGGTGAGTGGGCCATTGTTACAGGACGAGGTAAGAAACATTCATCAGCTTGTGGAAGAGAAAAGAAAAGTTTGGGAACAAAAAGGTTGCACTATTATATTTGATGGGTGGACCGATGGCAGGAACATGATGCTCATCAACTTTATAGTTGCTTTAGGGGGGTAGTTGGTATTTCTAAAATCAGTTGATGCGTCTTATCAAGTAAGAAATGCAGAAAATTTGTGTAACATGTTGGATGAAGTGGTAATAGAAGTGGGAGTGGCTAATGTCATCCAGATTGTGACTGATAATGCAGCTGCATATGTGGCTGTCGGTAGACTTCTAATGGAGAGACATCCCACATTATTTTGGAGCCCTTGTGCTGCTCATTCTCTTGACTTGCTTCTTGAGGATCTAGGGAAATTGAGCTGGGTGAAGATGGAAGGAATATTGCTAAGTACATCTACAATCATACATGGCTCTTGGTAAGGATCTTGTACGGGCAGGGGTCACACGCTTTGCTACTAATTTTTTGAACTTGCAAAGCATATTTGAGACATTGCTAGACCTCAAGCGCATGGTTAGAGTCCTTATGCCAGGAAGCTTGAAGCAGAGAAGATTGTAAGGATCGTGTTTGATGTTAGCTTTGAAAAGCTGATGGAATAGACCCTCAAAGTAAGTTTTCAAGTATTCGTTGATGATTTAGTATTTAATTTTGAAATATTTTCCTTGGTTGATTTTTGTATGTTTTATTATGTCTAGGTATTAGAATTGTTGGTGAAGGTTTTACGAATTGTGGATGGGGATAAAAACCTCATGGGGTTTCTATATGAGGCCATGAACAGGGCAAAAGAGGTAATTCAACACTTGTATAGGTCAAATGAGACCAAATATAGACCCATATGGAACATCATTGATCGTAGGTGGAACCGACAACACCAACACATTCATACAGCTGCATACTTCTTGAACCCCAAATACTATTTCTCAAGCACTTTGAAAGCAGATATAGAGGTTCAAATTGGCTTGGACACATCTATTTGAAGATTGGTTGTTGATACAGACCTCTGAAACCTCATACTTGATGAGTTGCAGAGCTACAAGAGGGAAGAGGGGCCATTGTTTTCTTCTCGTGATTGCAAACGTAGGAGATACATCTTGCAGCCAGGTAAAAAAGAACATGTGTTTAGTTTTATCATACTATTTATTTTGCTCGTGAGGTTTATTGGAAGTTTCACCGCATCATAAATGATTTTTTTAATCCTTGTAGATCTATGGTGGGAAGATTATGGTGCCACAACACCTAATCTTCAACAGCTTGCCATCCAAATTTTATTGCAGCCTTGTCGTGCTTTTGGCTGTGAGAGAAATTGGAGTACTTTTCAAAACATACACACAAAGAAATGTAATAGGTTGACTCAAGAGCGCTTGAATGACTTGGTTGATGTGAAGTACAACCATCTCTTGCACGAGAAGAAGGTGAAAGGGCAAGCTTAATATGAAGCACTAGACTTGGATGGCATTGATTCATATTTAGCCGATTGGATTGCTCCTCCTGATGGTGAGGATGCACATGTTGGCGAACCTTTATTGACAGATGAGCAACTAGCTGAGTTTGAGAGAAGCATATGAGTGGGATGCAAATGTGGCAACACGTGAGGAGGAACATGAGCTTGGTCATCCATCAGAGGCTTCTATCGAGCGTGAGGCACCTATTAGGGCACGTGTTGAGGATGTTGCCATAGCAACTACTTCAACACCACCCATCCAACAACAATGATCTCTTTTGAGTTTTACTTGTAGATGCAATTTATGATTGCTACTTTTAGTTTTCATTGATATTGAAACTTGAACTTAATATTTATTCATAAGTAGTAGTTTCATAGAGTTTGACTTCTATGTATCGAACTTATTTATATTCAGATGATGTACTTTTTTTTTGGTATATGATTCTAGCAGTATGTTGATCTACTAAGTTCCTCTTGCTATGAATTACTGTTTAACTAAAAACTTTAAATGATATATGGTTGATAATAGGATATCTCAATTTTCAAATTTTTATATATTTTACAAATTTGGTGTATGTGTTTTTAAGAACATTTTAAGAAATTTTATATTTTCAAATGTTCGATAAAAGTGCCGATTTATTGCCGAATTTTTTGCCAAGTTTTTGCCGATTCCGAGTTTTCCAAAATTTTTGGGTTGGCTGAGATATTGCCGATACCGAGTTTTTAAACTATGGATTTGGGAATCCTTATTCTCTTTTTAATCTCTATTTGAAATGATTTCGTCATACTTATTATGCTATTGGTCATATACTCCGAAAATTTTCTGAAATAATGACTTATGAGCTCCATGGTGCATTTATCAGGATTCCATTCATATGATGGCATGTTAGGAAATCTCTTCAAAACATGAAAGAAAAGATAAGATTCAAATTTGAAACTTGCATAGTTGTTCTTCTTTGTCCTTTCAAAGTTATCAAATAGTCATCTCAAAATCTCACAAATATCTACTTCCTTTCTGTCTACTCACATTCTGTAAGCAGCATGAATAAATCCTACTGATACCTCATCCTCTCTAGAACTAGAGGTCATCTTATAAGCCAAAATCTTACTTATAAACCTTACACTAGTCTGCTTAGTTAAGCTCAGCATCATGCCTCTACCATTTCACATAGTTTTTGTGTTCTGTTGTACTATCATCTTCACATTTTTCTCATTAACAAGAATTATAGCTTTGTTGCTCAAACCTGTTACCTCATGAATTAGATCAGTGGTAATTCTAATTGGTTCATTTCCAATCCAAAACATATTATCATGTACTCGGCTCAAAATGACTCTTGCCCATTCCTCATTCTCAAATTCATGATGAAATATGTATTCCTCTACTTTAAGTTGCTCTAGGTGCTCAAAACCTTCTTTAAATGTCTTATCCTCTTTATGCACATTATCAAATTCATTCATTATATCTGAGTCTCCTATAGTCTCAAATTTGCAGTGTATGTATGCCCTAAAATCTTCCATGATCAAAACTCCATCCAAAATTTGTGAAAATGCCCTAGTGGGATCATCTTCCAATGGTAGTATAGGGTTTCTCTTTAACTTATGCCTAGGTTTCTCCAAAATGTCATGAACTAATGAAGGATCCATTTCCATAATGTTTAGTTTCAAATTCACTTCAAAAATTAACCTTGTAATCAGAAAATACCTTTTAAATCGCAAATTTTGGGCTTTGACGGAAATTCGATCAAATAGGTATTGAAATGCTTCAAATTGCCTTTAACTCTTTTTCCTAACTCCTTGCAATCCTCAATCGATCAAATGGTGTCCAAAATGATTGATTTCAACCCTTAAATCTAACAAAATTTGCCTTTGCATTACTTGTTCAAGTACGCACAACTCAAAAAGATGATACTCTATCCGATACGCTAGATTTCTTTTTTGTCGTCTCATACGATCATATTTCTTTATGCGCTCTTAGTTGTAGCTTCCTATCAACATTCCCATTCTTCCCTCAAGTGCAAAACTTTATGGTACCATTCAAGGGTCTAATGAATCATCAAGTGCATTATCCCTTGTTTCCTTCAAAAAGATGATTGCTCAAGTTGATAAAGGTGTTTCAGCTACAATTACTCATTTCATCTTTTTCTCTGATGTTTCTTTTGTCTTTTCTACCCATACTTTGGTGATTGTAGATGTTCCTTCTCTAACTAATGTTTTATTAAGACTTTCAACTTGCTTTCCTTTCACATTCTCATTCCTTCTTATATTGTTGTTCACATTTCTTCTAGGATTCATATTCTGTGATCTCATGTTGTTCATTTTACAAAAATCTTGTTGGATGTCCCAAATTGTTGCAAATTTGATATGTTATAACTTTGTTTCTATATTTAGGTCCAAATTGATTAGTGTGTAGTCTGCAATCTCTAGCAATATGCCCAAAATCATTGCACTTATAACACATAGCTCCATCTTTTATGACATTTGTTGCTCCCAATGTTTACTAGCTATAGGGTTAGTACTTCCATACATTCTATTTTTATTATATCTAGGTTTCCTATATTCATTAGATTTATGTCCATAAGAAAAACAATGATAACAATAACAAAAAAAGGGTTTATTATACTTACTTGTGCAGTCCTCCTTCACATGTCCAAGCTGATCACATGCAAAACATCTTCCATTGAATTGTTTCTTTACTTCTTTAGGTTGTTTGGGTTGATTAGGTACTTCTTTGCCATATCTTCTTGCTGATTAGGTTGTTGGTTCATTGGATATTGTTCCTCAACAACTTCAGATCCTTTAGGTGATTTTCCTTCAACATATCCAATCCCTGTTTTGTCCAGGTCTTTGTGCCATGATCTTCTCATCAAGCTTCTTAGTGCTTGAATATAACTTCTTAAGATGTTTCATCGATTGTGTAAGTTCTCCTTTAACAATAGTGTTGTACTTCTCAAGTTTTGTATATTGTAACTTTGTAGTCTCAAGTTCAAATGTCACTTTGGTAAGTTTGGATTTCAGATTTGCATTCTCAGATCTTAATTCTAGCTGATTTTTCTTTTCATTTTCCATCATTCTCATCTTCAAATTTGTAATTCCTAGCTCATGTTTTAGAATTTCATTTTCCTTTTAAAGCCTTGAAACCGCGTCACTATCCTTGATCCGATCATGTGACTCTTTCTTTTTCGATCTAGATGATTCAATCCGTTCTTTCAATTTCTGAATGAAATCTTGTGCATCTTTAAGTTTGATTTTCAACTTATTTCTTTCCTTTGTAACTGTATCAAGTTCTTCAAGATTCTTTTGCAATTGATCCATATCCATAGAGATCTTACTCAAGCTGCTAGGCCTCCTCTGAGTAATTGTGCTTTGATACCAATTGTTAGAAATAGGGAATACTAGGGGGAGGTGAATCAATGTTCCACAAACTTTTTACCAACTATGGATATTATTAACAATTTTTAAATATGCATAGATGATCAAACTAAAAAGTAAACATAAGCATGCCACAATGCAACTCATAAAACCATTATTTGTTGCCAGGGAAACCTTGACCAAGGGAAAACCCCGATGGGGATGGTACCCACAAAATGATCCACTAATCAAAAGTATCCTGTGAAAGATATTGACTCTGTTAGGAGTCTATTACATCCGTATAGTATACCTGCCCTTGTTAGAGGACTAAGCCTTGTTAAAAGCCTCAACCTTGTCAAGAGTTGGTATTACAATAGAGTGCAAGAAGAGTGATGCAAGAGCATCGGCACAAGCAAAGGTCCTCATGGAAGATGAAAGATGGATAAAAGACAAAGAAGATGATGAACCAATAAAGTTGCATGTTCTAGAGCCTATCATGGCCTTAGGAGGTTTTCAAAGTGCCAAAGATGTAATGAATCCTAAAGGGCCTGTTAAGGACCTTAGGATCTGAGATGGGGATTTAAGGGTAGAAAGGACATATGGATTCAAATAGAGTCTTTGGGAGTCCTAGGTTTGTTAATTTGGTCTAGTGGACCTAATAGGCAAGTTTGCAAGGTTAATTAGTTGTTTTAAGCAATAAAATGTAAGTTGGAAATCCAAATCTTTGAATTCCAACGGTTAGTTCTCTTTTGGAGGGAAAGTTATTTTAGGAATTTTAATGCATAACCAAGCTTGGAAACTGATTCCAATCGGTTGGAGTAGTTGCTTGGAAGGTTTTATGATCCTTTGAAGGCATTGTACGATAGACAACAATTGGAGAGCATCCATTTGTATGGATTGTGCAAGAAAATCAATGAAAAACTCCATTTTGTGAATGAAACCTTGATGTTTTTCATTTAATTTTGTATTCAGAAGTTGCTCTAACCCTAGCGGACGTTGTATTTGTGTAAAGATCCATTGTATATGCTTTGAAGTTGCTTGTTGATCTCTGGTCTTGCATTAGGAATAGTGCTTTTCTTTGTTGATTTTGACAAAAAGTGATGTTTGGATGATCATTCCATGAATGACTTGCTGATTCTCTTGGAATGACCCATCCCTAACTTGTAAAATGATGTACTAACCCTGACATATGCAAATGAGAGCTTGTTGATGGTGATCACCCAAGAAGGAAGTGTGAATGGTGAATGAAAACACAGGTATGGAGCAGCAGCAGGAGTTTTAGCCATTGGAGGCTATTGTTTAATAATATTAAGCGATTGAGTATGCCATGGACAAGGTGAATCCACCCTTGTTTGATCCCAGAAGTGTGGGGACAACATTGACTTAGAAAGCCCTAGTTTTAAGGGTTTGGGGGAAGCAATTTGGGGCTTTTGGTTTTGCAGACACTTTGAGTCTAATTCCTCTTGGATTTATGACATTTAAGACCTAATAATAGACCGTCTAAAGTGGGGAGACTGGAAGTTGAAAATAACTCATAGTTCCTTTGTTAATTTGCTCACTTTAAATGCATTTTAGAGCCACAATATAGGGACAGTCAGGTTTGGTCCAAAAGAACCCTAGGTAACCTTTGGATATGTTGAAGAATGGTCAAATGGGTATCCAAAAAGCCATAGAGTTGAGTTAGTGCTTTGGGAAAGTTGGGAGAAAATCAAGCATCTTTATTGCTGGAGGCCTAATTGGGGCAACTAGGCTTAGAAGGTCATTTGAAGCAATTTGAAGGGTTGGAGAATTTGGAACAGTTTGAAACCTCAAGAATCCTTGAATCCAATTCATAACCATCAAAATTTGTCAGCCTTAGCACTTGGAACCGTGGTGAGGAGGTCTTGTTAGGTTTTGAAGGTAGTTGAGTACTCAAGGCCTTGGAAAACACTAGGTAACTTTCACAAATTGGTAAACTTGTAGTTGGGTCATCCATACACCACCCTTACCTCTGCATCAAAGAGCCCACCGCTCAAACATGGATATACATTTTTACAATGCTATCAATAGAGATAGATACAAAAACCTTTATGCAATGCTGATATCTTCAATATATAATCTGCCTTTTGGTTCCTTCTTCAGAACTGATCATACAAAGGTTCTGCTCTGTACTAGCATCAAATTCATGTCTATACTGTTCATAAAAAGTGCACATTCAAACATTATATCATTACAATACAATGCCACACTTAGCTAAACAAAATGTTCTTCCTTTTACACCAAAAACTTTGTCCTGTCAGCCTTGCTGCTTGATACTTTGCTGAATATTTTGAATTATCTTTTGCCATGTGTGGGTTGACATCTAGAATGTCATCCCAACATCGTCAAGTAATTCCTTGACCAAAATGCCTTTATTATGTCTTTAACTCTGCTTTGTCCTGGTAAATTGTTACTGGTAAATCTACAATCAGTCCTTCCATACATAACCAAACCTTAAGCGCTTTTACCCACATGCTCTATAGGGTCTGTACTACCTTCTTGTAAGTGCGCACATTCCCACATGCCTCTAATGAACTGCATTAAACAAAAAAGTTGATTTTTCCCTATTTCATTGATATGTACTTAGACAATTTTCTGAGTATTATGCCTTCAAACTTATCCTTTCATTTTGCTATCTTAAAATAGGTTATATGTTGCAACAAATGACAACCCTAACATACTACTTTAGCCAAGTTGTGAACAAACATATGCCAAACCTGTTGTCCAATTGATATTCCTATCGTGATATGATATATTTACTATTGTATTGTTATTAATGGAGGTCTTTTGGTATTTTTCTCAAATTGTTGTCCATCCTAGAGAATTGTTCGTTGCACTTGATATGAATAGATGTCAACTAATATCCATATTTGTAAGTTGTATTGCTGGTTATCATAAATATCTATATGTCTATATGTTTAATGATCATGATTTTGTGGTGAAGTTGGAGTATTGAGGTTTGTTTCATAAGGTACTATAAAGAAATTTATTTGAAGCTAGAGAAATAGTCATTAAGGAGCTAATTTGTCGAATTTATTAGTTTCTTGTAGATGCTTTGTATAAGAGATCATACTTATCATAAAGGTTGTTATACATGTGCTACACTTGATGTTGTTGGGGATGAATTGGAATGGAGAGATTTTATAGATTTTTTGATGGTTACAATGTCACTTCTTTGCTCTTAATTGCTGGTAGATGCAACTTTTGATGAATAAGATGACAATGCAAAACAAGAATGAATCTGGAGGAGATATACTTTCATAAAGGAACAAAGGGTTGTTGGAAGAAATCTGGCAATAATGGTTATCTTGTGTTCCAACAATATAAAATATAAGCAATGACAAGAACTCTTGGGAGTACGAGAATTGAGGCACTTCATATAAGTGGTATAGAGAGTCAAACAGAGATAACAGAGGCACTTTGGATCTTTTCCCTTCCAAACAAGCGAAGTGTAATTTATTTTCATTACAAGGAGTTTTTAGAGCCTAAACCTCTTAAGCATCTTTGGGATGAGGGAAGTATGCCCTCAAGAAGTGTTATCAAGACATAGTTGGGTGTGGTTGAACCACTGTGATACATTTTTTATTTATTTAAGAGAAAACAAAATTATGCCCACCTTCTTTGGACAAACAAAAATCGCCTTAATCCAATGGGGTGGGAAACATCTTGCTCCACATTTCCACATGGATGGTTAATGGACAATTTAATATGTTAGATTAGATCTTAAAAGACAGAAAATAATTCAAATTGCTACACGATGACCAATGAATCATTGAAAAATCTATATTTCAACAAAAAGGGAAAGAAGCAATATGTCAATATAACAAAAATGAAATGATTTTTTGGGAAAATAGAAAATGAACCAATAAGTGGATTGAGGAAGAGGTATTTCATTGAAGGTTTGCTTCCAACTTAAAGAAAGAAGATAAAATTAGTTCCTTTGATTACAAATTAGGAATATACTGAATTAAGTGTTTCAAGGCACTTTGTGGATTGAGGAAGAGGTAGTTTAATAACGGTTTGCTTCCACCGAATAGATAGAAGAAAAAAACTAGTTCCTTTGACTGCAACTATGAAATACATTGAATTAAAAGTTTTAAAAAACTTTTAAAATAGAATATTTACTTCGCAGCTTTGTAAATACAGTGAATGGGCCAAACTTCAAATATCATTATGTTTCCTATATTATATCTTAGCTTAAGGGAAATAAAAATAGATCATTTATATTTAATTCTTTTAATTTTGAAAGAGGGACATGGCATAGGTAGGTTGATGGTTTGCATGCATCATTTTAATCCTATTTCCGGGTCGCATGTTGTCTACAAGTAGGGTTACCTGGGGCCACATTTTTGGCATAATTTGACCTCTTGGAAACCCAGAAACTTCTAGAAACCTATCTTCTAGCTGCCCATAAAATTAATGCTTGAATTTCAATTATGTTTGACTTACACTTTCATGCGAATTCTCTCAATTTTATTTATTTAACACAAATGGTATATGTTAAGGTTCTATAATCTATATAAGCATGCTTTATCCATGTTTTCATATGAATATTTGATTTTTTTTCCTATTTTTAAGGATATTCTCTCAACAAAGGAGAAGCTTATGTATCCATCATGTAACTTTGATGTAATTATTGTAATGCTTTATACTAATAAAATGCATATATAGTACTGATAAAAAAATTTCTCCCTATTTTTTTGTATAGCTGCCTTCACTGCTGTCCCCTGCTCTAAGGAAAAAAGGTCCGTCCTAGAAACCCGTTTCCTTGCCCCCCCATCCCCCCATTTCGAAAACTTGGGTTAACATAGTCTACGAGTGGTATATGCTTCTTTTGTGCAAAATTATGTACTTACTATTTTTATAGTATTTCAAATAGAGCACATTACTGTGCAACTCTCTACAAAAGAGTTATAAATGTGTGCTAGAGACTAAGCATCATTACAAAAAGAGGACCGATATAATAACATGCCAACATTTGTCATTTTAATTAGCGATAATAAACGAGGTAATTGCTTGGTTGATCTACAACTTTCCAAGCCTCTGATTTGTTCTTTTTGTATTCTTAGCGAGCTCTTTCATCTCCTTGCAATAAAATGGTGCAAACTATCACAATGGTCTTTGATTGCTTTGCATTCTAGAGAAGCTTTTAAATTTTTTGCTTTCTTCTTCTTTGCCTCATCTTTAGCAAGTCAAGGTTGCTCAATTTTCTACAACTATAAAGACTTTGAAAGGAGGCCTATTTCATTAGATGCATGAAGTAACTCTTGGATTTAAAAAAAAAAGGATACTATTGTCTATCTGACATCACTACAAAAGGTCTCGATAAGGATTCAAGGTTGCACATGGGGGAATATCCAAGAGCTAAGAAGGGGTGGACAATCCCAGGAGTAATCTAATTACAACCACATAGAGCATTAAAATATTGTCTTATATGGAATCTGGTTAATCAAGACCATGTGTTTAATTTTGTTAGAAGAGTTATTTAGTTTAACAAAAAAAGTGTCTAGGTTTTGTTTGGTTCTCTTGATTTAATATTTCATGAACTTGGACATGTTTGCAAGCATTTTCATAACCATGCTTGATATCACCATAAATATCCAAGTTAGTTCCAGAAATGGGTTCATCTTATATTCTTCTTGTTTTAACTCACATAGTTTATAAGTTCATTTTTACAAAGTTGCTTGTCTAGGAGTGTCTGTATACTACTTTTCATTTGTCTTGTTTGAGATAGCCATTTGTTTTGCAATCATTATTTTACTTTTGAAGCTTATCACGCTAGAAGAATAGAGTAAATGTTGAAGATTGGGATCGATGATGATTTTATGGTAACAAAGATTTTGTAATCTTTGATTTTTTCTATCGATCACAAAGTTTTCAAAGACTGTGTTTTCATTTTTAAACATTAGGTGGTCCTCATTCAACAAAGTTATTTGGTTGTGGATTCCACTTTACTTAAGTGATATTTTTTTAGAGATAAGGACTACCATAGTGGGTAACTCCCTGTGTATTAAACAAAACAGATACGTAACAAACATTACATAATGGGTGGGAGGATAAATTAATGATAGAAATATCCAAATCTTGATCTATTCTCGACCATCCTATCTATAACTTGATCCAAAATTGAACCTTAATTGTTATCGACAAATGCAAATATTCTTCTGTTGAGCTTGTGAATGAGATTGACTGCCTATCCCCCTCAGTTCTCTTTGGATGCCTCTACCCATCTTCTCCCTTCCCAGTAACAGTGGAACAGGCATGCCAGGATGGACATTTACAAACAATATGTTATTACGACATTGTCTAACCCCATGGATTGGCTTTGCTTGAGGATGGCCTTCTATGCAGAGCCTTAAATGGATTTACAAGATGAGGTCATCGTGTGTCTGCCTTACCTTTCTTGGCATTGGACACACTCTCTTTGTATTTCTTTGGGTTTTTTCAGGTTGGGCTCTCATCGGCTCCATATATAGACCAACCACCGGATTGATAGAGAGGACTGGATGTGCCACCTTTGTGACTTGGGAGAGGCAAAGACGGAGGCACACTTTATTTTCTACTGCCCCATATACTATAAGATCAAAGGGAGGTTCTACTGCCTATTTAGAGGGCATCAATCTCTTCCATCCTTCTTTAGATACACTAACCAGCGGTGTCTTGTGCTCTATATCTAGGAGGCTGCATGACTTCGGGTCCACACATTGCAACTTCAGTTTCCTTTGAGATAGACTATTGACCAGCTCATCACCTCCTTCTTCATGATTTTGTCTTTGGCTCGGGGCACCAAGGGGTCGCTTGACCTCCCTACTTCAAGACATTATAGGTTTGTGATACCTTGCAGCAGCTACACACGGCAACAACCATCCACTTTCAGCAGCTCTCAGCAACGGCCTAGGGTCCTCCTTGCCCTAGACTATATCTTTCGGTTCTGGGTTACTTCTTAGTGAGCAGTAGCAACTAGCATGTT
The DNA here is from genome assembly GCA_028749045.1 of Cupressus sempervirens. Lineage (NCBI taxonomy): Eukaryota > Viridiplantae > Streptophyta > Pinopsida > Cupressales > Cupressaceae > Cupressus > Cupressus sempervirens. The sequence goes on along the minus strand of CM053792.1, from coordinate 495,383,078 downwards.
TCTGGTCTCTACTTTCATTCTTCCGTTGGGGCTTTTGCTTTGTTCTCGTTCTTGTTTGGTTTGTTCTTTCCCCGGGTACTGTTTGGTATTCCCCCTATTGGCTGTTCTTTTGTTGTGGACTTTCAGTCCGTTAGACCCTCTTTGTGTTATCCTGTTGGACACTAATAAATTTATCTTATCTATATTGTTGTGCTGCCCACACCCTTCTTGAACAATATTCATGCTTTTTCCATCTTGCCATTTCTTTTTTTCTTCATTCAGATTGATTAGCCTCAGCATCATCTTTGAATAATGCATTACCTTCATATTATCCACCTCTTTGTAGATGGCTAAATAATTCTTCCTTTTGATGTAGCAATCAACAAATTTTGATACCTCACAATGGATCCCCAAGTACTTGCACAAACAGTGTCAAAGACTTTTCATATTTTACACCGTCATGGATGTCTCCACCAGCTCGAAAGTCTTTCCCTAAAATGTTAGACAATGCTGTGAGATCTTCCTTTCTAGCCCGCCAAAATAGGTAACTAATTTGCTCTTCAGATATCTCCTTGGTGGACCTACACCTGACTCCCATTCCCATTGCCAAACTTTCAATGCAATGAAAAATGATGAAGCTGCTAAAAAGGCATTGTTTCTGCCCGATACACCTAGCAGAGCCATGAAAAATCACCATCTAACATAAAAGCTTCTCATCTGTTTTAATTCAGATCAGACAAGAATCAAATCTTTTGACCATATCTATCTCTCACTGGCCTTACAGCACACTTCCATCTTTTCGTTCTCTGTTGTAAGGAGATAAACTTAATGTTATCAGCAGAGATAAGTATCTTTCACATGTCTAATCTGGTTGCCAGCTCATTCATGAAGATAATACCTTTCTCAAACTCCTCATTCTTTTTAATCAATATTCTGAAACAAGTACTGATAAAAGATCTGCTGCAAACCCAGCGACAGATAAAATTACTTTGTGGAGAATCGAGATGCTAATCAATGGCTTCGTTAAAGAGCAATTTGTAATGTTCCATTCCCTCTTTATTTACGCATTAACTTACTAATATCAATCCAGATCAAAATTTTTAACTTTAGTGATTTATTAGTATTTGTTTTTCCAATCCCTTTTTAGATTCAATGGATTAGGCCCAATTTTGAGAAATGATGTGAAGTCTGTCTTGATCCAGCTTCAGTAGATTGTGTTTATTTGATACATATCATTTGTATGGATTTTATTCAATTGGCAAAATATTGGCTTCCAGGAAGGTAGCATAAGATTAATTATTTTTTATGTCGAAGTATTAAATAATTAGTTGCTTTTGGATTTTATTTTCTTTTTCTAAGTATTGTGAAATGTTCTTGATCCCAAATTGCACAGCCCGACTGGATCACAAATGTTACATGACTTTTTTTTTTAACTTCAATACCAAAGATGAACATATCTGCATGGCTTTTGAAACGATAGTAGATTCTGCAACTGGTGAAATTGCATTTTCCAAAGGAGATTTTTACTTTAATTTGTGACTGTTATCAATGTGTAAATATTAGTGAGACTAAACTGTAGGTAAAGGTTGACCATTGAAGCCAATTGTAGGGCAAGTTCACCTTCTTTTAATATTGATAGTCATGACTTCAGTTTTATAATTTATTTGACATTTAATATCAAATTACACTTGTTGATTAACACCTACTTGTTTTAATTGGTCAACAAGGTATTTGGTGAGGAGGACCTTACTATCTTAACTGTATTAATCTCTTCTAATTAAAATAATATTAGAGGGTTTGGAAAAATATCTTCAAACATGAACATAATTTCGGAACACACTTTTTGGTAAAATTACATTCTAGATACAATGCCCTACTATTTTTTAAGAATAGGTTAAGTTACTTGTTTCTTACTGATCTCACTTAACTCTGCATCAGTACTCCCGCTATGGTTGATGGCCTTTTTGTGGACTCCACACAAAGATTTTGTTTGCTCACCTAGATGATTTTCCCTTTAAAACAAATCTTATTATGGTAGTTTCTTGAGGATTTACCTTTCCAAGGTTAGCTTTTGTTTTATTCAATTTCTGTCTAGGGTCTCTCTTTGCGCTTTAGTCCTTTGCTAGTCCATATACTTTTGGTCATTTATGGATATTTATGTCTTTCCTTTTTCTATTGCTTGTCAAACAGTGCTCAGTTCCTTCTTTATGATCTGTATCCCCCCTTAGGTGCCATGTACTAAGTTCATTCTGAGATTTAACATCCCTAACTTGCCAAAGCTGCTCCGCTCTTTCTTTATGATCTTCATTTCTCTCACCAAGCTCTGCTTGATCGTTATTTTTGATATTAGAACCTCCTATATAGCACTTGAAGTTTTGTACTATTCCGTTCAATCTTTCTAGCTTACCAAACACTCCAATTCCTTTATTTTTAAATTCTATCCCTCTAGCTTGCCAATCACTATATAAAATGGCTTATTATTGTCATCTGGACATCTCTCTAGCCGTCTTACTGCTACTTAGTTATTTTTTATATTCATCTCTCCATCTCACCAAACAGTATTCTGTTTCTATATTAGCACATTATTTACTATTTCTGTCCAATTCTATAGCTCACTTGGCATGCCATTGTGTCGTATTACCATTCTCCAAAATTAATTCATGCCAATGTTCTTTTCAGATGTGATGTGACCGTTTGGAACAGAACAGCAAGTAAATGTGAATCACTTATTGATATTGGTGCAAAGTAAGTTTTTGAATTACAGTAAAAATATTGTTATTTTCTTACAGATAGATCTCTTCTTTTCCAATTAAGTTTTATTGTTTGATTTACATGCCAGTATTGATCTTCATTCTTCACCCTCACACACTTCATATATTGACATCATGTTTTCTCTAGATATGGATCATCTCCAGCGAATGTTGCATCAACATGTGACATCACTTTTTCCATGCTCGCTGAACCTGGAAGTGCAGTTGGGTTCATATTTAGTGGATTCTACGTTCTCCAGGAAGCTGATTTCCATAACTGTTTTTGCCTGAATAAATATGTACCTTATACTAACAATAGCTGTTTCTTATAAACCTTTAGATGGAAGTTGCTTGTGGAAAGCAAGGCGTTACTCATGGACTAGGCCCTGGAAAAGGGTACATACGATCACACCTTTTGAATTCTTCTCTTTTACTGTTTTTTATCTTCTGTAAAATTATTTTTTCACAAACCTTTCCTTAGCAGAATTAAAGGACTACACTCAAGACCTTATTTTTATGTATTGAAATCTTCTAGCCATTTAAAATGAAAAGAAAATGAATTTCATGGATATGTTGATTTAGCTTGATTAAAGATTAACATTTTCAGTAAATTTTTGTTTAGTTGTAAAAGTTGGTATACTGCCTATACTTTCTATTGTATTATAAGAAAATTACTTTTTCTTTTCATGGTGATGCCTAGCAGGACACTAACACATGTACATTTTACCTTATCAAAATAATTAAAAAAAGGCTATATTTAGAGGTATGTCTTTCATATCTGAAATGACCCAAGAACTGAAATGGACAAAATTGCAGAATTGGCACAAGTTGAGAGCCAAAGATAAGAGTCTCAACTTCCATTTTCACACATCTCACTTTTCGCTTCCATTCGCACGGCACAATTACACGAAATGTCTTACGTATAATTGCATCCAAAAGGTCCGATTTTGATTATAAGTCACATTTTGGAAAGTCAAAAAGATGTCTTTTCACTTCCCATGTACTTTAACTTCTCCTTTTCATCAAAGGTGACTAAAACTCATTATCTCACTTCCATTTTCCATTTCCATCCCTTCATATGCATTTGCGCTTTTGTGAGCAAATACATGTTTCTGCATCATTTCCATGCTTTCCATCTTGACCTTCATTCGCACATACATGTGAAGTGTATCTTCACCCGCATTTGCATCTCATTTCAACCTCCACCTCCCGTTACATGTTGCATTTACATGTATTCATTTTTCATGCAGTAATGCCTTGAAAACGCTAAGTCACTTTTGAAATCAACAATTTTCATTTGCACACATTCCCATGCATTTCACCTTCACACATTCTCATTCCATTCCATTTTATTTCATCTTCCATTTTCTCACCTTCATTCTCATTCCATTCCGCTTTTTGTTCCATTGGATATGCATATGCTTTCTCTTTGAAGTTACTTTGATGGATTTGTGAAGTCTCTTATCCATTTTCGAATCTTCACTGCTGATCCGGAATTCACTTGTATGGAGATCCCTTTTGATGATGTATTTATGTTTTGGGATTTTTGTGTTGCAGCACAAGCACAAGACATGTCCTCGCCATCTAAATCCAAAGGGAAAATGAAATATCAATATGATAAAGAATTGGCTCATGCAGCTCCTTCTTTAGTCATATCTATTTTGGATAACGTGTTGGACACTAAGATTGGTCATGTTGATTTGGCTAATTTTTTACAAAGAGATGAAGCTCCGGCTAGTCATGAAATGAAGTGCATTAGGAGAAGCAACATTCATTTGGTATCCACATTTCCTATGGTGGCTATAGAACCTGACTTCGTTTATGGATGTGCAGGGCGGTTTACTCTCAAGACGAAAACTATCAAAGATGCTGATGACAATGTTATCATTAGCCTAGATCCTGAGGTTATAGAACAAATCTTCAAGGTTCCGCATAAATCAGAATGTGTTGATTTGACTGAAGGATCATCATTGGCCAGTTGGAATGAACAAAAGAATAATTATCAGAAGTATGTCAACCTTTACTGGTTAGACAATAAAAGAAGCAATTTCTCCAGATGGCCAAAGACTGTTTATTGGTCAAATTTCAAACAAGAGTATAAGGATCTCATTATCCTACTCAGTCGGATTTGTGGCCTTAAAGATTCTACTAATTTTGAACCATGGATGTATAAGTTCATGTTTTAGATTATGGAGAATAAAGAACACATCTTTTGGAGAGAACTTATCAGTACTGCACTTTGTTAACAAATATGCCATCTGGGAACATCAGGACCTTTTTACATGAATTCTTATCTAGTTTACATCGCTGCTGTCATGGGATCTTTCCCAGGTCTTTCTACCAAAAGAGATCGTCTCCAGGTTCCTATTTGGGATTAATATGACCAAATCACTTTGTCAAATAGTAAATTCCACTACAGAAGAGTCCGAGATGCCTTTTTCTGACATTTCCGATGCTTGTTTGATAAGCAGTTTGTTATCAAAAGAGTATTTGATACAGCATGGGAGAAGGTGAATCAATACGGCTGTATTTTTCTTCAGTTTCCCACTTGTTGGTTGCCAAAACCGTAGATTGGAATCCTACGAGCCTTGCTTGCTTGTTGCTGGGATATCCAACCGGTTATGGCCAACTTGAACGGGATTGATCGATGCGATCCAAATCCCCTGCGCTTCCGGCTTTGCAAAATTGAGGCGGGTGTACTTGATCCTGGACAACCACCTCTAATCCAAGATGCCTATAGCAGATAAATTAGAATGCGAATGCAACAAAAGCTTTTCAAAATGACAAGAATTATAGAAGGCTTTTATCCTGCAAATTATGAATTAAGAATGATTAATGAATATATGAGAGTTTTTAAATAAAAGTGATTATTATAGGTGATTGCAACAAAGGGATATATTCATTCTTCAAAGGAAAGAAATGAAATAGTTGCCAGCATATGGATAATGAATTAAAAATAAAAGACTAGTGCTTAATTAAATGGGCAATCAAAGTCAATATTATAAGTTGAAACGTACAACTCTATAAAGTCTAATATATTTAAACTATAAACAATTTTAATAATTCAGATGTACGAATCAATTATATGAATGCAATTTTAAACTAGTCTAGGATGCACTTTAACTCCTGCGGAGACAAACTAGACATAATAGGGAAACAATTAAATATTTCACATTATCTATGTTTATGAAATTTAAAATGCAATAATGACCCAGTCCACTTATCCGAATATTAAAATATTTATAGAAATTAATAAAAATCATTTATAAAGGACACGACTTAATAATTTAAAACTCTAATGCAAATAAATAAAATGGATATTTCTTATTGATCCGGAAATAAAATTATACTGGAGACATTCCTCATGGATGATCAATCCAATACAGTTCGAATCTAGAATTGCACAAGAATTCATTCAATAATCCATTATCCACAGGCTTAGTTCAAAAAATCATTTCTTTGCAAATGAAAAAATATAATACATCATAGAGCATAGGATAGGTAAAAATTTAAAATATGAATATGAATATATCTTTTGTTTGATTTTTTATCACATATTTATAGAGGACCAAGCAATGTTGGTTACCTCTCCAAACGCTGCATCTTTTGGGAACAAATAACCAATCAAAATGTTAACATAACTAAAGATAATTTCATTTTGGTATGAGTGGCAGTTTAATATGTAAATGCCTTTAATAACCATAAAGCCCGTATAAAAATTTAAATACTCGGGACGCATGCCTCCTTCTGTGCCTTCACCCGCTATCTGACATTTTTTATTAAAGGGCAAATAATATGCAAACCAGACAAGAAGATAATGTCTCACAAGAACCATCCTGATCATTAACAACAACCCTGCAACGTTCGGTGTTCATCAGATCGATATCTCCAGGATATGAAGACATGGTTATCCTCATTTCTGCATCTAATGCCTTTCATATTCATCTCACCGTGTTTGTTTTGGCAACCTTCATATACCTGCAACAAAGAATGATGTTAAATATCTATCAACAGATATTAAAGCTTCAGCGGTTTTGCAAAATATGAGGGCCAAAGCTTTCATTTGATTATCCTGCGTATGTGTATAAACTCCTGATGGTATCACCAACGCACTCTTAACATTGTTTGAGCCTGTCGTAGGTATCGAAACCTTCTGCCATCCATCATAATTCATATACGATGTATACCCTTTAACCCAGATTTGTTCATCCTAATATCGTTGAATGGCACACGTAAGATATTCAGATTTCATATGTTTTCATATCCCATTGGAGTGCTGGAGGTTCACGATAAAAATGAAGCTGTGTATTGCATTCAAATATCATTGCAATCTTTTATTGTATTCATTGTATATACCTGTCAGTGCTTTATACGCTGCTCATACATATTGTCTCAAAAACTGTTTCAGAACACCATACTTTCTATATTTTCAATTTTTCTGAGTACGGCATCTGTGGCCCTTTCCGTCTTTAGATTATATAGTGTTCAATATCACTTTCAGATGTCAAATAAAAAAAACTCAATAATTGATTAGTTGTCACTTGCAGACAAATCTGAACAATTCCCTTTTGTGCATCATTTTCTTCTACAGTTAGACTGATATAGTCAGCAGTTTCATCTTCCATAGACGCTCCCTTCACTCCTGCCTTCTCTTTACTACTCATATCCATCAACGAAGATGAAGATTGGATATAATCCATCTTTGTGAAAGGCACAAAATAGCGTTCTCTGTCTTCCATTGTTGCAATATTAGTGCAAGAAATACAACAAGAGTTGCACCTGAAACATTTCTGAACATGCCTTACATATAAATTTTCCTTCAATTTCAGTGACATCAGCATCATCTTGCACTGCTGAAGGTTTTCTCCTTTGGTATCTAGTAATACTAGCAATACTGTAATAGCATCTCAATAAATTTGATAATTTGAGGATAAGCCCCACATCTTTCAAACAGCGAAATTGACTCCTCATTTTTGATATTGATAATGGTTATCCAAACAATCCTGATCACACTTCTGAATTCCTTTGATATCATCAATTTTCAAAATCATGTCACAAATGGAGACCTAAATTTTTAGGCTCCATCACTTTGTTTTGGGGTCGGTTGCCCAATTTCAAAATGTGAATTCTATTCTTTGCCCCAAACCTAAGATAGGCTATATTTAAGGCCCATCCTTGAGGTGAAAAGGTAGTTTTGGAGGAGTTTGGTAGAAAAAACTATGAGAAGGGTTTTTCTATAGAATCTAACAATATCATAGCCCACGGGGCATGTAGTTGGGCCTATTTAGATTTAAATGCACGTAATAGCTTCTTATTTTAGATAATAACGAATTCTCTTTTCCATTGTGTTTACTTTTGTCTCAAGTTGTGCCCTTAGTACTAACACAAGGTGGCACACTAGTGCATGCCCTTGAATGGCCCCCCTTGTGCCCCCCTTGTGTGATTAACTAGTTCTTAGGGGACCATAAGAGCTAATAGCGATATAGAATAGGTCCATCCCAAAGAGGGGATGTGACGTTCTCCCTTTTCTCAATGCTTGACCTCAAGCAATCACAATTTAGAATGCTCTAGAATCTGCTTGTTCTCCCACATGACATTCTTAAGAGCCAAATCTTTCCACCAAACAAGGCACTTCTTGATTGTGCATGTTTTTAGCTTCCTCTCCCTGAAGTCGATGATCTTTGTGGGCTCCAATGCAAGTTCTCCTACCTCATCAAGTGGTAGAAGCTCCTCATAAACTGTGATGCATTGCCCAACTACCTTCTTGAGGCAAGAGACATGAAACACACTATCAATTTGACTGTCCCGTGGAAGCTCCAACTCATAAGAAACTTATCTTATCCTCCGTATCGACTTATAGGTCCCATAGGAATGAGGCTTAAGCTCCTTAACCCCACTTCCCTTCAAGCAGGGCTGCCTATAGGGTTGCAAACAAAGATTGACAAAATCTCCAACATCAAAACTCTGTTCAATCTGATTCTGATCTGCATACATCTTCTGTTGATTTTGAGCCTACTATAGATTATCTTTGAGGGATCAAAGGATATGTAGGCTCTCCTACAACCATTTCTTGGCCCTAGGTGCTTGACTATCTCCCAATCCCAATTCCACAAATGATGTAGCTTCATTACCTTAGAGTACCTTGAAAAGCGACGTGCCTATCAACCTGTGGTAAGTAGTGCTCACCAAGATGTGGCCAAAACATCCATGCCCTTTGCTATGTTGTTCTTTATATACTTATTTGATCATTGATTCACAATCTCTGTTTGCCCATCTATCTTGGGATGGTAGGAGTCAACTCAATGCTTGACAATTTGAAAAGCTCTATTTAAAAAGGCACTAAGGAAATGACTGTCTCTATCACTCACAATATTCCTTGGAAGGCCATGTACTTGGAATATCTCTTGAAAGAGCAAATTTACTACCAGTACTCAAAACTTTGTAAGAATGGAAAAGAAGTAAGCATACATTGCAGGGACTTCCAACGGTCATAACTTTTGACCTACTTGTCTGATTCTGTTGGACAGGTGGGTTCTTTAGGAGAAGGAATTTGGATTACCAACCGAGCTTGGCTCAGTTGGTGGCCATTTTGACCTTTTTTCGGGAGCTAGAAAGTTTATTTGGGTCTCTGAAATCAGCTTTGTGTTTTTTTAATCTTCTTAGAAAGTGTTTTTTTTAATAACTTAAAAACCATGTTTCCAATTTAGAAGGTTAGTTGGCAATTCTTCTTATCTTAGTTTAGGGCAGCTTTATGGAAAAAATTAGTTTTTAAAATTACAAAAATGACAAAAAATGAATTTTTTGAAAATCTGCCAAAAATGTTAATTTTCAAATTGGGTCAAATTAGTGTTTCCTCTCTTTGCAATGCAAAGAAGTTGGGTGAATAATAAAGAGTTGTGAATTTTGAAATTCTTGTGTTTTGTTCTATCTTCTATAATTCTTATGATTATAATCGGGCTGCATCATTTGGTATCAAAGGAGGAAGATGGTTGGGAAAGGATGAGGAAGAGGTAATGCAAAGATGCAATAGGAAATTCAAACACTCCGGAGACAAATTTTAGAACTTACAAAAACAGTTGCCAATCAAGGGCTAAGACAAAGAGGACATAATTCAGATGATGAAGCAAGCCAAAAAAAGGAGATGAATAACATGCAAAAAACCGAAGAAGGGATGATAAGATAAGATAATTTATTACTATCTAACAAGAGACCATAAGAGAGTCTAGGGGATTGGAAAAAGTACAAAAAGGCAATAGCCAACAATGGGAACACCAATCGGTGCCCGGGAAAAGAGAAAATAAGAAAGAACAAACAAGCAATAATTCAAAAGAAACCTAGCAAAGAGCATCAGGATTCTCTAAGCAGACGAAAAGTAGTTCAAAATCGAAGTATAAGGTTTGGGGCAAGAATGTGTCTTGGGCCATCTCCAGGAGGTGCTGGAGGTGATGTGTCATGTTGGATGTAATTGGTGTGAGGTCTTACGCATCTGGTATGTCTTGGAAAAGGAGGGTTGAGTGATCATTTTATGCCTCGGGCAAGGGACATATGTGTAAAGGAGGTGAGAAGCTGATCTGTTGCCTGTGTTGACGTGAACTGTGTTGATGTGAGTTTTGTTCCACTACAACATGCAAAATCAAACTTAATGTGTTTGGGAGAAGCATCAAACTCTTAATCCTCTATTGATGTAAGGTCATCTCTCATGCTAAGCTTGCAAAGTATGATCATGAAATGACTTCAAGGTTCCTTCTTAATCGTGGACTTCACTCAGTTTTATGATGTGATATGTTGGTTATCACAAAGGGACATACGATATTCATTCAATGGACATCAACTGTTTGCACTTTTAACGATTTAGCTCTACAATGTGCAATGAAAATATAGCTTCTGATTTTCCAAATTTTCCACTTCAATTCCAACTTAAACATATAACTTCTATTTTTACTTCCACTTCTAATTGCAAATGCAAGGAATCATGGATGACTTGGACTCTACTAGATGTAATCTCACCAATGCCTTCACCACATAGTGTAAGCTTCTAAGGGACACTAGAATGGTTTTCAAATCAATATCTCCTCTCCAATCCCATCAAATGGATGCAAACTAAGAATTCAATATTGGTTGAAGTTAAGTGCATCCTCAAAAGTCAAGGATTCCTTGATGAGGTCTCTTTCGAATATCTTCCCAAGTTGTTTAAATGCAAAGCCCCAATGTGATATTAACCCAAATTTCACTTCATCATCTTCTCCCATAGTGTTGCATGTGGATTTATCTTTAGGAACACCTTGCAACTCTTTATGTAGAAGCTCATCAATGTTATCCTCTTCAAAACTAGAAGGAAGCTCCTCAACAAACATTCTCATGAGTTCATCAAATTCAATCTCAAGTGGTGAAGTCTCTTGAGGTTGAAGTTGATGGTGAACCATGTCACACATAGTAACTTGAACATCTTGAAATACATTTGGCAATGAATCAACTTCCTTCACGACATCCTTAAGGGTACCTCCACCCCCCCAAAAAAACCGGTAGTGGTGATGTCTTGTAATGACATGTTAATTTTCTCTTCATACCTTTGCTCATCTATGATAACTTGTAATTCTTTGTTCAAGTCATCCATTTGACTATCTTGTCCCCAAAGGGTGTTTGAAATTCCCTATGATTCATCCTCAGGAATTTGACTTTGTAGCACGAGAAAAAGTTCACCAAATATTGCCTCTTTGAAATTGCGATAATCACCTTCTAGTTCTTCAAGATGTTGATCTTTGTCTCTATGTCTTTCCTTCCTTGAATAAAATCTATTGCTCCCTTACTCTTCTTATGCACCCCATCCAGTGAAGTGATATATGAAAGTTTTTCTTGATTACCATTATCGTGAAGCTTATCGTTGTTACCTTGATGCATCTTATTTCTTTCTTTAAGCTTTGGTTCCCAACTTGAGTGATGACTACCACTTCCTTTGACATCCAACTTGGGAGCTGGAATAAATCCTTGCCACCGCTCCCCACACTCCCCCAAATATTTTCTTAGACCAATCCATTTGAAACTTGATCAAATCAATAGTGTCTGATAAAATGGACAAGTAGATTCAGAATGTGAGAGGTGATGTAGATACACCTAGTATTTTCTCCATATCCAATCGTTGGTATTCTATTGATATCTTCTTTGAACTCAAGAAACTTTGCTTCTGAATTGACAAGCACCATAGACTCGTATACTTGTGAAAAATAAATCCTCCCTTGTAATGCGAAGTCCACCCTCAAAAGGAAAATCAAGCAATGAATTTCTTCATGATTTGTGGTGCCATGTATCCTACAATGTCTTGCTGCTGCAAGTTTTGTCAAATCACATGGATGTGGCCTCTTGTTCAAATCAAACCAAATGGGAAGAACATCTACTTGCCTATCCATTTGAGAAACCTTTTCTTCTTTTTGAGTTTTTTGGTTTTTTTTTACGAATTTTCACTTTTTTGGACTTTTTCTTTTAAAGAGATCTCCTATCTCTAATGTACTTGAAAGATCATTTGTTGACAACTCCACGAATGAACTTTGTTTGAGCCCTCCTAGTGCCATTTTTTGTTACCGTGGCGATGGAGGGTATGTATACCAGTAATGTTTCTGATTTTCTAAGTTAATCAAAGAATGAATTCCAATTCACACGAGGATGCATGGTTCATGTTGTACAAGGATAAGCCTCCTAATGCAATATTTTAGGGGTTCAACTATAACGTTTATCTTGCCTTGGCCACCCAAGAGTTTGTTGTTGATGCTCATGGGGTTATCCACCACCAACTACGACCTCCTAAAGCTGTGGATGATGAGAAAAGATTTCAACATGAATAACCACTCAAGACATGACAGGTTGTTTCTTTCCTTGCTTCTAATGTTGAAAATTTTGAAAGTTACTGTTTTGATTATGGAGGTTTAGGAAAGGAAACTTGCATTTGGATTATACATGGACCACATGAATTGCCTCAATTGTTGATCTTGCATGATAATTGTCTTGAGTTTGAAAATGGGGTACTGAATATTTTTTCAAGAGTATAAGGATAAAAATGCTAAATTGAGAACCCTTACCCAAGCCTTGCTACTCTTGAACATATTGAGAAACCATGTTAGATCAAGTGTACATATTAGTTTGATCTGTGTCATCCCTTCAAGATTCTTGTACATAGTTAGAGTAGGTTTGTTTTGAACCACTTGGTTCAAGAGTGTTAGAGTAGTTTCCTTTCCGTTGGTGAGAATTGTTGTTTCCTTGTCGAGTCGGAAAGTTAATTTTCCTTGAGTCATTCTTTGAGTGCCTCAGTTAGTTGCTTGGCTTTGTTTTCTTTAGAGAGCTAGTCTATAGGTTTGCCTTGAGTCATTTGATCTGAGTAGTTTAGTTGTTTCCTTTAGTTGTCTAGCCTCTTGTAGTTTAGTTGCTTGTTTGGTTAGTTTAGCTAGCGGGATCCAAATTTGTGAGAAAGGTGGGGTGTTGGGCAACACACTTTGGTATTTCTCCCAGTGGATTTGTTTGGTTTATTTCTTGGATATCTCTTTGCGAGGTTTCCTTGAATCGGAGATTGAATTCCTAATAACTTTATCTTGCGAAAAGGATTCATACTAAATTTGGATTGAATTCATTAGTTGGGTTTGAGGAATCCAATTCTTTCAGTTACAACATTTTATTCAATTGCTCTGAGTTCTTTGAGTTCTTGAGGTGAAGTTGGGAATAGTAAAAATCACACCATTAGCTTTAGCGCCACTATGGTTTTCCAAACCCTCTACAAGCTTCAGCGCTTGTAAGCCAAAAAATAAAATATTGAGAAGAAAGAAAAGACAATATCAAGAGAAAAGCAAAAAAAAACGGTGAGAAAAGAAAAGAAAATAAAGCGATTTGGCTTTGGGTGTGTGAATATCTCTATTGGTGCTATAAAAATAATCACTAAAGGTAGAGCAATGTTCGTGGTTGACCACAATGATAATCTCGTTTGGGCTATGGACGCTTGACTGGCAGTGAGGCTCTATCGAGGATGCTTTTGGAGTAAGGATATATCAAAATAGTTGAGTCCAATGGATCTGAGAGGCTTTCTAGGTTCTTGTCAAGTAGGGAATGGATACACTTGCACACTTGTGTAATTGAGGATGAAGTTGCTCAACCCAATTCATGGTTTCTTCCATTTTGAGTGCACTTCCTAGTTGTTGGATAGGTGGAAATGGAGTCAATCAAAGGTTCTTGTTTCTACACAAGTTTTATCCTTGCAATGTTTAGGATCATTTCTTATGTTGTGTGGCTTTCACACCATTGCCCTATTGCATATGGGGACCCCCTCTTTGTTTTTTCTTTTGCAAGTAGGAGTTATTGGCTTAGATGGTTTAGTTGGCAACTTTTTCAAGTCTCCTAGTTCAGGGTGAGTTTGAGCAATTTTGGCTTGTTGGGAAGCAAATTTTGTTTGGGTTTTGTGCGAGCATTTTGGTGCCATTTGAGGATTTTTTCGTAGCCTCGGTCTAAGTTGGTAGGTAGAATTTCAATCTAGGTGCGAATGGTTTGTTTGTTTGAGAAATGGGACAAAGTTTGTGAACGAACTAGGTTCGGGGGAAATTTTTTGTCTCTCAAGATTCTCCCTCCTAGGGAAGTTTCTTATCTCTCAAGCTTCTCCCTCCTAGGAAAGTTTCACGTCTCTCAGGATTTTTCCCCTTCTCATCAACCCAGAAAGAGATGCAAGATCATGCTAAGGTGTAGTGAATCAAAAAATTAGTGAAAGAATGGGCATAATGGGTAAAATGACAAGTTTTGCAGAGTTTGAGTGGCAAAAGTGTATCTGGGGGAAATTCTTGATTCTCAAGATTCTCCCTTCGAGAGAAATTCTTGATGCTCAAGATTCTCCCCCAGATTATTTCCCCAACTTTTTTCCACCCTCTAAGGCATTTAAAGATCGATTAATGGCATGAGGGCAACATCATGAGTAAGAATAGAACAAGGAATCGCCAAGGAATGTTGAATTGAGAAATTTCTAAGAATGCCATGTTTAGGAGAAATTCCCAATTCTCAGGATTTTCGCCAGCCAACTCTCATCCTTTATTAATCACTAAAACCACCCCTCCTCTCCTTAAGTGTGATGAAATGCTTTGTGATGAATTATGTGAAATCAATGTGTATCCTTGTCCTCTCTCCACTCCGATTCTAGAAGAAAATTGTGACAACCACCCAAACAAAACCCCAAAAATTTGCTCAGTTTATTTTAAACATCATTCCATAACAATCCTGATAACAATGAGTAAACAAACATCTAGAGACAGCAATAGAAAGTAATCTCCAACATTATAATATTTCACCATTCATGCAAACTATGTGTCATCCATAATAATACAAGTAGATTATGACATAATGCCCAATGGAGGATTGACGGGTAATAAAACCTGAAGCATATACTAAGTGTTTTACAAAGGTCACGTAGACTCCTTGCCTTTAACTTGCCATTTAAGTTTTCTTTCATCGCAATCAATATAAGAATAGAATCTATGAAGGATTGCTTTGTACCTTTGAGCAACTTTGGGATCTTTATATAATTAATGAAATCTCTTGTGTCATAAGGAGCTGTTGATTAGAATAATTGGGACATAATGCAAAGGCAAAGAAATACAATGAACGGTCATTTTGTTCCATCTCTCCACAATAATTTGTTGTTCTTTGAAGAATGTTTTCCAGCATCATACTCTTTCTCATTTATGATGACTTTTATCTTCTCAATTATTGAGTTGATGCCGTCATATTCCTCACCCAAACAAGGCCTATCCATGTAAGTACAAGTTCTAGGGTTACCCATGGATGCATTTCCGATGTAATTTGGACTGTCTTGAAAAAATTTGAATTTTTTGGAAACCAATCCCATGGCTGTTTCATAAAGTTAATAAAAAAAATGTTTGAGTTATGATAATTTGTTCGACTTCTACTCTCATGTGAACTTTCAATTTAAATTATTCAACACAAACGCTATATGTTAAGGTTTTATCATGTATATAAGCATGCTTTATTCACCTTTTCATATGAATCTTTTAAAAATATATTTCACAATTTCCCTACTTTTTATAGCCATGCTAGTGTCGCTTATTCTACGAAAAAATGTCCGTCCCAAAAACTTGTTTCCTCTTTTTCCTTGTACCCATGTCTTAGAATAGAATCAAAAGCAACTTCAAGCATGCAACAATCAATCCTCAACTCTGTTTGAGCAATGGCACACAAAAACAATCAACTCTCTTTGAGCCCTAAAACACAAAAATGGAAGTTAAGCATAGAGAAAAATGTTTTTGTTTTTCACTTTATTGTGTATAAATTCAATAAGTTTTACCTTTTTATTGTTGTTGTGGTCAAATTAGGATAGGGGAGGTCGATGTGTCCTTTTTAGCTAAACAATATATATATATATATATTTAAGAGAACTCCAAAATACTTCTTGGTTTGCCATTGAATGCCCAAAATCTCCTTGTGTTCATTTGTTGTGGGCTAGTCCCTCTCTGAATCCATAAGGAACCGAGCCCAGACCTAGACCTAGTTTGAATTGGACTGGGAGGGGCTCCATTGAAGGACCTAGTAATGTAGAGAATACACATATTTGTTCATTGAAATTTTACAGACTTATGCTGTTTAAGATATCTTAATTAATTTGTATAATTATGTTCCATTAATATTAACATTGATGTCCTTAAAGATACCAAAGTATAAAAAATATGTTCTTAAAGTTTTATTTTTTGCATTTAAAAAAAAATCTATAATATGTATCAAATGAGTTTGATGGAGATTTGGGGGCAATGTCCCTAATGGGGTTGATGGGAAACACCCCTAGTGAGTCGAGTGGTGTTTGCCACCAAGCCCTAGTGAATACCTTCAAAACTATGCATATCTTCATGGCGCACACCATTTTCATAATATTTTAAAAGGAAAAAATGGAGCATAGTTCGAGAAATTGCCAAAGCCAAAAAATTGCCAAGGCCTGATTTTTTGTTGGGAAAAACTCTGCTAGTTTTTGGAAAAAACTCTGCTAGTTTTTGGAAAAAACTCAATAAAAAAACTCAAGAACTTCAAAAGTTGCTTAAAGTTTTATTAGAAAAGCATTTTTCTTTGGCAAATTCAATGAGAAGATGCATCCAATGAGTCAATAAATGAGAATAGAAAAGAAAAAAGCTCAGTCTAGATATATTTAAACACAAAGTGGGTACAAAATTGCATTCTCGTAAGGAATTCTTATTGATGGAAGCGAACTAGTAAATAATATATGTGGAACTAAAACTAAATACATCATTACAATTACATCCTCCTAGTTCTAGTAAAAGCCTAATGGAGAGTTAGAACTAGAGGGTCTACTCCTAGAAGTTTGCATTTGGCATAATTGTGCCTCCTTGCTTGGTATTTTTGACTCAATTTGTGGCTTGTCCTCCATCTTGGATGTAGCTTTTTGTGGCACTAGCAATGACTATTCATTCATCTCAATGTCATCCTGTATGAAACCAAATCTACCCCCCTTTTCCATAGCTTGTCTCTCCTAATCATTGATGTCATCGTCTTTAAAAACCACATCAAATATGCTTCAAATCAATACAAATCAATTTGCAAGTTTTTGGAAGACTATTTTCCCTCTTTTAAGAAAATACATTTGAAGAAATGGGAAATGGAATAAATTTGGGCCCTTTTTTTGCCCAAGTGTTGTTATATGCCCACGATTGAGTTTTTAAGAAAGACTCACTAATTTTTTGTCAAAAGCTTGGCAAATACTCAATGAAATTTTGGTGCTACTAAAAGTGATAAAAACTTGTCATGCTAGCAAGTTAGCCTATTTTTACCACTCAGCGAGTACTTTGCTAGTAGTACATCTATGAAATAGAGTTTTTGCACTGTCTAACACATGTTTTTTCTCTCAAATTTGAAATTTGCTGCTTGGTACCATGCAATAAATGGATAACTACCAATTTTTTGTCGAATCTTGGTGAGTACTTGCCAAAATTATGATAATAGACAATTTCTATTTTCTCTGTTTAGTATCTAATGATTATCTATTGTAATATTGTATAAATATTAGAATGTTTCTAATATTTAGTTTTATGTTTCTAGAATAGAATGGTTCTATTCTTTATGATTGTTTCTTAAGGAAACATCGTTCGGTCTCTTGTATAATTGATCTCTTGATCACTGTTAATAACAAACAAATATTTTCCAATTACTTCATAATATGGTATCAGAGCCAATACTCTAAATTTTTTCGAAAATAATTATAATTTCTTGGTTGAAATTATCTGCCTTTTATTTTTGAAATAATTTACATGCATATTTGCTTCCAACTCTCTCTATAATTTAACTAGGGTTTCCGTTCTGAGAGATTTGAATCCGCCGACTTTTGGTTCGGTTCGGCAACCCATTTCTGTCTAGATCTGTTTGTTTTTTTCCATTCTACCATTTTTTGTGGTTTTTTTGCAGTAGGGCTGTTTTTGTTGAAAACCCTAATTTTTTGTACTGGATAAAAACAATTCAGATTCTTGGTGGTATTTTGAGATCTCAATTGGATTTTCCTCAATTTTTGAGCCAATCGATTTAGAAATCGACAACCTATTCTTTCTGGGTTTTTCGAGCTCTCTTTTGGGTCACCCTTCAAATTCTCTGGGTCTTCACTTTTTGAGGGTTGCATATACTTGCATGTCGTTTGCATGTGGTACTTTACCATGCAAAGTTTCATGTTTTGCGTCCGTTAAAAATTCTAGTGGGTTTTCATAATTTTTTCCCTAAAAAAAAAATTCTGATGGGTTTCCATATTCAGTTCCCTAAATTTTTTTTATGGGTTTCAATAAATTTTCCCTCAAAAGTTTCTAATTCTGTAATTCGCAAAGTAGGGTGGGATTCCTTTGTGGGTTTGTAATTTTTTCCTCAAAAATTATCTGTTGGGTTTTACCGTTTTTCCTAAAAAGCGAAGCCTTGTATTTTGGTTTTGATTGATTTTTCACCTCAAAAGTCATGTCAAGTTTTGATTGATTTTTCACCTCAAAAATCGTGTTGGGTTTTGATTGATTTTTCAACCCAAAAATCGTGTTCAGTACTTCCAATTTTCTCCTAACAATCATGGCTTTTTGCGGTTTGTTTTGGAGCATTATGCTCATCTGAAAAGTTTTGGAGTGTTATGCAAAATACCATCAACAGTTTTCTTAGCAAACATCCTTTGCTCCAGATTCAGAAGGCTCTTGGAAGAAGAACATTTAATGCAACTATTGCCACAAGTTTGGTCACATGAAGGTTGAATGTCAGAAGTGCTTAGCTGCCCTATCTAAGCAATTTGGTTCGCAGTCCATAGCAAACAATGCGAAGCACCTTTAGCAAACAAAATCTGCCTTTTACCCTTTTTGACAGCTTCGTGCTCTAGATAGATTAACCATTAAGGGAGGGTATTATGATAATAGATAGTTTCTATTATCTTTGTTCAATATCTAATGGTTATCTTTTGTAAATATTAGAATGTTTCTAATATTTAGTTTTCTGTTTCTAGAATAGAATGTTTCTATTCTTTATGATTGTTTCTTAAGGAAATATCGTTCAGTCTCTTGTATAAATTGATCTCTTGATCATTGTTAACAAGCAAATATTTTCCAATTACTTTGTAAAAAGAATTTGGTAAGTTTCAAAAGACTCCAAAAACAACTTGGCAAGTAAACCTCATCAAAATTTGCAGAGGAAAAAGTTGTGTACTTGGCAATTCACGACGTCTTTAGACTATGATCAATAAAAGCCTAACAATTAGAACATACCCATGCTATTTGATCCGACTCGAGATAGGCTAGATATAGGTTTGGTTCGAATTAGATCTTTGTATGGATATAGATGGGATGCGAGAGAGTGGGTTTGAAATGAATTTGGGCAGAATTTTGGAGAACTCAAGTGAATCTAAGGCAAACTCGTCCATTTGTTTTATCTAAAAAATAAATAAATCCACCTTTGACATTGTCTTGTAATTTTTTTTGACAACAGTGTGTGCCATGAAGGTTTATGTATTTTTGAAGGCATTCATTTGGACTTCGTATTAAGGGCATTTTTCCTCAACGCACCCTACATTGCAACATGGAATGAGCTAGGGGTGTTGCCTTTGAACCCTAGGAGGGGTGTTATCCCTCTACCCCACTAATGATACCGCACGCTCACCTCTTTGAGTGATTGCTCCTTGCCCCACTAGGGGCATTGTCCCTAGTCTCCTGTGAAGTTGTGTGATATGGAGTCAAAATAAATTGATTTAGATACTTCTACTTTCAAATATTTTACAAATGTCCAAAATTGAGTAATAAGTTGAAAGCTAATCGCCTGGAGATTTATTTTAATTTGGGAGGGACACAAAAGAATGAATTCATTAAATTCGATTTCTTGTTAGAAAATTTCATATAGCTCTTTTCCCTAAGAAAAGTGTGGAAATATTGATTTTTCATTGACAAATTACTTTGAAACATATACTCAAAATCAGTTGTGAGAAATTAGTCTAATCATTAGTAACGAGGGCTTTCACTTGGGCCCACTTTGTATTGTGACATATAATGAGGTGGGGTTGTCGCCATGAAAATTAACTATAGGGGTGTCATCATGGAAATAAGTCTATTGTTTTTAAAATGTAGTGACCTGTTATATTTATATGAGAATTGAGTCAAGAATAGACATGTCCCTTCATGGGACAAGTCTATTCATTAAAATAATGAAAATCATTATATATATATATATATATATATATATATATATATATATATATATATATATATATATATATATATATATATCAAGGTTGTCTGGAGATGGGGAGGCTTGGAGGTCTCTGGTACTAGTACTGGTACCGGTGCGACTATTTTTCAAATAGGAGATGGGGGTACTTTTGGAGATGTCAACTTATGTTAATATGATTTTAAAATTCCTAAGAAATACCATAGATTCATAACATAGTGCTTTGAAAAAAAGAATAATGAACATTGAAAAGTTATAAATATTAACATTCAACATTAGAAGTTTGCACATTTCAAAAAACACATTTCATATCTCATAGTCATATAATATTGCATATGATCATCATCGTAGCAGATTAATAATGGCTGAGATTGTCATTAGATTCATTAAATATTGAAATTTGAAATTAAAAAATATGTAGTTTAATGCTAAATCATTGATATGCAAACCAAAAATTGAACTGTTAACAAAAATCAGAATCTATCTAGTATCTTGTATGATGATAATACTATGTTTTAAATTCATCTTTAAGGTGAAGACGCACAGGATACTCCATTTTTTTGGTCTGGAGACACAAAGACTTTTGGAGACTCCATTGTGAAGTCTCCCATCCTTTTCAAAGACTCTGGAAACTTCAAAAGTCTCGAAGATGTGTCTCCTGGTAACACTGATATATATATATACACATACCTACATATTTAAGTATATATACATCTTATGTATACCAAATATATATATCTTTGCTACAATTTATCGGAGTGAAGCTACAAAACATCAACACTACCTCTTAGCTAGGGAGGATAAACACAAGACATATATTACACCATTGGTAATATTAGGAATGACAAATTTTAAGTATATCCTTGATCATAAGATATTGACCATTTTGATATCATGAGTATTGGTCTTCCAGAATATCAACACATGATATTCACCAAATACTCTAAGTCATAGTTTGCAAACTCTTCAAGTTGCTGAGTACTCTTTATTTTTTGCTTGGCAAGTACTCACAAGTTTAACTCTCACATTTTTATAGACAAAAAACCGTGGCTAAAAATGTTGATGTAGGTAAAATGCTCGTTAAAATGTGTTTTCAACATGTTTTTGCTATAAAACCATGCATTTTCTCTTTTAAAACGTCAATTTTTAATTTAATATATTTTGTAACTGAATTTCACAAAAAAAAAAAGATTTTTTTAATAGATTTTAAATTTTGGTTCATTCTAAGTTTCTTGGTTTTTGCTGAGTTTTCTTTGAGTTTCCTTTGAGTTGAAAATTCTGGGCTTGCCGAGTACTCTCTGAGTCAGAGTCTGCAAATTATGCTCTAAGTAACATTTTGATATCATGAGTATTGGTCTTCTAGAATATTAACACATTATATTCACCAAGTGCTCAAATAAGGTTTGATATCACATCTGATATCATGAGTATTGGTCTTCTAGAATACATGATATTCACCAATTACTCAAAAAAAATGTTTGATATCACATCTGATATCATGAGTATTGGTCTTCTAGAATACATGATATTCACCAATTACTCAAAAATGTATTTGATATCACATCTAATATCATGAGTATTGGTCTTCCAGAATACATGATATTCACCAATTATTCAAAAAAGTTCTATATCACAATTGATATCATGAGTATTGGTCTTCCAGAATATATGATATTTACCAATTACTCAAAAATGTTTATAAGGTATGTGCACACGCATTCTCATAATGCATACCGTATAAACATCCACCATGCAAAGTATAATCTATCATGATTTGTAGAGACATTGTATGATATCCATCATAATAGAGAATTAAATTATTGTAAGATTGTCACCTTTCAATAACTTCTGCAAATACAAGTCATAATCATTTGAAAGTTGTCACTTCCTCATGATCTACACAGGTGGTGGGCCCATTAAATCATGCAGCACACACTTTATACCAAAAGTTTACACGAAGTTGAAACTCCCTCTAGTTTTGATATGATCAAGATCTTTAAAGATTGACTGAAACATATCCTTTATCCGCTTCTTAAGATGGATTTGTCAGACTCCCTCTGAATCATCAATCTTTTGAGCTCCTTTATCTTTAAAGAAGTGTCAGACTCCCTCTGGATCTGATATCAATCCTTTTTTTTTTCAAGAACATTTTTAGAGGAGAAGATGAAGGCAAGTAATTCTTATAGCACGCATATAAATACAAATAAGAAATTAACTACAAAAATAAATAAAGGTAGTTCTTAAGATATAATTATAAGAAAATACTTCTCTCTCTCCTTATCTTGAATTCCACTTCATCATGGAATGACTTGGTTGTCTTTTAACTTATAATAACAATAATAATATTGAAAGTTTAATTATTTTGTTTATGATTGTCTATCATCATGATATTGGGAATTTTTAGAGGCTATTCTCAATAGCTATCCATAATAAACACAAAAGTTTATCATATTCTCAAATCAATAATATGAGTATTTGATTTTAAGATTATATTATTATTATTAACTTCATTATAAATATATTTTATAATGGCCAACATACATGCACAAACATAATAATAAATGGTATATGAATTTACATGAAATTACCTTACAACATACCTCTTTCACCTTTGTCCACGTCACTAAACCACTACATATGTATAAGATGTAAACATGTAGTAGCCCGCTGATTTGTACGGCCCGTTTGTGATTTCCATTGGTGGTATGTTGCAAGATTATGTGGGCAGTAAATGGAAAGTCCTATCTCATATACGGACATTTATAATAATGTTTTCTTCCTTTTAATAAATGGTGAGGCCTTGGTTTAAATGTTACCCCTCACCTCATATAAGTTGGTAATGTCGTGGGACCTTTTTAATCCACTTATCGGATGCCATGTATGTCATCGGTATTCAATGCCCACTTTCCCATATGATTTTTAGTTGTCTTATTTTTGTTCTTTCACTTCCAAAATAAAACCCACAACCGCATCTGCACTTCTATCAATGCTGACTTCTTATGGCAACTCCTCAATCTGGAACTCCCCATGCATCAATTTGCAACCAGATTCAGAGAATATAACTGTTTTTTACCACTGCATTGGAATGTATCTGTGCCGTCGGTTGGGTAACATAATTGCTGTCATATTTGACAGATGATTATCCTTTCCTGCACTATTTTGACTACTAATTTTCTGTCATCGTCTCCAACCCCTGAGTTGTGTTGTTCTCCGTTATTCATCAGCTTGTAATTATACTCCATTATTTTGGATCAATGTTTATATGGTATCCGGGTCTAGTTTAATTCAAGGTATGATTTGATTAGATAGGATGTGCTGATTGAATATTTCTTCTAATGGTTATTGGAGTTCAACTGAAGACAATATTAGTTTGTTGATTCTCTCAGTTACAATAGACATGCCAATACTTATTCACATCTTTTATACCAAATGGCAAAAATGAATTGGTGAATGTGTTGTCCTATAACCACTGCTCTTCCTTAATTCACTGTTTCCCTTATTCCCTGTTACGTTAGACTTTTGGTCTTTTATTATTGTTTAGAATGATGAATTGATCCTTACATGCTGACTGTAATATGTTCTAGATTTCCCTTTCCATCTCTGAGTTGGATTTTGGGTGGTCTGGGTATTTAACTGATGACTTCTCTTCGATCTTCCCTGGACTCAGATTGTTTTCTCCCTAATCGGTGACTAAATATGGAATCCGCTGGTTATAAATTTATAAGTTCATATCAATTTCTGATGTCTCCTTTAAGTATTTGCCACCCTCAATCTCCCCCTGAATTTAATTCTTCTCCTTTTCTTTTTCTTATATTTGAAACCTTGCTCTGATACCATTTTGTTTTGATAAGTAGGAGATATTTTCCACAGCAAGTCAAATTATGATATTGCTATCAGGATTTAACTGTGTAGTTTTTGAGTCAAACTCATTGACACATTTTATGAGTAGTGATTCACATAAATCCATCTCTCATGAGAATAAATGGAACACTTAGCACTCATTGGATCTAGGTGATGTTCACAAAGGTGAAGCACTGGGACTTTCTAGGAGGTCACCCATCCCGATACTACTCCAGCTTGAGCGCGCTTAACTACAGAGTTTCCTCCACTGTTAAACCCACTCTGCTTGCAACCCCATTTGCAAAACCTTCAATCAAGTGTTGTGCCTTATGAACCATTCATTAGAAAGCCCCTTAAGCTCATCAATTGATAAGTAGAGATATTTTCCATAGTAACTCAAATTATGATATTGCTATCAGGGTTTAACTGTGTAGTTTTTGAGTCAAACTCATTGACCCATGTTTCATGAGTAGTGATTCACATGAATCCATCTCTCATGAGAATAAATGGAACACTTAGCACTCATTGGATTTAGGTGATGTTCATAGAGTTGAAGCACCGAGACTTCCCGGGAGGTCACCCATCCCAGTACTAACCCAGCTTGAGCACGCTTAACTACAAAGTTCCCTCCATGGTTAAACCCACTCTGCTTGCAACCCCATTTGCAAAACCTCCACCAAGTGTTGTGCCTTATGAACCATTCATTAGAGAGCCTCTTAAGCTCACCAATTGATAAGTAGGAGATATTTTCCACAGCAAGTCAAATTATGATATTGCTATCAGGACTATCAAGATTTAACTGTTTAGTTTTTGAGTCAAACTCATTGACTCAAATTAACTGTCATCACTGCTGGATGGATTTGTGTGACAAGTCTATTCCTTAACATAATGAAAATCATTATATATATATCTTTGCTACAATTTATCCAAGTGAAGCTACAAAACATCAACAATTAATGGGGTCAAATTTGAATGTGATGAAATAGAAGGAACCTCTGGGCCTGTGCTAGTCCTTGAACCTCTATATAAGGTAGACAACTTCATCAATTTGAAGTATCTTGTAACTTCATGTCAACAATTACTAAATTACAAATTTGAGCACTTTTGTTTATTTGTTGGATATCAGGATGAAAACCCTTAGGTTTTAGAGATGAGTGGATAAAAAACCATTGGTTTCCTAGAGTTTGAACGATGAAATCCCTTTTGAATAATTGAGAGCAGCTTCACATGTAGGTTGCATGTGCACTTCAAGTTGGAGACTTTCAGTAGTTGCCTAGAGATCAGCAATTTCAACTGTGTTTTGGATATGTTTGTGACATTTGTAACCTTTTTTGTCAGAAAACATGTAAAGCAACATTTTCTGTAATCATTGAATGAGTTATTTGAACTGAAAACTTTGTTCCAGTCAGTTTGTATGGGCAATCATTTGAATGTGTTATGAATTTCTGAGATTTAATCATTTTTGTAAAACTCATTACATAATTGCAGATATGACTATTTGGCACAAAAGTCTAGCTAAGGGTTATTATAAATGTTGTTCCAGTTCTCTTTTTCATCTTTGTTTTGCAATTAAGCAGCAAACCCTGTTGAAAATTTGGCTGGTTGATTTTGTAATGCTCTTCATTTTAGTTCAAGGTTCATAATGCCTACAAGCTACTCAATACCAAAAGCAACGGATTATGCAGTTTAAGAGATTTGAGTTGGCAATGCAAAACTTTATGACCTATGTGACTTAACTAATTGTATTATCCAATGAAAATAATATTTTACGTGATCTTGCAGACATATATGATCTCGACTCCCTTCTAATCTCAGTTTTTGATGAAAATTAGGTACGTTGATGTCTCTACAGTTGATGGAGACACTTCTAAAGCTATAAGTGTAGCCGTCAAAGCTACTGGTGCTCAGTTTCTTGAGGTAATCCATATTCTCCCTTAATTTGGATAATATAACTGATAGTACTCTACTTGGATGCTTTTCAATCCTTGGACACAAATGAGAGAGGATAGTTACGAATGTTAATTTCAGCGGTCTCTTGAATGTATTACTGAAGCTTGTAAGTTGTATATTGGCTAGGCTCCAGTTTCAGGTTCAAAAAAGCCAGCAGAAGAAGGAAACTTGATCTTTCTCACAGCAGGTAAGTCCTTGTTCTTGATTGGATACATCCATATTTTTCCACTGTTCTGTAGCATTGATACATATCTATCTTCCATTGCTCTGTAACATTGAATACATATCTATCTTCCATGTTATCCACCGTTCTATAGGTTGTAATGTCCCTCCCTTAAGTTCTACCATTTATTTTTAAAAAATTGGTTAGCTAAATGTTTCCCCTTGGCATTTAGTTAATTTGTAATTTATGCATTTATAAATCTAGCACACTTAATGTATTGGCACCAACCGGTAGAGTTATATATGCATATATTGTATCAATTTGGGAAAAAAGGGGGAAATAAAGTCAGATTTACTCTATGTGGAATGTGGGCATTCAAGAAGTCAAGGAGGTTACAGTCTAGGTGAATATGGTCAGAAAACAGGTTGTTTTTTGGGGGAAAGAAAGACGACATTACGTTCGTACTGGCATTTGATGACTGCTAGTTTATCTACATCGCTGGGAGTAGTGAAAGATGTTGGTCTGGGTTGGGAAGTGTTGAATGAACATGCATAACAAGTATAGGTCAGACTCTGTTAGTCATTTAAATAACTCTGAGAACTTTTATATTGTTCTGTTTCGAGTTGAGAGATGTTTGGTTGCTGTACAGAAGATTTACATTTGAATGAATGAAGAAATGGGTCGGGTTGTTTGAAAATATTTCCTTTAAGTGTTTTCATGACTGTATTTGTTTTTAGATCCGCTAGTCTGTGCATGTTTCCTTAATCTATCCTGTATCCCATTGGATCACATATCCTCTCAAAAGAACCTGGTATCACACAGTGTCAAACAGGGTGGCCTGTTATAAATGTTTAGTAAATTAGTAGCACAAACATGCTCAACACACAATTTTATTTGTCCAAATATAGCAGATATCCGGACCACAGTGTTTGAACAAACACAAACACCTCCAGAACACAGTGACATCAATGACAACAGATAACCAAACATATATTTCCAACAATTCAGTCTTGATACTTGATGTTTAACACAATTCGAGCTTGATACTCACTGTCCAACACAGTTTAGACCTGATACAACACTTCCCAAATATACACCACAGTTTAATTATTGCAGACTTATTCAGCACCCCTTCCCACGATCTCAAACCTGTACAACACTATGCTCTTGTTCCTTTCTTCGTACAATACCCTGGACTGTATTCTCAGACAAGTCAATGCAACTACAAATGTTCCTAGGCATGTACAAAGCCACTGCAGCCAAGTCTGGGCCTGTACGAGACTTCTCCAACCTGATAGGCTCACATAAATCTCCTTGCAAACTCAAATTCGTACAGTCAACAAGGTGAGAGCGATTGACAACAACTTGCACTCAACTTCCCCTTCAAACCCTCAAGATTGATCCACTAAAAATGACAAACACTTTTCAAATGAAGTAGCAATAAATTGATTTTTACCTTGATGCCTAATCAAATTTCCTGGCTATGTCTTCCAACAGTGAAGAGATTCTCATTAATTATGGAGTTTGTCCTCAAACCCTTGAAGGAGAATTCTCCAATATTTCATCAATTTCATATAATCTCCAGCATGTTCAAAAGTGCTCTTCAATCTCATTTATAACATTCTCAAGAGAATTCATTCATTCACCTTGCCAATATGGGATAAACAAAACCACTTTTTGCATTTTCCTATTTTTTTGGACTTCACTTTTCCCCCTATCTTCTCGTGATTGTTTTTCCCCTAATTTATCCTGATTCCTATTTTTCCACAATCTTATTTTTGCACAATGCTTTTTCTTTGAATCTTAAGTTTCTAATTATTTTATATCATGAATGGGTTATTAAATAAAGGGACTTAAAATATTTTTCACTTAAGTATAGTCCTGCATTAGTAAAGTTAAATATAAATATTTTACTTTAAAAATTAACTTTATTAATACATAAATAATTGATATCGATGATAATATAATTCTTCTATCGATGTTAGACATTTAGCATTGATATGTCCACATCACTGAAAGTTCTGACCATGTCCAAATGACTTACTATAAATGGTAAGTATGCTCAAAACTATCTCTAAACTCCTCAGAATGATTTGCAACTGATTTGCAACTGAAACTGCCTATGCCAAATGGCCTCAAAAGTCTTTTATATGCCCTGGTTAGCCTATGAGACCATAGGGAAATAGGCTAATTACCATGTCATGCAATAAGTGCTAAAAATGGTACATTACAAATATATAGGAGACAAAAGTGTAGTCTCGAAAAATCTTGGAAAAGGCAAGTTAAAAAGGGGATGGGAAAAAAGTGATTTTATTTAGTCCCACGTGTATTGGTGAAGAGGGTTGAACTTCTTGGGAGTGATATAGAAGCAATTTTGTGGAGCTTATTTCTCATTCTTGGTTGAATAGCATTATTACTTATGCTTTGGTTCTTGAAGGAGATCATGCTGCTTCTTGCTAATTTTGTTAGTTTATAGGATCTCTGATAGAAAGAATGTCAGATTATATCAGACTTTACTTACTTCTTCTTGTTTGTGCACAGCAGGTGTGTATCTTCAGTTGGTCTTGAATGCTTCAATATCCTTTGTCTTGAATACCAAGCGCTGATGAGAAAGTATTAATAATCTGCAATATGTAATTCTGCCGAGACTGGGACTGCAAGTATGTTATGTATTGATATTGCCTTGTCCACCGATGAGAGTTTATCATTTATACAAAGTGAAGGGTCATGTCCCCATAGGGGCATGACTCGTAGGGTCATGACCCTACGTGGTCATGCCCATTGGTAAACATAACCAACCGGTGATTATATCCCAAACTAATCATGCTCAATAAGACATGTTCGACATTAATTTGAACAACACTTAATGTATATCAAAGGCAATACAGTTTGGAGCCTGATCCCTGATCGGTGATAACACAGATGTTATAATATCAATATTCAATCAACCTGATATGAATCAGTGACAGTAGTAAGAGAGGCTTGATCTGAATCATGAACATGTAACTTGTGTGTGTGTGTGTGTGTACACACACACACACACACACACACACACACACAACAGGTATGCATATAATCATGTGTACGTATATATATATATATCAGTTTATATACAGCATATTAGATTCAGATACTCAGTATTACTTTGACTGATGCTAAACTTCAACGGGTTTGTGAGGTTGAAACCCTTTCCAGGCAACATTCTTCACATTGTTGAGAGATTCTATTTGGAGGGTTGGGAGTTGCTTTATTACGGGAGTCATATTGGAGCTTATTAAGAGCTCACTTAACAATCTTCAACAATGAATATTTCAAATTTGAGTGAATAAACTATAGTTTTCAACATATTATTTCCATTTTTGATTTGCAATATAAATCTGCCTTCTATTCTATTCTATATTATCTTCTATCTTCAAGCAAAAAAAATATCAGATTAGAAAAGGGATGGATATTACACAGAATTTCTTGTCATTACAAACTGTATTTTAACTAAATCGCTCTTCTTTTAAAATATCAAAATATAAACGAAGCTATATATAACATCAGGCCATGATAGGCTAGCTGCTTCTCTATTATTTGACTGTATATTGAGATTTTCTATTATTATGCAGGTGATAAATCTCTCTATGATGAGGTTGGTCCACTATTAGACTTAATGGGAAAGGTAAAAGAAAAACTATTTTCTATCATTACACAGCACTTTATGTAAATAACTTTTTTATTGGTGATATTTACAGTTTGGTTATCAATGGCTATTGCAGTCACGGTTTTACCTTGGTGATGTGGGTAATGGTGCTGCAATGAAGCTAATTGTCAATATGATAATGGGAAGGTTAGAACTTAGTATTTTGCATGAAGTTTATGATCATAAATCTTGTATCATTCATAAGCTTTTTTTTAACATTGCTAACATATTTAATATCTTCCAAGATTGATTTGGTGATTATTGCAGTATGATGGCTTCATTCTCAGAGGGATTGGTTCTTGGTCAGAAAGTGGGACTAGATCCCAATATTCTACTTGAGGTGGCATTTCATGTCGAGCCTCTTCATTTGTCTGATCAGTGCTAATTAATGACTTACTTTGTGCTAAAAAGGTTTACATTTTAGAGGAATTGTCTGACTCTTTTATTTTTCCTTCTCAGGTAATATCACAGGGTGCTATAAATTCCCCCATGTTTTCATTGAAGGGCCCATCTATGGTAAAATCCAGTTACAGCCCAGCATTCCCTCTCAAACATCAGCAGAAGGTAAACCATTATTCAGATTTACTTCTAAAGTTACTGTTGATTACAAAGATAGTAATGTTGATTGATATTCAGGATCTGCGGTTAGCTTTGGCAATGGCAGAAGAAGTGTCACAGTCTACTCCAATTGCAGCAGCTGCAAATGAATTATATAAGGTGGCAAAAGCTCATGGTCTAGGCGAAGAGGATTTTTCGGCAATTATTGAAGCACTCAAAGTTATGAAGAGATAAAGTACATTTTATTACTCAGATTGTCCTCTTCTGACCGCAGATTTGTTAGCCTATCTGGGGCTTCATTAAGGGCTTTTGAAAGAGTTTATTGATTTTTTTTTACACAGAGTGTCCTCAAATCAGATTGATCCATAGAATATTAAAAATCAATGTAGAAAATCACTTATTGCTGTCAAACATGGCAGTTTTATCCTATAGTTAATCCATTCCTGCTCAAGAATCAAGACTTCCATTGAGGTATACACTATTGATTCATAAAAATGTTAAACAAGAGCATCATTAGCAAAGACTAATGCATTTTTTTGTTCAAACTAACATCCTATTATTTGTTCCATGCCAAGATTTACCGTATGCTTTTAACTCTAGCGAGTGCATTGTAACATCTCAGTCGGATATTCTTTCCAATTTTTCCACAATTTATTTTCATAATCATAAACAAATGGTTCATGCAATAATTTTTCAGATTAAACAACAAATGCTCATGTAAAGACCTCCAAAATTACTGTTGTATTATGATTTTTTCAGCAATACAATATCTTAACTAGCAAATCCATTCAAATTCCTCGTAAATATGCTATTGCATTATACATCAGCAATGCAATGACAAACATCAAGTCCAATCTTAAATATAGAAATACAGTCTGATTGGAAATAAACAGTAAAGTGCACCTGTAGGCTCAAATGTAAGTTCTGATTTGAATCCACCACGAACAATGAATTGGAGCTATGCCCAATTCACCAAAGATGGCCTGAAGGTTTGCATCCTTAGGTCCGTAAATGGAAGATATAAACTCTCCCAATGTTTCTCCAAGAGAAACTCAAATTCTCCAAACAAACAATACTTTAAGCATAGCTGAAAATTAACGAGACTCCCTCTTTTAATGTCCAACAATGACTCTTCAGCTGCCTTTTGCCTTTTTGTCTTATTCCCCCTTTTGTCACTTTGGCCCACTTTATAATATTAAATCGATCCTCTTTTAATTATATATATTATGTTCTCATAAATTAATTTAATATTACATGAACATGTCCTTAATTTCCTAATGTCCCCAAAAAGGGAACATTACAAGTCCTCTCTCCTCGAGATTGCTCGTCTTCAAGCAATTGATA
Source organism: Cupressus sempervirens (assembly GCA_028749045.1). NCBI lineage: Eukaryota > Viridiplantae > Streptophyta > Pinopsida > Cupressales > Cupressaceae > Cupressus > Cupressus sempervirens. The sequence continues at coordinate 495,351,100 of CM053792.1, read as the reverse complement.
CTAGGATCCCATATAAATTTGTAAGTAGCTTTGTAGCTCATCTTGAAATCATGTCGCTGTAATATAGCGAAACAAGGTGTCCAAATGCAACTCATCCATCAACCCTATCCTTGGATCCCATGTCAATCTGTGAAGTGGCAATGCATTTGTAGGTCACACAACTCTGATCATAACTGCGTCAAATCTCAAACTGTGTAGTGTCTCAATGGAATCCTCAAATCGCAAAGCTTGTATCTTTCTATCGCCTGGATGCCAAGCCAACCTGCCATCAATATCTTGGGTGTAGATATAGGTGTTTATCAACCTATCATCATCCTAAATCAGCCAACTAAACAAATAGATCTCACCAAAAATAAGAACATCTTTGATATGCAAAAAGTCTAACTCATATAACCACTACACGTTGCCGTAATCTTCCAAAAGTCGAGCCAAATATGAAAATATAATAGTAGACCAAGCATAGCAACCACTGATAGTTGGGGTATGCATAAAGAGAAAATCACTAGCTAGCAAATAAATAGTTGCCATCTCATGAAGACTTGGTGACCTTTCTCTGGATAATCAGTAAAAACTATCAGCACACATTAAGGACATTTCATAATTATTAGCATCACCATAAGTAGCAACACTCAAGTCAACATCTCCATCATGTAGTGATCATCATCAAGTGAAATCTTTGAATTATTTTCATTTGGTTCATATCTACCCACAAGACATTGTGAAGGTATACCATTGTTGTCATAAAAATCCAAGTCTCATGGTTTACTGATTGTTGGTTCTTAAAGTCCTCACAATCATAATTAATCTCATATTTATAAGGTGGAGAGTATATATTGTGCTCTCCTTCACTCTCACCAAGGGTTTGAATCCCTTCTATCATGTATATGATCTCCTTAGCCTTAGGTTCTTCACCATCATCTTAGTGAGTGGCTTTTCTAGAAGTCTGATTTTCAGTTTGGTGTAATGAGTATTGTGTCACATACTAAGTTGATGACATAACTCATCTATCCCCTCTTTATCTTTAACATGTTTGATAGCTATATCCCTATCTTTGAACACCCTCAAGTAATCTTCCCAATGCTTTCTTAAGAGTGAGAAGGTTTGCACTATTGATTTCATTCATTATTCCCTTCTCCTTTTCAACACCTCTAACTTCCCACATGATTTCTTCAATTTTTTAATGGGAATTATCAAAATTCACTAAGGTTGTAATGATTGTATCATTTGATTTTTTCAACTTATCCTCCAAATTATATGCTCTAGAATCAACATCTAGAATTGAAATGTTTGATTGGTCTTCCAATTCATCTCCCATAGTAACACCATCTTGTTCTAGTTCTTGAATACTAAGTTCACTTTCATTTTCAACTGCATCCTTTTCAAACATTTCTTCCCTCTCCAATTGTATTATATTATCAACTATCATGTCATTGTCATCACATAGTTCATCCTAATTAAGAGACTCAGTTTTAGCCTTATGATCATCATAATGTTTCTAACTCCACTTTGCTAAATAAGATACTAGTGCATATCTTATCATTATCCATAGCAAGTTCCCTCTCGTGGTCCTCATTATGTTGAAGTTGGACTAACGAATCCTCAACTTCCTCAACGGGGATGCCTCTCCCTCCTTGTTGCCCTCATAAGTGTGACCAAGTGAAAAAAAAAATTGCAATTGAAACAAATACGCTCTTTCCTCATTTGGGTCTTGCTCATTTTCTAAGATTTTACAACTTGGAATTCCGTTGTCCTTAATTCTTCTTTATCTTGTTGTTTAAATTTCTCGATTTTTGGCTCACATTGTTTGAGTTTCTTGTTGATAAACTCACAAGCAACTTTTGAAGCCTTCTATTCTCTCTTTGAAACTATTAACGACATTTGTAGAAGTGGTTGGAAATAAGCATCACACTCATTAGTTGTTATGATCAAAATGTCTTCCATGGTTGCAACAACATCTACATTGTGTTCTTCCTTGATTGTGCTTAATAGATTCTGAAACATGGTATATATTAAATCATACAATCTCATGTCAAACATAAGATTGCATAATTTGATTTCTGCAAATGACTTCAGTATAGCAGCCTTCCTAGGGAAAATGACAACTACTACTATCCACAAGATTTTGAAACAATCAACAATAAGTTGTACTACTCCCTTCATGATGTGTTCTTCATAAAGTTCTTGTGGTGCTAAAATTCTTTTGACTCCCATTAGACAAGAAGTAGCCAATAGCTTTATATTGCCACTAGAGTGCTTTAGCCACTTGCGAGGATCCAATGTAGATACTATAGGCACAAGAGCAATCTGCAATAAATCAGAGGGGGATTGCTCAATCATGCTTAAAAATTCTTCCAGTTTATCAAAGTGATGATAACAGTTTTCCCTACTTCAAGTTTGCTACCTGTCTCGTAGAGTTCTTTGGTCCAACTGTTATTTGTTTCCATTGCATCTCAGAATCATGAATAGTATCCTTTGTCTATAGAAACAACAAAAAACCTTAATCTGACCTCTTCTTTTGCACGCTGAATTGGACTCATTAGTCTTTACAAACAACTTGAAATAAGAGAGTATTGACTTCCTCTTTATGGTTGCAATATGCTATCATCCATCAATTGACTCTGCAATTGAATAATATTTTGCATAGATGAATTTTGTAGACCTCCAACTAGCTATAATTCTGACAAATAGTTTTCTTGCAATCTAAGAATGCCTAAATCTGCACAAATCATGTAGACCTTCTTAGGCTAACAAGTGACCCCTATTTCTGCACAACTTCTCTTGAAAAATCTGTTGTGCGGGAAAGATATGTTGCAACTCCTTATCCTAAGAGTCCAATGTTGAAACCATAATAATAATGTCACAAGGTTCGTATTTAGATGGAAAATCATCGTAAAAACAATTCTTCATGCTTAGACCCAGTACCAACAAACTTGCTGTAGCTTTTGAACAACCCCAATTCACACCACAACTATTTTATTGGCCATCTTTGAATACCTCAGGTTTGATATACATCGCCTTCTATTGCTTCATGCTCGCTTCACTCTGTTACGATAATGGATCCCATGAGTAGTGAATGGATCTTACTCTTTCCCAATCCAACTTCCATGCCCACAGATATGACCAAAATTTGTCTTATTGTTACAATTGGACTTGCTTGTTGAAAATTACATGATTACTCAAAATATATATGACTCAACTAACCTCCAAGTAGTTTCTGAAGAGATTTGTAGAAGTCGATAACTCTATTCCTTAGAGCAGTTATACTTCAAACTTTGCAAACTCTTCATCCTAAGAATATTTCCGTTTGATAGTTTGTAAGTAACATCAAAGACAATCATTTGTTCATTGTAACACCCATGACGCCTTCCGTACTCTTGTCTACATTTGCAGAGCTAAACAAGACAACTAAGGCACTCTATTTAGTGAATTTGTAATAACAAGTCCTGACAGTCATATTTTCATGTTCGAAAGTCCCATCTTTGAATTATTTCACTAACCGAACTCCTGATGACTGGATGATACTGCTAATGTTACATCTATTGGCTTGAATATTTATTTGAATAATCTTATATATAAGACAACAGATATACTATTTTTCAACTTTACATCAAACCATTCTCCTTGCCTAATAGTTATCAATTCATAACATAAGTTGGCTAGAATGTATTCGGGGACCCACACACAAAAGCTTAATGTCAATCCTTGAATAAACTGTAATCCCTATTGTTTCCAGACTACTCCTCTAATGAAATTTTGGAGTTGAAATGTATGAAATTTCCAATCTCATCCTTGTCTAGCAACTTATGGCACAACATAATTGTACCCCTTCTAGAATGAGCTTGTCTGACACTACAAAATGGCTTCAAGTAACTCCCAATGATTTTGTCAATATGAAGCCTATGAATATGAAATGACTCCCCATTATTTCCTTTTTAGTGTTACACGCTACTAGTAATTGCATTGCAACATCTCCAAGAAAATCATTTGCACCAGCCAATATTTGGACAACATGATGAGATGGAAGTAGCACAAATCTCTTAGCCGTTACTTTCAACATGTCCACTACTTGCCCAACTCATCATTCAAATACCACAACTGTTGTATTTCCGGTCTCTTCCTTGACCTCTCATTACCTTTTTGGATAAACTATGGAATCGTGTGTGAAAGATCTCTGAAGCAATCGGTATAATCACCACTAAAATTATCGATGCAATTTCCTAGGCTTGAAATTTGTTCCCTGACCAACTTTTACAAGAACACGCTATGCCCAAAACTAACTTCTTTACTAATCCAAAGTGTAGAACACTCATTTTGATCCTTGCAATGATAAAGTTTGTAGCCCAAACATATAAACATGGCAACTATATAAGTTTTCCTTTCTAGGCGACTCAATTATCTCGACGGGAGAAATATTTCATAGGCCAAATATGGTTATCGGTTTCAGCAATCGTGACGAACTAGGGAATCAGTTGGCGCACCCAGAAATCTACATTTTCTGTCCTATGAGAGGTCCTAACTATAATCTTTATTCCACCATAGCTTTTATTCTTTCCAATGGCCAAAATGAATGCTTTGCGACAATCAATGTAAAAGCCCAGTGATATATTCCAAACTAGTCTAATAAACAATTTCTAGTAACTTCACAGGCTGGTAGGATACATTTCTTTGATAACACTATAATATCATAGTTGAATATTCTTTCCAATTTTTCGTCAATTAATTTACAAAATCATAAAAAAATGGTTTATGTGACAACCTTTTAGATTAAAGAACAAATGCTCATATAAAGACCTCCAAAATTACTACTGTATCATGATATTTTCAGCAATACAATATCATAACTAGTAAATCCATGCAAATTCCCTATAAATATGCTATTGCATTATACATCAGCAATGCAATAACAAACATCAAGTTCAATCTTAAATACACAAATGTAGTTAGATTGGAAATAAGTAGTAAAGTGCACATGTAGGCTGAAATGTGAATTTTGATTTGAATCCACCATGGATGATGAATTGGGGCTATGCCCAATCCAACTAGATGGCTTGAAGATTTGCATCATTTGGTTTGAAAATAGAAGATATAAACTCTCTCAATGTTTCTCCAAGAGCAACTCAAACTCTCCAAGCAAACAATAATTGAAGCATAGCTGAAAATGAATGAGACTCCCTCTTTTAATGGCCAACAATGACTCTTCAGCTACCTTTTGTCTTTTCATCTTATTCCCCCTTTTGTCACTTTGGCCCACCTTATAATATTAATTTGGCCCCTTTTTAATTATTTATATTATTTTCTATAAGTCAATTTAATATTACAAAAAAAATGTTCTTAATTTCCTAATGTCCCAAAAAAGAGGACATTACGTGTACATAGTAATAGTTGTGACAATGATTTACAGGAGAGCAAACATGAGCGAACATCTTCCTAGGCAAAACCATGAACCTAAATTTCAATGCAAATCCCTAATCAAACAAATGGAGATACAAAATTAAATGCACAAATGCAAACCATAATGCATCCACTTCATAAGTCCTTCATTGTCCTTAGCAAATCAAAAGTGCTCTAAGAAAATATGTGTTCACAAAGCAATCAAAGGTCAAAATGATTAATTGAAATTGCCATCGAAGATGTGCTTAACTTTGAAATGAGAAAGAAGGGTTGAATTTATAGATTCTTGAAGATGACAAGATGAAGATATGAAGAATCAAGAATGCCAACTTTCATTAAGGAAATAGATATAAAGCATATGATTTTCAAATGTGCACTTCTTGATGAAAGAAGATAAATTGCCAAAGTGATTACTATTGTAAATCAATATTATTAAATAAAGATATACGATTCAATTTTTGAAATTGGAAAGAAAGTAAGATGATAGAATTGTTTGTTTTCTAAAATTAACAAACAGATAAACATATTTGTTTCTATCATTGAATTCAAGGAAAGTTTTGAGGATTGACTTTTGATTAAACAATTTCAACATTTATTCTATTAATGAGTATAAATGTATGAAACAAATAAAGATGTTTTTTTTTTGGTTTTCAAATGTAAGGAAAGATTTGAGGATTGATTAATGAAAAATATTGTTTGTGGATTAATGAAAAATATTATTCATGGGCATTGAACAATTTTGTCATTTACACACTGCATTCAATAAATTAGTTATAACTTGAAAAAACAAAACCAATTATGTAATCATAGTTAGAGATTGAGTTCCACAGTTATCAGTGTCTTTTAACAAAAGATTTAGGGAACTTTCTTTGTCAACCTTAAACAAGGATACTGAGGTGGTTGAGTATTGATAATACGAGTTACTGCAAACAAGTTTTTATGAAGAATGTTCTCTTCCCTCTAGAAAGAAGAAAGCTCACAATCCTAGTTTGTAAACATCTATGTTAAGGGGTAAAGTTAGTGCAAAAGTAATTACAAAAGAGTGAAAAATACTTACAAAAGAAAAACAACGAAAAATACTTTCATGCCTAATTTATTTGATAGTATATATATATATATATATATATATATATATATATATATATATATATATATATATATATATATATATATATATATATATATATATATATATATATATATATATATATATATATATATATATATACAAAGTTGGTATCATTTTGTAGTCAATATAGAATGGATTGTGATTAGTCGTGTTGTTCTCCATTTTGTCACCACAATGTAGGTAAAAATACGAAACTTTTCAACTTAGTTTTGCATTTCTTTGAGTTTATTCATTATTTAATTGGTTAATATTGACCAATTGATTGACCCAAATTGATATAATAAATCCTTTTACTGAAGGCTTTCGTGAAGTCTTTTTAGTTTTTCTATTTATCGAGCCTATGCTTGATTTTTTAAGCCTTCAACGCCATTTTCCTCATTCTTAGAGTGTGTGTTGTTAGCTTTTGGTCTTTTAGTTTTGTTCAAAACATTGCTTTTGATTTTTCCTTCAATTTGGTTTATCTTAGACCTTAATCGGAATTGGCAGTCAAAAGATATGACCATTTTAGTGTCCAAAAGGTGGACTCTCCAGGTGCAACTCCATGGTTTAAAGAATCACATTATATTTTGAAGTTGACATTCACTTTTTGAAAAATATAACTTAAATACACTTTATGTTGTGTTTTTAAATTACTTTATCATTTATTTTTTCACTTAAAGTAACCATAAATTACTTTATGTTATGTTTTTAAGTTAGTTACTTTTTGATTTTTCACTTTAAGTGACTATATAAACTATATAGATTAATTTAATTTTTGAGTTTTAAATTGAAATAACCTAGTAAATATTACTTTTAAAATAATATTTGCATAGTATATGATAAAACATAGTGTAAATATTTTTTATGGCCTAAAATGTAATATTTCATCAAAAATTAAATAAACACATACTTATTTATATCACTTAATTTGTGCAATCTTGACTTTAGACTCATTGGCATATTTTAAAATATGCAAATGCATCTAGAGAGTGAGCTTTTGAACTAAAAGCATGTAGATGCCTCTGATTTAAAACATGCAATGACCTCCCAAAAATGAGTCAAGCATATTGCATATTTTCAAAACATGTAATTAGTCTCCTAGAGTGCATCCAACAAAGGCCAACACATAAAGCATATTTTAAAACATGTACATGCATCTTGAGAACCCATTTTTGAACTAGATGCATTTTTTAAAAGATGTTAATGCACTCCAAGAGTATTTTTGGGCTTGGAGAAGCCAAAGACATATTTTCAAAACATGTGATAGAACTCCAAAAGTGTGTTTGGGCATTCTTTACATGTTTTACTTGTTGAGAGCCCATTTTTGCTTCTAAGGGCAAAACCAGCCCATGCATATGTTCTTCAAATCCATGTTTTTGCATGTAGAAACAAGATCTCTTAGTGAAAACTCAAATATTCTCCTCTAGGGGCATTTTTACATTTCCATGCATTTTGATACTTTAGGCATTGTTTTCTCTTGCAAAAAGTGTTTCTTTTAATGCCATTTGAAGCCACATTTTGGAGAAAAACACTTAGATTTGGGTTATTAGAATCCACATTTTTTTCCAAAGGAAGGGTCGACTTGGAGTTTTGATAATTGTTTATGCCATTGAGGCTCATGCTTTTGCATTGTAAGGTGAAAAATGTTGAATGTAATGCCCTATTGAAACCACATTTGTCAAAAAAAATTCTAAGCATGCATTTTGCCTAAAATGCTACATGCATTGGAGGCTGTTGACCAAGTTTTTGGAATTGGGGACGAAAAACACCTCTTTTGCAACTCATTAGTTATTCCTCATTGAAAGTTGGAAGAAACCAAAGTTTGTTTTGGAATTTTTCAAAGATAGAGTTTCTTCCTCCATTTTTGGATCATTAACAAAAAATAAGTGAACATTTCCAATTTTTTTCATTAATTCATACTTATCTTGCTATTTTCTTGCACATTTTAGCTAGTTGTATTACAGTTCTTTTGATTAGGTAAAAACAGGTTTTGAAAGGACCCAAAACCTTGTACATCAAATCTAAAGATATGACAATATAAGGCCCAAATACAATAGTGCGAGTCACCAAATATGTATTACATTTGTTGATAGAGATGTCATGAAAATTGTATTTTTTCCTTTAAATATGTTGTACACTCTCATTTTCACACTTTTAGATTTTCCCCAAACTCCAAATTCAAAATTGCATTATAAAACCACTTGTCTCTTCACATGTTTGAGTGTCAAAATGAAGGTATGTGTTTGTTTTGTTCTTGTTTTCTTTGCATTTTTCTTGCTTTCTTTTTTTTCTTCTATTGGAAGAAATTGCAAGTTCTTTCCCAAGAACTTGAGCATGTTTCACTTCACTCCACCTTCGACCTCTTCATGCAAGTGCATCATTTCATTCCATATTCGCCATTTCATGCTAAGGCACATTGTGTTCATTCCTTTCATATGCAATTACACTTCAAGAGCAATTACATAAAATTCCACTTTCCATGTCATGGCACACTACATCTCATTCTCCACACATGATTACATGTAATCTCACCCTCCATCTCATTATCCACATGTAATTACATGTAATCTCACTCTTGATCCTTTCCATCCAAATACATATGCTTTCCGATTCATTTCTAGCCATCATATGTGTTCCATAAGTGTCTAATGCATAGTTCAAATACCCACCCCTTATGCATTCATCATTGTAACTCAAATCCCAAAAGTTCTCAAGGATTCAATCTCATTGGAAGATGTTCTCATCTTCATGTTGCAACAAGTCAAGATATGCTATAGTTTCTATAAAGAATGAAGAAATCTAGTAAAGAAGGCATGTTTCAAATCAAAGAAGAAGCAATTCATTTGATCTTCATTTTTCCAATGGTTGTCCGAGTACCTAAGTTCATGTGGGAATGTGCCAAGCACTTTGTTTAAAAAAAAGAAGAGAAAGTTGCAAATGCTTGTCAGAAAGTTGTTCAAAGTTTACACCCGGACACCATCAAGTAGATTTTCAAAGTGTTAGAGACTCTAGAATGTGCCAATCTACAAAAGAGAATTCACGAAAATGTGAACGAGAAAAAGATTGATCACATCAAGATTTCAAATGACAACACACAATTCATCAAAGAGAGTCAAAGGCTATCAAAAGATGCAACACCATGATTATCAAGGTGAATGCAGTAACACGAAATATAGGAAGTCCTGATCCTATTATCATCCAAGATTGCATTGTGAAGTACAACAATATTCAAAAAAATCCCCGAGATTGTTTCAATTCTCTTCTATCTTTCTTCTTCTTATTTCATGTTTGTAATTGAAGAGGATGTATTACATGAAAATGTGTAATTACATGTAATACGACTTACATGTGTAATTCCATGTAATCCAATAATTTCTCTTGTTAGTTAGACTAGGTCAAAGTTGGTTGAGTTCCTCCAAATTTTTCCTCCATCTTTTTCTCAACTTTGCCTATATAAGGAGTGCCCCCTCATTGTAAAAATCATCTTTTTTGTATGCAAAAAAGCTTTGCTAGACTTGTGAAAGCATAACTTTGATTGTGTAGTATGAATTTGGGAGAAAAGTGAATAAATGAAGCAACTGGATTCGAAGCTTTGATTGGAAGCAATTGTGATAAAGAAAATTAGAAGCTTTAATTGTAATTTGTAACTATTGTCTTTGATTCATGTTATTATTGTGTATTCATAGTGATTTAAGAAGCAATCAAAGTCAAAGCTTTGACTAGGAGCAGTTGTGGCAATTCATAGACTAGGAGCTTTGACTATAGCTTGTATTGCCATCTCAAATTCATGAAAATAGTTAGAATTCCCTATTTTCAGAAGTCTTTGTGCCCCAATGGTAGAGGTTATTCTTATAGAATAGGTTAAAAGAAGACTTAGAGCCAAACTGGTATGCTTTCAGCTAGCCTTTGAGTTAGTGTTGGTTTATTGGTATCATCGTTTACAAGTTTAGATAGAAGTGTTGTTCGAAGTTTCATCTTGTCCATTATTCACCTTTCTTGAAAGCTAAGATGAAAGGATATTGGTAACACCCCTTAAAAAATCTCTCAAATTCTTGCTTACCTTGAGTTGATCCAAGGAATGATGAGAAGGGGGAACCTTCCCTTTAAGGTAGGAGAGACTCTATTTCACATGCTGTGGTTGGTGATCCTATTTTGTGATTGGATTTTACCCAAAACCGTCCATTGCAAAATATCCACCCAATAGTTTTTTGGTGACTCTACTAGGGATTGACATACATTTGAAAGCCTCATGCTTTCATTTGAAGCAAACCCGTGTCCTTTTTCATTGTAAATATTGATTGTAATTGTTTCATGCATTTACCAAGGACATGTAAATGGCCCAAGGTCCTTGGGGAAATGATTTTGGACCGTTGGATCTAGCTCCACTTATACATTATATTTCTGATAGTTCATAAAAGAACTTTCCCAAGTTCTTTGGTGATGATGAACAACATCCTGATGATCATATTATTGCTTTCTACATTTCATGCTGTGTTCATGCTATTGAATATGAGGACATGTCTATAAGGTTGTTCGTGGAAAATCTCCAAGGCGTAGTTGCTAATTGGTTTTACGATTTACCACCACATACTATCACAAATTGGGTTACTCTCATAGCCAAGCTTGAGGAAAGGCTCAAGCCTTGTGAAGATGCTCATGCATTACTGGTCCAAATTTCTTAGCTAAAGAAGTCAACTCATGTGCATATACATAAATTTTTTGCTCATTTCAATAGATTGATACAATGAATTCCAGTTGCTGCTCAAGCTACGACTGCCAATTTGAAGTGTTTCTTTGCCAATACCCAAATTCATAAAGTTACTTTTCTATTAAGGAGAGAAGTCCCATCTACTCTTATAGCTACACAAGCATTGGTGAATGAAATTAAAGATGATCTTATTCTAGCTAGGAAGATAAGAATTGAAGCAAGTTTGAAGAAAATTATTATTCTTCTAACTCGTTTTGTTCTAGCACAAGGACAGATCCTACGATGCAGAGATTAGAAAATGAGTTACTTGCCCTAAAAAAGAAAATAGGTGAAGGCATGTTCTTCATTCTTCATGAAGATGTACAAAGAAGGTATCTTCCAACTATTCTTTATAGTGCTATTGTTGGGAATCAACAAAAGTTAGTTTCACCATCTAAGAAGCTTGCAATTGAAGCACCATTAGTGAAGACAACAGTGAAGAAAATTGTGTTAGAAGTTAGTGATCTTTCTCTTCTCTTCTAGGAAAAGGAAGAAGACATAGTTGACGACTATCATATCTGGTGTACACAATCTTAGAATGCCAAAGATGAAAAAACAAAGGGAATTTTTTCTTCCAATAACCACGTTATAAATGGGGATATGCAAGCAACTTATGATCAAGCTGAAAATGATGTATTTGTGTCCCAAGGTCATGAACTTGTGTACATTGTGCATGATTGTTCTACCCCGGAGCTTGAAAAGAAATTTCCTATAAACAATAAAGACTTCCCCAAGTTAGAAGGTTGCGAGTAGTACGTTGATCCAGGTAGTGCAGTCATTCAATTATTGAAATCACATGAGAAAGGTTTTCTTGATCATTTTGAGGTGTTGGTGATTGATTAACCAATTAAGAAAGTTGTAGTTGGCAAGAAAAAATCAAAATTTGTTCAATCAAGAGGATGTCCAATTCGATATATTGCTTGGTTGGAGGCTAATGGAAAGCTGGAGATTCCACATGTACATGAACATGAAATACTATCAAAGCAGATGTCAAAGAAGAATGTTTAGTTTTGGAAGATCAGTTTCAGGTCATTAACGTATCTAGGAGTAGCAGTACACATGATTCATCTTAAAAAAGTGAATTCTTCCATCTCTTCCAGGAGATGTTACATCAACTATTCACATCATTGCTCTAGTTGTCCATGTTCCATCAATATGAAGTAGCTATTTTGTTGAACCCGTAAATGGTCTCATCTAAAATTTATATTTTTGGCTAGTTTTAATTAGGTAGGATTTTCTTTGTTAATAAGTACACTTGCACATTTTTGTTTTATTAGATTTGTTTTTCTTTAGTCACATTAGTTTAGTTTAGTTTTTGGTCACCTAAATCTATAGCCCAATAGAGTGGATGAAGGCACTTAGAGAACTGGATTCTATATCACTCTTTGTTTCTAAGAATAAACGAGTAACATTCCCCAAACATAGCCAACTGTTGTCCTACATTTTTTCACGACAAAATGTAGGTAATAGTATGGAAAATATCAACTTAGTTTCACATTTCTCTTAGTTTGGTTCATTATTTAATTGGTTAGAATTGGTCAATTGATCGACCCGAATTGATATAATGAATCCTTTTACTGATGGCTTTCATCAAGTATTTTTAAATTTTCTGTTTGTCGAGCATGCTTGATTTTTGAAGCCTTCAAAGTCACTTTCCTTATTTTTTTGAGCGCATGTTTGTTACCTTTTGGTATTTTGGTTTTGTTCAAAACATTGCTTTCGATTTTGCCTTTGATTTGGTCTACCTTAGACCTTAATTAGAATTGGTAGTAAAAAAAATGACCATTTTAGTGTCCAAAAGGTGGACGCTCCAGGCGCAACTGTATGATTTAAAAAATCATGTTATATTTTGAAGTTGACATTCACTTTTTGAAAAATATAACATAAATACACTGTATGTTATGTTTTTAAGTTACTTTATCATTTAATTTTTCACTTAAAATAACTATAGAGCACTTTATGTTATATTTTTAAGTTGGGTTACTTTTTGATTTTTCACTTTAAGTGACTATATAAACTATATAGTTTAATTTAATTTTTGAGTTTTAAATTGAAATAACTTAGTAAATATTACTTTTTAAATAATATTTGGATAAAACATACAGTGTATATATTATTTATGGCCTAATAAGTAGTATTTCATCAAAAAAAAAAGTGCTTATATCAATCACTTAAGTTGTGCAATTTTAACTTTAGACTCATTTGCATATTTTATCTAGAGAGTGAGTTTTTCACATGTAAATGGCTTTGATTTAAAACATGCAATGACCTCCTAGGAATGAGTCAAGCATATTGCATATTCTCAAAACATATAATCACTCTCCTAGAGTGTGTTCAATAAAGGCTAACACATAAAACATATTTTAAAACATGCACATGCATCTTGAGAACTTGTTTTTGACCAAGATGCATATTTTTAAAACATGTTAATGCACTCCAAGAGTGCATTTGGGGTTGGAGAAGCCAAAGACATTTTTTCAAAACATGTGATAGCACTCCAAGAGTGTGTTTGGGGTTGGAGAAGCCAAAGACATATTTTCAAAACATGTGATAGCACTCCAAGAGTGCGTTTGGGCATTCTTTACATGTTTTTGCTTGCTGAGAACTTGTTTTTGTTTCTAAGGGAAAAAAATTGACCCATTCATATGCTCTCCAAATCCACATTTTTGCATGTAGAGACTAGATCTCTCCATGAAAACTCTTGAAATCTTCTCCTCTAGAGGTGGTTTTTTATTTCCTTGCATTCTCATGCTTTGGGCGTTGTTTTATCTTGCAATTTTTTTTTCTTTTAATGCCATTTGAAGCCATGTTTTGGACAAAAATGCCCAAATTTGGGCCATTAGAATCCACATTTTTGTTAAAGGAAGGGTCGATTTGGAGTTTTGATCATTGTTTATGCTATTGAGGCTCATATTTTTGCATTCTAAGGTGAAAAATGCTGCATGTAATGCCCTACTGCAACCACTTTTTTATCAAAAAATGGGTTCTAGACATGCATTTTGCTAAAAATGCTAGATGCATTGGAGGTTGTTGACCACATTTTTGGGATTGGGCATGAAAAATGCCTCTTTTGCAGCTCATCAATTATTCCTCACTGAAAGTTGGAAGAACTCAAAGTTTGTTTTGAAAATTATCAAAGATCTTCTTCCTCCTTCATTTTTGGATCATTAACAACAAGTGGACATTTTCAATTTTGTTCATTAATTCATACTTATCTTGCTATTTTATTGCACATTTTAGCTTGATGTATTACACTTGTTGATAGAGATGTCATGAAAATTGTATTTTTTTCCTTTAAATATGATGTACAGTCTTATTTTCACACTTTTGGATTTTCCCCAAACTCCAAATTTGAAATTTCATTGTAAAACCACTTGTCTCTTGACATGTTTAAGTGTCAAACTAAAGGTACATGTTTTTCTTATGCTTATTTTCTTTGCATATTTGCTTGCTTTCTTGGTTTTTTTCTTTTGGAAGAAAGTGTAAGTTCTTTCCCAAGAACTTGAGCACATTTCACTTCACTCCACCTTCAACCTCTTTGAGCAAGTGCATCATTTCATTCCATATTCTCCATTCCATACCAAGGCACATTGCATTCATTCCTTTCATATGCAATTACACTTCAAGAGAAATTACATGGAATTTTACTTTCCATGTCATGATAGACTACACCTCATTCTCCACAAATGATTACATGTAATCTCACCCTCCATCCACATTTACATGCAATCTTATCCTTCGTTCCCATTTACATGCATTTACATCTTCGAACCTAAATGTATGTTCATTTTACATATAATCCACTTTATGCATAATGACATCTAGAGAACCCATTTTAGACTAAAGGTCACACTTTGAAAGTCAAAAGTTATCGTTTACATGCATTCATATGAATCTCAGCTTGCATTCTTGGCCATAGCCATGAAAACTCATCATTTTCCACATTCAATCCATCTTTCCAAGTCTGACTTTGACCCTTTTCATCCAAATACATATGCTTTCCAGTTCATTTCCAATCATCATATGTGTTCTATAAGTGTCTAATCCATATTTCAAATACCAATCCCTCATGAATTCATCATTGTAAGTCAAATCCCAAAAGTTCTCAGGTATTCAATCTCATTGGAAGATGTTCTCATCTTCATGTTGAAGCAAGTCAAGATATGCTAGATTTTCTATAAAGAGTGAAGACATCAAGTAAAGTAGGTGTGTTCCAAATCAAAGAAGCAATAATTTATTTGGTCTTCATTTTTCCAATGGTTATCTGAAAAATTGAGTTTGTGTTGGAATGAACCAAGAACTTTGTTTCAAAAAAGAAAGAAAGTTGTAGATGCTTGTCAAAAAGTTGTTCCGAGTTTACATCTGGACACCATTGAGAAGGTTTTCAAAGTGTTAGAGACTCTAGAATGTGCCAATCTACAAAGAATAATTCATGACAACTTGAACGAGAAAAAGATTGATCACATCAAGATTTCAAATGACAATGGAAAATTCATCAAAGAGAGTCAGAGGCTAACAAAAGATGCAACACCATGATCATCAAAGTGAATGGAGTGATACAAAATATAGGAACTCCTGATCCTCATTTGGGATTGCATCGCCAAGTACAAGGCCTTTCAGAAAAATCCCTAGGATTGTTTCAATTCTCTCATCTTTCTTCTTCTTATTTCATGTTTGTAATTGAAGAGGATGTATTAAATGAAAATGTATAATTACATGCAATAAGACTTACATGTGTAATGACATGTAATCCAATAATTTCTCCTATTAGTTAGATTGGGTCAAAGTTGGTTGAGTTCCTCCCACTTTTTCCTCCATATTTTTCTCAACTCCTTTGCTTATATAAGGAGTGCCCCCTCATTGTAAAAATCATCTTTTTTGTATGCAAAAAGCTCTAGCAGACTTGTGCAAGAATTTTTTTGATTTTGTAGTATGAATTTGGGAAAAATGAATAAAAAAAAAATTGGATTCAAAGCTTTGACTAGAAGCAATTGTGATAGAGAAATTTAGAAGCGTTGACTGTAATTTGTGCCTATTATCTTTGATTCATGTTATTATTGTATGTTCAATAATACACTATAGTGATTTAAGAAGCAATCAAAGCCAAATCTTTGACATTAATGTTTCTTGTTGTTTGCGGGAGTGAAAAGCATTATCCTTGCCCAACCTCTAGTGAGAATCTGGAAGAATACATTGTTATCATTCTCCTAACCAAGCTCGGCCTTGCGAGCCTCCTCTTGTATTAAATAAAGGGTGGTTAAAGAACTATGCATGAATTTCAATGCCAAGAGGGAAACCATTTGAATCCTCTTATCCAATGCAACAACATGGACAATAGCCTATTGTTTAATACCCAACACCCCCACACTCCTGTCAATAGCATCCAACTTTCTCTCAGCCTCACCTTTCAAATCACATGTCTCTTCCACAAAGTTTTATCCAAACCCAATATAAGGGATGGGGAACTAGCCCTAGATAGGGGGGTAGGGGTAGGATTGATAAAGGCTTTAAGGCTTTAAGAGATATGAGTGGAAATGTTGGCATTGGTCGACGAAACACCTTTCCCAAGGTTTCCTCTTCCCCTCCCGCCCCCCACTCCTTGTCTCCTTAGTGTTTACAAAAGAAGAGGGTTCTTTTAGGTTTATCTCTTTATTGACAAGTATAGTGGCACGTGTAATCAATTGATTGGGAGTGCTTGCTTCACTAGTGATTTCAAAATCTAAGTCAATTTGTTAGATGTTGAACTTCTTTTTTTGGCTTTGTGGTTTTAGCTTTCTTAGGGAGCTAGCTCACTTTTTTCCTTTTTACTTATCAGTTACCTCAGGGGGAGTGGAAATGTTGGAAGGCCTAGGGCCAAGTTTGAGGGAAAGGTATTTCAATATTTTCTTCTTAGCATGCCCTGGGTTAGGAATAACATTAACAGAAGAGGGGGGGAGGTGAGACTCTGAAGCATTTTGAATAGATATGGCATAGAGAGGGAAAAAGGAAAGATACAAGTTGTACATGAAGTAAATTAAACCATGGTGAAGGATAGTGTAATTCTTCCCTAACACTTAGCTTCAACTATGTCCTTGACATTTGAGTCCATTTAATGCAGAAGGAAGAGTGGATTTGAAATGAGATCCCTGTTCTCAAGATGACTAAGGAAAGGGAGATGATAATAATTATAAACTAAAAAGTGGCCCTCAAGAGAAAACTATTTTATTATCATATCACAAACCTTGTCTCATGGAAACAACCATTTCTTGTAGTTAAATCCAACCCTTCACTTGATAGGTTTCCTGTCACCACAAAAGAACTAGTTGAGGCTTAGAGTTCATTAGGAATGTCCTCTACAATTTTACTAAGAACTTCCATAGGAAGAGATATGGAATCATGTGAAGGATAAAGGAAGCCATTTCAAGTTTGTGAAGGATAAAGGAAGCCATTTCAAGTTTGATTCAAGACATTAGATTTATCATAGAAATATTTTTTCAAGTATTTGCTAACAAGATGCTCTTCAGTTATCACATTCAACATGCAAGTGAGATCAATAAGAATACCATCAGAAGGAATACCAATAACCCTAGGAACAATGTAAAGAGGACCATTGGGTGCCTTAATTGTTTCAATAGAATTAACGTAATGTAAGGTTGAATTTGAGTTATAGGTTTAGATTGGAAATGAGGAGGAGGTTGAGGTTGGGGTAGAACACGATCAACTTGATTAACAAAATGATTTTCTTTGTCAACTTTGTCATCATAAACACTATTTGTAGAAGAAGGTTGCACAATAGTATTGGTTGAATGAGATGCCAAATGTTTAGTGTATATTTGCAAATTTTGGTTAGGAAATGCAAGTGATTTGTTTCCATGACTAATATCAACATCAATAGATATAGCATTGGAATCAATGATGTCTTAGATCATGTTTTTCATGGAAAGTCATTTTTCCCTATCATGACCAATTGGAAATGATATTGACAAAAAAACTTTAGGATCAAAGGATTGAGGAAGAGGTTTACTGTTTGAGTCAATAGGTCCAATAGGAGGAATATTTAATTATGTTTGTATTCATTAACTCCATTGTCACATTATGAAAAGATTCAAAAAGTGGAGTAAAATTATGAGATCTAAAAATGGTGAAAAAGGAGCCACACCTTTGGATGTTGCTACCACTTATTCATCAATATTGTTCAATGATTTTTCTAATCCTTATGTAATAGTTAGATTTATGAAACCTGTTGGGATTAGATGCAACATCACTCTTATAAATGGGTACAAGAGCCACTGGAGTGTTTAGTCGATAATGATGAAACACTTCACATTATTTAGGAAATTGAAGAAAATTTAGTAAGGATAATTATATCTATAATATCCTTTTGTAAATTAGAAACAAATATGCATTGTATATCAAGAAGTATGGTGGCTAGGTTTTTGTTGGTGCTGGTGCACTTGGTGTTGGCTTAAACTGGTTTTCTAGAATCTACTATCATTCTATATTCTACTACTAGGCTGTCTACTGATGTTAGTCATGATTTGGCCAGGGTTCCTCTTCTTGTTGGCACTGCCTTAAAGGTTGGGGACCTGGCTAGGGTTGTTGGCTTGTTTGGTGTTTTGTCTATCAAGGCTACACCTAAGGCTTCATTTTCTTCTAAGCCCATGCTGTCCTCTTTGGTTGTGGTGCCTCTAAGGGTTTCCTACGTACTAGTGCATCTATAGGTGTGATGGCTAGGGTTTTACCTATGATTGAAGCTTCAAATTTCTTTGGGGATTCACATCCCTCTAAGCTTGGATCTTTGGCTAGAGCCTCTTTGACTACTAGAACTTCTATGTCTACTGGCTTTGAGTTGCATTATGGTGGAGTCTTGCTTGGATCCATTCCTTCTGCTAGTGCTGTTGTAACCTTATCATATGATGGTATGGTCTCAACTAATGCTACGACTAGTCTTTCTAAGGGGACTAGGTTTGGTGGTGGATTAGGTTTGAATGCTAGGAGGTATTTTTTAGTTGCTAACCTTGTATGAATTTCTTTGGACAAGGAAGTGTTGACAGAAATTGAGGAATCTTCCTTTGAGTTCTCTTCTCATGGGGTTATCTTTTGCTTCATGAGTCTTTGGCCATAAGTCTTCCTAACTTGAATCGGTGGATCTCCATTCCCTATGAACCTTTATTTTAGGTACAGTTCACATTTTCCCCATGGATAAGGGTTTTTTTATTGTTAAATTTGAAAACATTAAAGATAGGGATTTTATTTTTTGCAATTCCTTTTTCACATGGGAAAATCACTTTATGTTAGTTGTGAAACCTTGGTCCATAGATTTTTCCCCCACTTCAAAAATATTCAATAAGATCCCAATTTAGCTTAGGCTTCCCTATCTTCCTCTTCATATTTGGGTTAATACCCTTTTAGAGGCTGTGGGAAATGCTCTTTGAATTTTATTGATGGTGGATGAGTTGTCTGATGATATGATGCACTCCACTTATGCACACATTTTGGTAGAGATGGATATCTCAAAAGGGTTACCATAAATGATTATGTTGGAACATTCAAGAGGTTCTTGGATTCAGAATCTAGACTATGAAGGGATTCCCTTTAGGTTTTGGAAGTTTTTAAAAATAGACCACTTAGCTACTCAATGTGGATTATAGAGGGTTAAGAATAAGAAGTCTACCTCTTGGTGGAAGGGTGCTTTTGCTGAACACTATACCATTTATAAGATAAAAGAAGTCTCTTCTAAAGCTAATGGTGTTGATCCTAACCCTATTTCTAATGTTAGGCAACCTATTGCTATCACCCTAGATGCTAGTTTTTCTAGTGTTGGTTAGGCTATTGCTATCTCCACTGCTGGATTTGGACCTCTTTTTTATTACGATTTTTTTGGCTCTATGACAAGTTCTCTTCTTGTTGATGGTTCATCGAAAGGTTCTAATGGTGTTACTGGTTCTTCTGTACCTAGCTCTTCTACTTTGGCAGTTAGTTTTGGGACTACTGGTTCTAATCCTGAATCTGTGACTATTGCAATTTATTGTGCCGCTATTGGATCTATTTTCTCTGTTGGTCCTTCTACAGTTAGTGCTTCCTCTATTATCTTGGGGTCTCATGACTTGGTTTCCCAAGATTTGCAAAAGAAGGCCTCTATAGTGGAGGAGGGGTGGACCTCCATAATTGGAAAACATCATAGAATGACCCTTCTACAATTTGATATGATGTTACACTCCCATAAGAAGGGAGGCAAAGGAAAAGCTTAATCTTTTATTTCTAGGTTGCGGGTAGAATGAGCTTCATATGATGTACCTTATTTTCTGCCAATTTCTTTTTGTCTAATCTATAGGGTTTCAGAATTCTTCCAAAACCTAAGATTTTTTGGGTCTTGTTATATCGCCTTTCTTTATTTTTGTCCCATATTGTCTATGTTATGTTTTGTTTGGTAGAGCTGATTGAATATCTTTAATGAGGGTTTCAGGTCCCTTTATCTAAAACTTGCTTTGTTTGGGTTTTAGGGTCCCTTCAAAATCTGTTTTCCTAATAAATAACATTAGGCATAGGGTAAGAAATTTGAGAATTAAAATGCTTAAATTTTCTAATGAAGTCACTAAATTTTTATTTAACACCTTGTTTACAATGAATTATATCAGTCAACTAAATTTGACCAATATTATTTTGAAATTGTGGAAAAAAAACATAAGCAAGTTTTTGAAATGAATCAATGGAATAAGGAGGTAATGAACAATACCATTTCAAACCTTTGTCTTGGAAAGTCCCAGTAAACAACTTAGTCATCAACCTATAGTTGTGAGCAAAATCACTATAGAAGGTTAGACAAGTCTTAATATGAGTCATACGATCACCCTTACCACTAGAAGTCTCAAGATAAGAAATATCAATATTTTGAGGAGTAACGGGTCATCAAAGGATTGACAATATCACATGTAGGAGTATTGAAGTTGTATTGATTTGAAGAAATAATTTATTATTTTATGGAAGAGAAAGTTTGAGCCAGGCTATTCATTGTGGAATCGGTGGAAGGAATGATAGGAGGAGAAATGCTGAAAATATTATGAAAGTAGTAGTTAGACCTGGAATGGATATTTTGACGCAAATTAGGAGCGTTAGTAGAAGGAATATTTGAAAATGAAAGGGGGCATTTATGATGTGAAGGCATTGATGTAGGTAATGAAATATATGGAACATTCATAAGAAGTGGAGGAAGAGTAGGATTAGGGAGACTCATGTATAGGATTAGAAAATTGAATTAATGTTGTAATGAGCATTGGTGCATATGTGAAGATACCAGGGATGAAAGTAAAGATAGGTATAGAGGTTTCAACATGTGTAGTGGGTGAAGCATAGCCTAATTCTTGAGCACATTCAAAAATAGGTTTGGGTTTAGAATCAATAAGTTGGGAAATACTACGCAAGAGGTGAAGACCATGTTCTATTACAAGCAAGCTTCCTTAAGGTTTCTAAAGAAGAAATAGTCTCAGGACTATGATTCTCTTGAGCTAATGTAATGTCCCCTTTTAGGACATTAGGGATTCACAATGTTATGTTCATAAAATAGTAAAATTGGATTTTGAGAGCTTAATGTAAAATTTAATAGGGGTGAATTTAACATATTTAAGTGAGCTAAAAGTTGACAAAAAAAAGGGAATAAGAAAAAAGACATAAGAAAGGAGTTGAAGAGTCACTGTTGAGCATTAAAAGAGGAAGTCTCATTCATTTTCATCTATGCTTGAATTGTGCTTGGTTTATTGTTTGTTTGGATAATTTGAGTTTCTCTTGGAGAAACATTGGGAGAGCTTACGTCTTCCATTTCAGACTAGAGGACACAAGCCTTCAAGACATTTCTAGTGGATAGGATGCAACCTTGAGGTGGACTCAACTAAAGTTCACACTGTACATAGTTTTCTTCTTGCTATTACCAATATGAGTGTAATACTATTTTTAAGATCGAATTTTATGCATGTTTTTGTATTGCTAGTTTATCATATAATTACCATAGTAACATGGGGATGCACCCCCCTAGTTTTTTCCCATGCATCGAGGACATGGATGCACTAGGGACTTGGGGACTCCTTTTCCCCATCCCCAGCGATGCAACTAGAGTCCACCACCTCTACTGAGGATGGGGGGATGCCTCGATGTTAACTATTTGCTGATTTGACTATTTACATTCAAGTATTTACTCTTTCACATTTTTATATCTTATATTGAAATACATCTTTTCATAATTGGCAAAATTGGCACTTAACAATAGTTGTTGTCGAGCAAAATTTTTAGGGTTGTGATTTAATTTTTAAAATGGTATCAGAGCATTGAGGCCCCACATCCATAATGATTTAGGGCATTTTTTTTGGGATATTTGACATGGTAGGAGATACAGGAAAGATATGGCAGTAGCCACCATCCTTTAATGGACAAAATTATGATACATGGGCAAAGAAGATGAAAACCATAATGGTTGTAAATAATTTGTGGGAGTTTGTGATTAATGAGTTCAATGATGTGGTAGACCTAGATTAGAATGTTGCTCTCACAAATCCATACAAGACTCAATTGAAAGAGTCAAGGAGAAAGGATGCTAAGGGATTAAGTTTGATTGAGACAGTGATGACATAGACAATTTTTTCCCAAGATTGCAACAACAAATTATGCAAAGGAAGCATGGGATATCCTTGAGATGAACTTCAAGGGGACTGATAAGGTAAGAGTAGTGAAGCTACAGATGATCAAAAGAGAGTTTGAGAACCTTTAGATGAGGGACAATGAACCTATTGCAGAGTTCAATTCACGAATCTCCACTTTGATAAACCAGTTTAAATCAAATGGAGAAGACTATGATGAGCAGAGGATTGTGAAGAAGATACTGAGGATTTTTCCTAAGAAATATGACAACCTTGTGATGACCATAGAGGAAGCAAAGGACCTCACCACATTGACCATGGATGAGTTGATGGGAACTCTTGAAACCCATGAGCATCGAATAAACAAATAAGCAACTACTTCCCAAGAGCAATCTTTTAAGGCTCAAGAGAATTCAAGGGGTAGGGGGAGAGGTAGAAATGGCTCTGGTAGAGGCTCAAAAAATAGAGGTCATAAAAGGAATGGTCTAAGGAATGTTGGTGTAGAAAGCTCAGGAAGAGTAAGCAACCAAGAGGGAGCAAGCACCTCTCAAAACAACTCTAGAGGAGGCAAAAAGAATTACAACTCCAACAAGAGCAATGTTGAATGCTACTACTGTCATAAGTATGGGCATTATAAAAGTGAATGCTGGAAGAAACATGGTGATTAGTCAAAGAAAAATGCTGATGTGGCTAATGTGAACATGGGAAATGCAAACAATCCCATAGCTTTCATCATGTGTAACATTGGTGAAGAAGGAAGCCCTAAGGTATGGTACCTAGACAGTGGTTGTAGCAACCACATGAGTGGTAATGAAAGTTTATTCTCTTTCATTGATAATACTTTTAAGTTTGAAATTAAAATGTGAAATAATGGAAATATTCCCACAGTGGGCAAATGATCTATCATGGTCTATACCAAGCAAGATGAGAAGAAGGAGATACATAATGTATATTTTTCCCTTGGTATGAAGAACAACTTGATGAGTGTTGAACAAATCATTCAAAATGGATACAAGGTGCTAATGGAAAATGATAAGTGCATCATTCATGAGAAGGACGAGAGTAGATTACTTGTAGCAGTCCAAATGATAAAGAATCAGATGTTCCCATTGAGGATAGAGACATGTTTCTCTTCTCAAGTCAATACTGCACCTCCCAAGCATGCATGTACAATAGTACACCAACAATCAGCTCTTAGGAGCATGATTGAAGACCCCTCCAAGCTTTGGCATCTTAGGTATGGACATCTTGGCTTTGCTGGTTTAAATTTTTTGTCCAAGAAAAGAATGGTAGATGGTTTTCCAAGCATTGTAGATTCATATGAAAAATGTGAGGCTTGCATATTGGGTAAGAAACATAGGCTTCCCTTCAATTCTAAAAATTCTACAAGGGCTAGAGCACCATTAGAATTGGTGCATTCTGATTTGGTAGGCCCTATGCAAACTACTTCTATTGGGGAGAGTACTTATTTTATGACATTCATAGATGATTTTAGTCGTAGGACGTGGGTGTATTTTTTGAAGAACAAATCTGAAGCATTTGAAAATTTTGTTGAATTTAAAGCCCTGATTGAAAAAGAATGTGGACACTATATTAAGGTCTTTAGATCAGATAGAGGAGGGGAATATACCTCCAATATGTTTGTAGATTTTTACAAGAAAAATGACGTAAGAAAAGAGCTTACAACTAGTTATACTCTACCGCAAAATGGAGTGGCTGAGAGGAGGAATAGGACCATTATTGAAATGGCTAGAAGCATGATGAAAGCAAAAGGGATTCCAACTAAATATTGGGGAGAAGCTGTAGCAACAACAATATATTTAATAAATAGGTGTCCTACAAAATCTGTTCGTGAAAAGATTCCTATTGAGGCTTGGTCAAGGAACAAATGGACAATTGAGCACTTGAGAGTGTTCGAATGTGTAGCATATGCACATGTGCCTAAGGAACAAAGGAAAAAGCTGGATGACAAAGGTGTGAAGTGCATCTTCATAGGGTATAGCTCAAAATCAAAGGCTTATAGATTGTATGATTCAATTAACAAGAAGATCATCATTTTAGGAGATGTGGAGTTTCTTGAAAATCTGTGATGAGATGACTCAGTAGATGAATCCTCAAGCACTTCAAGTAAAGTGCCTACTATTGAAGAGGAAGAAGATGAAATTGGTGATCAACAAGAAGATGGAGCAAAAAATGTGGATTGCAGAAAAAGGAAAAAAGGGAAGTAGCCCTTAACGTGTCGAGCAACAGCTCCAAGCACTTCAAGAAAGCCTCAAGCTAGTATGCAAAATAGAACTAGCAACAATATTGAGAATTCAGATCCCACTCTCGCCTCCCTATTGCCAAGAAAGACTAAAAGTCTAAGGGAGATATACCAAGAAGAAAGGTATGATAAAGATTATGATGAGAGTGTAAATTTTGCATTATTTTCTCATAGTGATCCAATATATTTATTTTGAGGAAGCTGTAAAAGAAGAGAAATGGTGAAATGCCATGGATGAGGAAATAGATGCCATTAAAAGAAATGAGACATAGGAGTTAACTACATTGCCTCCCAAGAAACAAGTAATTGGAGTGAAATGGGTTTATAAGACCAAGTGCAATGCTAAAGGAAAAATAGATAGGCATAAGGCACGTTTAGTGGTCAAGGGGTACAAGTAGCAGTATGACAGAGATTATGATGAGACATATCTCCTAGTTGCTAGAATGGACATCGTGTGTGCTGTCATAGCAATTACAGCCCAACACAAATGGAAGGTATATCAAATGAATGTGAATTTTTCCTTCCTAAATGGTGTATTGAAGGAAGAAGTTTATGTGGAGCAGCCACCTAGCTATGAAGTTGCAGGTGAAGAGAACAAGGTGTATAGATTGAAGAGAGCTCTATATGGGCTCAAGTAAGCTCCATGAGCATGGTACAGTATGATTGACTCATATTTGCTGAGCAATGGCTTTAGCAAAAGTGATGGTGAGCCCACACTATACATCAAGGCAACAAATGGTAATGTGTTGATTGTTGTCTTGTATGTTGATGATTTAATTTTCACTGGAAATGACAATTTTCTAATTGGCGAGTTCAAAGAGGCTATGAAAAATGAATTTGAAATGACAGACTTAGGTCTCTTGAAGTACTTTCTAGGCATAGAAGTAAAACAAATGCATGATGACATCTTCATCTCTCAAGAAAAGTATGCAAGGAAAATCTTGGAGAGATTCAAAATGCAGAACAGTGAGGCAACTCCAACACCAACAATAGTAGGTCTAAAGTTGAGCAAGGTAGATTGTAGCAAGAGTGTGAATCCAACACTATACAAGAGCATGGTTGGAAGTTTGATGTATTTGACTTCAACTTGGCTAGACAAAATGCATGCAGTAAGGTTGATTTCTAGATTTATGGAAACACCAAAGGATTTCTGTTGGCAAGCAGGAAAGAGCATCCTAAGGTATGTGAATGGTACCAAGGGATTTGGAATTTTGTATATTGCAGAAAATGAATTCAAGTTGGTGGGTTACACAGATAGTGATTGGGCTGGAAGTTTAGATGATAGGAAGAGCACTTTCAGATACATGTTCCATATGGGATTGGGTGCAATTTTATGGGCATCCAAGAAGCAACCTATTGTTGCTCAATCTACAAAAAAGGTTGAATGCATAACATCAAATGCAAAAACATGTCAAGCTATTTAGTTAAGGAGGATCTTGACAGATTTGAATGAAAGGCAAGAGGATGGAGCCATAATTTATTGTGACATCTCCTCAATTGCATTGTCTAAGAATCCAATCTTCCATGGTAGAAGCAAGCACATAGAGATCAGATATCACTTCATTAGAGAGTTGGTGGAGAGTGGGGATATCAAAATAGAATTTTGCAAGTTTGAGCAGTAGCTAGTAGACATTTTTCTAAGCCTTTAGGCATTAGAAGTTTTGTACACCTAACAGAGTGTCTAGGTGAAGTTAATTTGGATAAGATATGATCCTTATTTTTTTGGCTCAGGACAAAGGGGGAGTGTTGAAATATTTAATGTTGCAGGTCAGTTGCCCCTAGAGCCAAATGCCTACCTACCACTTGACAACCTACAGAATAGTAAAAAATAATGAATACAAGTAGGTGAGTTTTTCAAATTTGGAAAAGAGGGAGACATATTTTTGGCAAGAGACAAAAGGAATGAATCAGTCTCATTTAATCAGTTGAAGAAAAGGATATTAGAGCAGAGATTTGCAGAGTAGAGAAGAAAAGAAGTTGATCAGTAGATCAAGTCAAAAGAAAGAAGGAAGTTCTAGTTTCATGTTTGCAGTTGCACGTGTTGGATCTTTTTTGGTTATTCTATAAGTTCTTTGTTTGATTTGACCTATGAAGTAGTGATTGCTCTAGGTGTTATTATATGCAGCCATTAGAGCTGTAAGTTTAAAGTTTAAAGTTTTTACAAGTTTGAAGATTTTAGGGTTTTCTAGTTGAAGCTAAATGCTCCTAGATTTTGTAATAGTTTATCATATTTTAATAGCAAGCAAGAAAGAAGGCGTACATATCTTTGTTGTTCTTCTCTTATTCATTATTGTATGTTTTACATTTGAGAAGTTCTTTGTTGAAATCTTCATACTTCGGCTCTATGGTCTTAATGGTGGAAAAATCTAGGTTGTAAGTTCAGTTTACAACCCACTCGGTTTGGTCTTTTACCAAGTCCTTTTTATTTTCTTTCATCGAGTTCTCTCTATAGTTATTACCGAGCTCACTCGACATCCTCTTCTTCCAAGCACCACTTTATAGTGGCTAGCAAGCTCACTCGACATTGCTTGCTGCTGAGCTCACTTGACATATACTTGTGCCGAGTTGCCCTTATGCCGAGTTCACTCAGCTTTCTTTTGTGCCAAGCTAACTCGACACCCACCCTTCTACCACTCGGCATCCATTGGTGTCGAGCAGAACTGCAACTTGGCACCTTCAAGTGCTGAGCAAAACTGGTATTTGGCAGTTGTTGTTGTCGAGTGAAATTTTTAGGGTTGTGATTTAATTTTTTTATAGCCATTACAACACCTCTGGATATTTTATTTTGGTCCAACTATAGACTTGAGAAAAATATTGGGAATAAGATAATAGCCTTCTATATTTTCCTTGAAGAGTTTTTAAAATTGTCTACTTTAATATTAATGTGGTTTAGAAGATATTATTATCAAATCCCATGAAGACTTAAGCTAGCAACTACTTATTACGTTTAGCGATTATTAATGAAAAACATTTGGGCACTTTATAAAGCCGAAGTCCATATATTTGTAATATTTTTGGAATATGTAATGGCTCTATGGTCTTTAAAGTCCAATTAGTGTCCTCTTTTTTCTTCCACTGAGTAAAAAATGTATAAAAATCATTTTGATGCTGCTGCTTGAAGAGTGGATGTAGTCTAGCATTCTCAATAAACCACTATAAATCATGTTTCTATTATGTTTGTTTATTGTCTTTTATATTTTTTAGAATTTATTTTGTTTTTTACATTTTTTTATTTATTTCAAAAATTCATATGAGCTGGTTAAGCTGATTCATATTTCTAGAAATCAATGAAGATCTCTCAGTGCCAAGGATGAGATAGATAAATGGAAAATTGGAAAAAAAAATATTTGCACCCTGCATTGCTTTGTAAAGAAAAGGGCAAAGTTTCCATGTCGAATGATGACTGGGAGAAACTTGATTTGAAGGCAAGCGCAATGATTTTTCTATCACTTTCTAGTAATGTGTTATCTAATGTTTTAACAGAGAAGACAAAACAAGAGCTGGTTAAAAAACAATCTTAGTTAAATGAGTTACCATCAAAAAGATGTTTCTAATGAAGAAGTTGTACAATCTAAAAAATAAAAGGTGGGGTTATGTCAAATCATCTTAGTGAGTTTAATGCTTTGGTTTCTCAATTAATTTCAGCTGGAATACCATTAGATGATGAGAAGAAATCCATTTTATTGTTTTATTCACTACGAAATAGTTGGGAAGGGATAGTAATGTCAATCAACACTTCAGTCGCTACAAAAAATAAGGTAAAATTTGATGAGGTTGTAACTACACTTCTTAGTGAAGACATGCAAAGGAAGAACCAAGAATCCTCTTCTAGTGATACATTAACCACTATAAGCACAAGGCATCGAGGTAGAAGTCATGAAAAACGTAGAGGCAAGCATAACAATAATGGAAGAGGGAGATAAAGTCATCATTCAAAATCAAGAGGCATAAATGGTACTTGCTAGTTTTGTGGCAAACCAAGCCACAAAAAAAGACAATGTTGGAATTATGAAAAGAGCCAAAATAAAGTGATAAATGGTGGTGTATATACCATAGCAATTAAAGATGATAGAGTTTTGGTTCTTGCAGTTGGTGAAACAAATACAAGCTCGTGGTTTCTTGATTCTAGTGTATCCTTTCATGCTCCTCCATGATAGAGTGCTTTCACAAATTATTACAAAGGTATGTTTGGTAAAGTTTTTCTTGGAGATAACAAAGAATGTGAAATTTTTGGTAAAGGGGATATTTTATTGTCACTAAAAAATGGTGGAAAATGAATTTTGAATGATGTTAGGTATATTCCAAATTTAAACACAATTTGATTTTGTGATTCAACTTTATTCTCAAGGTTGTAATGTCAAATTTTCTTTGGATTCTTAGAGAGTCACCAAAGGAAAGTTGGTTTTGTGAAAATGAAAGAAATGAAATTTTATATATATTTTAGAGTGCAATGATGAAGTGGGAGCAACTATGACTGTTATAGATAGTAACAATGAACTTTGGCATAAAAGATTTGGTCATATGAGCAAGAAAGGTCTTGAAGTAATTATTCAAAGAAACCAGTTTCTAGGTCTTAAACCAATTGATTTGGAATTATGTGAACATCACATTTATGGAAAACAGAATCAAACTAGCTTCATATGGGTAGGTCATGAGAGGAAATATTCTCCATTAGAACTTGTAAATTTTGATATGTTTGGTCCTATGGAGGTAACTTCTATCAGTGGTACAAATTACTTTGTCACATTTCTTGATGATTGCACTCATAAAGTTTGGATTTATATATTGGATAAGAAATCAGAGATGTTTACAAAATTCAAAAGTTTTAATGCTATAGTTGAAGATAAGATTGGGAAGAAAATTAAATGTTTACTAACAAATAATGGTGGTGAGTTTTGCTCTTTGGAGTTTGATAATTTTTATGTAGATCATGACATTTGATGTATTAAAATTATCTCTTTTACACCTCAAAAAAATGGTACAATTGAGAGGTTGAATCTAACTATTTTAGAAAGAGCTCAGTGCATGCTCTCTAATGCCAGTTTAGGGAAAGCATTTTGGGCAAAGACATGTAACACTATTGTTTATTTGATCAACCACGCTCCTTCATCTCATCTTGATTTTGACATTTTGAAAGAGAGGTGGACTAATAAAAGAATTTTATTTAATCATTTTTCATGTTTTCAACTGTGATGAATTTCTTTAGTTGTATGTGTCCTCGTCATTTAATAAACTACTTTATATCTATGATCATGTACTAACATTTGTGTAATCCAATTATATATTACTAACTTTCTATTAGAGTATGGGTATTACATGGTTGAGAAAGGTGTCATAAACCTTGCAAACATTTTTATTTATATGTTATACACTCAATAATTTGGATTCCTCATATTAAAGGTAATTATGCACTATAAATTATCAATTAATACCAAGTATATACTACTTATGAGTTGTCTCCAAGAGAATATATTAGAGTGCATGATGTATACGTGCATTAATGATAATGTAGGTCAAAAAGAGAATATGTAGTACATACAAAAGTATAAGTGCATATGTGTATGCATATTTTTGTATGTGAATATTGTAGAGTTTTCTCAAAATCCTCTATAATTCTATTGATGAATTAATTTCATGATCATCAATTCATAATAGCTCATCCTTTTGATGAAATTGATCCCTGCAAGGTGGACCAATGATTTATAGATGTAACACAATTGCACCATTGAATAGG
Organism: Cupressus sempervirens; assembly: GCA_028749045.1. NCBI lineage: Eukaryota > Viridiplantae > Streptophyta > Pinopsida > Cupressales > Cupressaceae > Cupressus > Cupressus sempervirens. The sequence goes on along the minus strand of CM053792.1, from coordinate 495,320,251 downwards.
AATAATTAGATGTTGTCAAGTGTTAGTGATTGAAGATATTTTGTGCACCACAATCATAAATGAGTATATAAATGTGCATTTTACAATGGGAAAGTTTGGCATTTCATCAAAATTAGACCAAAGAGAATGATGACATTGTTAGAGTTAGGAAGATGGAAATAATTCTTTGAAATCCCTAGGACTTGAAGAACTTTTTTAGCTCTATTTTTACAGCAAACAATTTGGAACCTATGATGTAACATGCATGTTATGATAAAAATATGTAGAAGGTTTTGTTGGTGGTTGTAACCCACAATCATGATTACTAAATTGAAGGTCCATGTACTTCAAGGATTTATTTATTTTGTGAGGTGGTATTTTTTTAATCCAAAAACATCATTTTTTGCTATTTTTGTTCATGTTTTGTGAACACATTATCAAACAACCATAGCTAAGTATTTGGTATTATATTTTTATTTTACCTAGTTTCTATCTTGGAAAATAGTTGTAATCAATCATGATGAGCTAAAATGGATAATTCTACTAGGGAGACATTTTCAAATTTAACAATAATTTAGAGACAACAAATCATGAGAGGGATGAATGTCTAGGAGTATTATGAAGATGAGTCCACTTGCTATTCCTATGGCACAATATATTGAAAACAATCATATTTGGACATACAAACATCCGTGGACAATAAGGAGTTAGAGATATTATATCTTAAGAAGCTCAAGAGGGATTGTGGAAAAAATCCTCAAGGAAATACAATCACAAAAGCACATTTATGTTATATAAAAATAGGTCTCTTCATCCCCTTTTGATATTTCTTAGGTTGGATTTATAATAGACAAATAATGAGTTCATCAATCCATTAGTTGATGCCAAGGTTTAATGAGTATGATCACTCGGATGAGGATACACATGATTGCATTTTTTAATTTCATGGAGAAATATCTGTTTGAAGATCAAGAAAAAATTATGATATTATTTTTATTAAGTCATTGGATGGAAAATAAAAGAAATCCAGTATCACTCTTCTTCTTTATGGGATCAACTTGTAGGTACATTTCAACAAGATTTCACATTGGAACCTACTACTCTTGTTGAGGAAATATAGGAATCACATGGTAAGAGGGAGAGTAAAGCATACATTAGTCAAAGGTTTTCTATTTCTTTTTCCAAGATACTATAAAATTATAAACTAACCTTTCCACATGTTTTGAGAATCTATCAAGTCATTGTGAGTATCCCTGATACAAATACCCATACCAAAAGGACTTGGATTGCCATGCGATGTTCCATCAATGTTTAACTAGTAAAAGGGGGGATCTATAATCTTCCATTTTTTTTCTTTCCTATTCACCTTAGGCTTGGGTTGATCCAAAATCTAGTATGATGATGGGATTTTCAATTGAGTCCAATATTTTAGGATCTCATCATCCCATGAAGTGAATTAGTTGCAATTAGTATTTGTGGACTTAGCTAAATGAACATTTGTTCCTTCACATAGAGATGCTATAATCTTGGCTTGGACTTCATGAAGTAAAGTCTTTATATTTTGAAGTATTCTCTTGTTCCTTTCCTATGACAATGACTAAATGACTACAAAGGGAATAATCATCCATAAACCCACAAACATTGAATTTCGGTATAATACATGCTAAGACTGGAGTAAATCCCATAGTTGAAACATTAAAAATAAAATATAGTGCAACTTTGAAAGAATAAATTGTCAACATTAATTAGTAAAAGGACATTGATGAAAGAGATGATCAACCTCTTTTAATTCCATTTTACATTAGACACATTTGAATTGGTCTTTTATGTTTAATTTTGCAAGTCTATTAATAGTAAGAACTCTCTTTTTGAACACTAGCCATGTAAAATTCCAAGACGTCGTGAAATAATGTTGTTCCATTAGATATTGTATGCTCTCTAAGGGATGGACAACTAGATATTGTTGGCCTAATAGATATTTTATGTTGGCTAACTAAAGCCAATGAAGAAGATGATTTGGTCCTAGGACAAATAGTTTGAAATATGCACTATTGAACAACTTTCAACTGAGAAATAATGCAAATTTTTGCACCAACTAAGATTGCATCAATAAATGGAAACCAAGTGGAATATCCCAAAATTAAGGTATGTGCTTGTAGGCCTTCCTATTATGGTCTAAGAAATTGCCCTCCAAAAATTATTTCTCGATTTGACTTATTGCACCTTGGGAACACTTTGGTCCAAAAATAAATCTATCTCCCCCTCCCCTTCTCAATATCTCTCTCCTAGAAACTCTCTCTCCCCCCATCCCCTTCTCCCTCTCTCTCTACCCGTCCCCTCCTCTTGTCTCTATCACCCCCTCCCCCCTCTCTCTCCTTCCTCTAATAAGATTGGAGTTAATACATCTATGGTATATACTCTTGATTGAATTAAAAATAAATGGGGTTAGTGCAAACATAGGGTATCTTTTATCATATGAAATATTTGATTTTCTTATAAATTCTTGTTCAACTAGAAACTCATGGAAATTATAGATTTCTTTTTTGAAAAAATCCACGTATTGAGAATATGCTACATTGTCTATCCAACTCTTAAAAATGAAGAAATATGGATAAAGAAAGACACCTCATTATGGTAGGGCACACATTTGGCATGAAATCTTTCCTTCCTTCTCAATACCACTCATAGTAGGTAGGCAAGAATTTTTCAGTGACCAAGAATTTTGGGTGTTTCACTAATTTTTTAATAAGCATAAGAATACCTAGTGAGGTTAAATTTTTCTTAATGTCATAGGACCCGAAATGGAGGAGCAAAAAATTTAGGCAATACATGATTACACACTACGCAGACACCAAACCCTACAGTGATGAAACAAAGAAAGACAATAAAGCAAAGCATTTGTGCATTCACATTTGTTTGGAATTATAATTTTAATGTCCTTAGAAATTACAAAATTAGTAAAAGGAAAGATTCAAACCCAAAAACTAAATATAAAAAGGCTGGTGTCTGTAATATGAAATCCTTTACAGTCAATGGAAGAATGGAAAATGCAAAATGCAATCAGATGTCAGAAATGTTGGCACTATAGTTTTCAAATTCATTCATGATATTGATGGGACGTGATATGCATTGTAGTGAATATAGACAATACATAAAATATGAATGTCCTTATATAAGCTTTCCATCCTTTCCAATTTTAAATCCTAGAAGATATAGTCAAAAAATGAAGTCTTGTTAGTCTCCCATCTTTGTACGGTCTTGGAGGATATAAAAAATGTTGTGAAGTCTAGGCTTGCAAATACCAATTGCATTTGGTCATGATTTTCCTAAGTCTTGTAAGTGAGGACATAATTACTTCCTTAGGTGTGAACTATCATAAGGGAAAAGTGACCTTTTCTCATCATGTGATATTTAATATTGTTATCTCCTCTAGCCATTTTGGATGTTCAACTGACATTTGAATGTTTATCTCTCTTGAGATATCAAATTGCAAACTGGTGCATTGAACTTGGGGAGTCACGCTATCTCTTACAACTGTGATTAGAAGGTGCAACAATAATTTTTGGCAGCAATCTACTAGAAAATGATATTTTGAAATTAGAAAATATGCTCCATTATAATGTTCTAAGACTTTACAAATCAAGTCATTAAAGTGCTAATCTATTGTGAGAATTTCGAAGTGATTTCTATTTGACAAGAGTTTAAAGATTTTCTACATATAGAATTTATGGTCAAATGATCCAATCTATCACAAATTAAATCATTGTAAGTGCTAATCTATTGTGAGAATTTTGCACTAAGTTCCATTTAAGAGGAGCTAAAGATTTTCTACATATAGAACTTATGGTTAGAGGATCCAATCTATATTGACTCTATTCAGAATAGTATAGCAGGAAATTAAATATTTCTTTCCTATGATTTACAGTATTAATGTTTGACATTTAATTTGTAGCTACCTCCAAAAATTTGAATTTGAATGTTTGATAAATTACTCGATCAACTTTCTATAAGTTCATGTATAAATTATTTTAGTAGGGAATTGCTAAGTCTATTATTTAAAAATAAAAACACAATTAGTCTCTATAATTAGATGAAGATGGCACCATAGGATGGTTTAGCCAATGTGCTTTATGAGACAAGAAGTAAATAAGGATTGGATTCACAAACATGCAAAAATAAACTCGTAACTTTGATTAAAATGGAAGGATGTTTGAGTATGATGGAGAAATCACCCTCTGATTTATTGTAGATCACTCTTGTTCTTATAGTGATTGCTTTGAATCTCCGCAAGTGGTTAAAGCACTCATATAACATGGTAAAGTTGTTGAATATCTCTTATTTGATGGAGGTTACAAGAATTATAGCACCTCAAGAACTCTAAGAATAAGACATAATGAAAGAGGTACTTAAATTTATCGTTGATAGCTTTCAAAATATTGGGGACATTAGATGTTGCCATTTCTCAAGAAGGGTTTCCATACTAAAAGCATTTGTAGAAATCAAATTAAATTGTAATCTTATTCTTGACATGGGACTAAATGGCTTAATACACATCATGGTTTTAATATTTATTGGTCACAATCAAGGAAGAACATGATATAGATGTTATTGCAACCGTGATAATTAATGAGAGTGATACTCATTTCCACACACTTCTACAAATGTTGTTAGCAATAGTATTTCTTATAAGTTGGTCAACAAAGTTCTCGAACACTGTGAATGGAAAATTGTGGAGTTTAAAAGATAATGGGCTGAAAAAGAAATGACCTCATAAAAAATACAAGATAAAGAGAAAAATTTGAAAAATATCTCTTACCGAGAATGATGAAGACACAATTATCAATGGGTTCTAATCACCCAAGGGGGATAATGTGAAGGAAGAACCAATCATCAAAGATGAGGTGTATTTAGAACATTTTGTTGGTGATTTGAAGATCCATATTGGCAAGGAGAGAAACTCCTTTGAGGATACCATAGGCAATCGTAATGCTATCTCATTTGTGTTACACAAGATTGCATGACACCAACTATAAAGGTAATTAAACATGATAATGATATTGCTTCACTAGTGGTAAAAATAAAAATAAAAATTGATCTATGGTAAACCTTTCCCCTTAGATGAATTTGAATTAAAGTCTTTATCATTGCGAGATTTGAAGGAAAGATTGTTGCTTATAGAGGAGAGGGTCGTAAAAGTTTTAACAAGAGAAAATGAGTCTCACAAATATACTGAAGACCTTATGTGGAAAACCCAAATGGATAAGAGGCAAAAGGGGAATCCATATGGGATCACTAGCACTCAAATGCATAGAATCAAAGAAGCTTTTAAAAAGTTGAAATTATATTATTTACAACTATTTTGGGATAAGGATCAAGCTATCAAGTTTGCAAAAAAAAATAGAAAATGAGATAGATGAGCTTTGTCATCAATTGAGTATGACACGTTACTCCCTATATCAAACTAGAAATAAAATTTCTATATCAAGTACTCCCACAAAAGATGGTCTTAATTGTAAATCCAAGGAAATAATAAAAGTGGTAGAACAGATTGATATCCTGGGTGAAAATGAGGGTGAAAATAGTATTGTCACTTCACCTTATCCATGTGAGACACATTATGCCAAAGAAGACATTGAAGACCAATGAGAAGTCAATGAAAATAATTCTGATTTTTATATAAGAAAATATACACCTTCACATTATCATATGAATAAAGATGAATCAATTGATACTCCTTATGAAACTACATGTGATGATTATCATTTTGTTGATGGATATGTTGATTCAGGTGATGATACTCATAGTCATACTAAAAATTCAGAATTTCCCTCAAGGTATACTAATAGTTACCATATTTTATCTAGAGATTCATCATCAAATCTTCATGAACTAGTAGCTATTCACTTATTGATTGGTGATTTTTTCTTGATGTGTACTCCAATTATTAGTTGTTGCTACATTTGAGTTTTTATTATATTTCCAAATTGGGCTCAACTTTTAGAAGGTAGTGAGTTGTAGATTGATTTCCTATTAAGGCACATATCTCATGAGATTATTTCCCTTCCAATACAAAGACAAAATGACAATAGGGGTACTATTTCTATTCCTAATTCATATTATATAAGAAGTGTGTGTGGGTCTTATGAGTTGGACTTCCTACATTTTGGAGATGCTTTTGGTTTTAGTGGGATGATCAATTTCTTAGTTGGCTGATTCAGCCCAATGATAGGTTGATAGAGACCTATTTCTACACCTAGGATCATGTTGACAAGTTGGTTTGGGATCTAGGTGATAGAAGGATACATGCTATGCATTTTGTGAATTATTTGTGATACTACAAAGTTTGATATTTATGATTAGAGTCATGCAACCTAAAAATGTAGTGGTACTTCACAAAATTGACTTTAGATCCATGTATCATAGTGATAGGTAGGTTGCATTCTCAATTTGGGTACTATAACATGGTTAGTCATGACTTTATAGTTACCAATATGGGTCGTAGAAATGCTAATAGATAAAAAATGGGACCCCAATATTGGTTTATGGACTCACAATATCTTGAGGCCAAGCACCTCGAAGAGGGAGGACTGTAATGTCCCCTTTTGGGACATTAGGAATCCTAAAGTTAAAACTCATAATATATTAAAATTGTCTTTTGAGAGATTAAGGTAAAATTTAAAAGCTGTCAATCTAATCTATTAAAGTTAGATGGAAAGTGACAAAAAAAAGGGAATAAGACAAAAAGATAGAAGAAGAGAGTAAAAGAGTAATTTTTGAGAACTAAAAGAGGAAATCTCATTCATTTTCAGCTATGCTTGGATCATACTTGGTTTATTGTTTATTTGGAGGATTTTATTTTCTTTTGGAGAAACATTGGGAGAGCTTATATCTTCTATTTCAAACCATGCAAAAATTCAAGCCATTTCTAGTGGGTTGGATGTAACCCTAGTTCAAACCTATGGTGGATTTGAGATGGAGTTCACACTGAACATACATGTTCCCTTTTGATATTACCAATTTGACTATGATAGTATTTATAAGATTGGATTTATGTATGTTGTTGTTGTGTTTCTAGTTTATAATACAATAACCAGTTTGAAGTTGTATCAAAATGAGTATTTTAATGAGCATTTATCAATTCATTTGTTAGTTTATGTTACAAGTTTGATTTTCACAAGTTATCTATTATGTGCTGAAATACGTTTATGAGAATTTTTGGTAGAATATCCATTAGCGTTATTACAACTAATCAATGTTCTCATTTTTCAAAATATTGAGTAATTTTGTCAAGTTGGATAGGAGGAAATCTTAAAGCTCCAACTTCATCATGAGAAGAATGAGAAGAGTTTATCTCTATGAGAGGATTATGATCATGAATGATCATGTTGGTTTGATCAAGATTCCTAGGAGATAAAATTTGGGATCAAAATAATCCATGAGTCTACAACTTCTTCTAACTCAAATGCTATAAGTTGGACTCAAAGTAATAAAGGTCATATAAAATGGATGGAAGGAAGGGATAATGCAATGCAATATGTAATAAACTATCAATGTAGGAGATATGTAATACTAGATCTAAGTGCACACAATGCAATCAATAAGGAAAGAAAAATAGATCTAGATTTGAAAGAATAATGAACTAGGAATATGATAGAATTATGATGTTGGGATCACTAAAATGTAACGTATAAAATGGTGATCTAATGTGATTAGAAAACCAAGTTATATGTACATTTAGGAATGAGGAGAGGCTCTCAAACACAACCCTTTCAAAGTCCCAAATCATATTAGCACAACACAATATGGATGTAAGGGTGCTAATCAAATTCAAATCCTTTTAGGGGTGTCAATAAAAAAGTATCTCTTTTTTTTACTTTATTTGTTTTCTTGGTTAATGTTAATTAATTGATTAAATGTGATGTAAAGGATGAAATGAAAGTCAAGTAGGAGCATATATAATTACAAGAAAACAAATTTAATCTTCTATATTAGAGTAAATTATATGAAATGACAAACAAGGAAGATATACTCACCTTGAGGGATAATAGCACAAGATCAAATCCATAAATGACCTATCATAATTTATCATAAATCTAAACAGAGTTGGAACTACAACCTGGAAGTTGGAGATTTCCAAGTGTGAAAATATGGTGGTATCAGGAATGGGTCAACTTACATGGTATAGGCTGACTTGGTTATAGGTTGAGGTCAACCTATACCTAATAGGCCTAAAACTTGAATTTATGATGTCCGACAAAAATTGTAACTTTAGATCTGCCAATTCCAATCCCAAATATCCAAAAATCTTTGAATACTCATACACACAAGAAAAATGATTTTTTTTTGGGGGAAGGGGCTTGCCTTGGTAAATCCCTTGTTTAATAACCTTGGAATAAAATAAAAAAAGTATGTAAAATGAGAAAAATACTAGTATTCACCTCATTTGTCAAACCTTCATAGATGGATTCAGATCCGCTATCTACAAAGATGCTTGAGGTCTTGTATGTATGCATGGATAAATGTATATACATATGTATGTATGTATAATGAGAAGAAATTTTATACACACCCTCACCAAAAGTATATGAGGAATAATAAGACTTTTCCTATAAATGAGATTCAATTAGTGCAAAGAGAAGTGCTAATGCATGATTTCCTTGTTATAGAGGTTCCTTTGGTTTTATTCCTCATTTCCCTAAGAGAATGAATAATAAAATAATGAGATATGATGAAATTAAATGTTAAAAAATGATAAAGGGAGGAGATATTATTACCAAGATAGAAATTTGAATATGAATTGTCAGATTATACTAGAAAAAAATCTAGATCTGGACACTTGGGGCCTGAAACTATGAAACCTATGAATTTGAGGGTCATAAATCAAGGTTAGACTAGAAAGTCTAGGAAGAAATGAAGGGTCAAGGCTAAGATGGAGGAGGTAAAGGTCAAATTTGATTTGCAAGTGCTTTATACCAACTTTTCAAAATTTGGAACTCTAATAAAATAGGAAACCCTAGCTTTGAAATTCCTATTTTGCAACTCCAAAACCTATACCCACACACAAGAAAATGAGGACTTTTTTGGTGGAGAGGGGCTTGCCTTAGTCAATCTCTAGTTGAGGAATCAACCTTAAATTGAAATAGAGATAAATAAATGAAAGTTAACATGTAGTAGAACTTGATGTAACAATGTATAATATCATTGAGATGTAAATGTGAATATGTTTGATATGTGATCAAGTGTGTTGATGCAATAACCTTGACTCAACATAAAAACCAAAAGGAATTCATGTAAGACAAAACCTTATGAATTTGGATGCTTTAAAGTTTACCTCAATGATGAAGTTTTTTGAGTGTAGATCCCCTCCACTATATTCAATGAAGAAAGAAGGTAGACCTAGAAGAAGAGATGCATGCTAATAAATGTATTAAATACTTGAATGATGAATGCATTTATTTATTTCTTAATTGAGAACTCCTTGAATGCACCTTGAGAGCTTGAGCATAAATGACTTCTTATGATCATGAATGAATAGCTTGCACATAGGATGGATTATCTTAGGTTATCATTTATGATCAAATGAAGTGAGAGGGCCTCCTTTTATACCAATTTCAATATCAAAATCAAAATGAACAACTACACAAGGTAGGAAAAAAAAGAAAAACCTTCGTATAAAATCTAAAAATGAATCTCATTTGACCTCTGATGCATGAGTATCTTGGGTCTTTGAGCTATCTTGCATCAACAAAAAGTATTTCTTATTTTTTGTACCATTTTGTTGTTCACGAAGTAGTCATTTCTACTTTTGGTTTCATGTTGTGCACAATTGGTATCATGTTGAGGACCTATCTTAGATCCTTTTCCTAATTGTGCATATTTTTATGTTTCATATTCTTCGAGTTCTATGCCAATATTTGTGGTCTACATTTCTTGCAATCTTATCGAACGAGGCATGTTATTTTTGTTTGTGCAATTTCTAGTAATAACATGACATCTTGCCTAGTTGGGAATTGACTCCTAACCCCTGTGTGGATCTATCCTTAAGTGTGTGTGACCTTATGTTATCCTTTTCATAGGTTTTGGTTTGCTCTTTCAAGATTGGACCTATAATGTAATTAAATTCTTGACTAGCCAACTTGTGGCTTAGCTTGGTTTGATGTAGGAAAGGTAGTTCTGGGAAGTACTTAAAGATCTGAGAGCATGGTAAATTGAGGATGTGAATTGAATTATGATTCTATAATTTCATTGTATATGGACACAACCAATAAGGCCTCATAGATGGGAATATTTCTTTCTTTATATGCAAAGTTAAATAATTATGCCTATTGAATGCTACATATGGCCTCTTGTTCCTTGTTGCATGTTTGATTAAGCTTCTCTGTGTAACTCTTAGCAAGGGCAGCTTAATGTTATCTCTTTGGGATACATCAAACTTGTATCAACTAGTATCAGAGATGAATTATTTCTTGTGGCTTGGATTGTGGAGAACCTTGTTGAATTTGGTTGTAGGGTAGCAGATCTGAAATATGACCTATAACTTGTAGAAGGTTATGATCTTGTAGGAACTATTGGCAAGATGGCTCATGGTAGAGGGAATACTACTAATGCTATAATAGACATGTTGAGGTAGATTATAGTGAGACTTGAAGTTGTTGAGACACTATAGAGAAGAGGTGTACATCTTGAAGATGTTAGTGATGATTAAGAGGCAACACCTAATCTTAATCTTGAAATTGATGTTGAACAACATGAAGAAAGACTTATGTGAATTCTATACCTCATATTGAAGTTGATTTCTATGATTGAAAACTTGAGAGAAATGCACTATTAGATTGGATCTCTAAGATGGACAAATACTTTGAGTGTGAGGGTACTCCTGATAACAAGAAAGTTAAATATAGTGGTCACAAAGCTGAAGGGTCATGCTCCACTTTGTTAGGATCATTTACAAACTAGAAGAAAAAAGAGAGGAAAAGAAAAGATCAAGACACGGATAAAAATGATTGGAAATATGAAGAATAAGTTTCTCCCTACATATTACCAAGTTAATTGTTGAGGAGAATACAAAATTTGAGGCAAAAGGACTTAAGTGTAAAAGAAAATACTAAGGAATTCTACAAGTTGGATATTAGATTTCGACATCTTGATGATGGAGTTGAAAAAGTGGCTAGATACTTTGATAGTTTGAGGATATCAATTCAAGATGAGATCAACTATGTTAAGATTGATAGTGTGGAAGAAACATATCAATATGCTCTAAAGTTCAAGAAAAACTAGTGAAGAAACATGATCAAAGACCAAGAGGTAGAGGTGATAGATTTCAAAGAAGTAGAGGCAAAACTTACATAGAAAGTAGTAGATCTAGAAATAGAATACAAGATAAGGGAAAGATAGAATGGAAAGAAGAACCTACTAGAAAAAGTGCTAAGTACACTAGAGGTAGCCATACTAGTTACTATAGGAATAATAATGGTGAAAAGAGAGATGAAAGATCTTGGTTTAAGGGCACTTGTTTCATGTGTAGAGAAGAAGGACATAGGGATTTTGAATGTACTAACTCTAGAAAGAATATTAGAGGTAGTAGAAGAAGCACTTTGACTTGTGAAGAAGTTGTTGAAACACCTAATGAACCTAAAAATGGTGTGAACCTAATGTTGAGATGAATATTATGGAATGAAGAAGTCAGTGAAGAACTTGTTTTAAGGGGAAGTTTGTTCAAGACAAGATGTAAGATAGCTAGAAATTGTTGCAAAGTAACCATTGATAGTGTCAATTCTAATAATTTGGCATCTGAAGAGCTAGTTAATTTGAAGTAGAAAAAATGAGATATCCTAAACCCTATTGTGTTGCTTGGATCCAAAAGGAGTAGAATTTGCATGTAAGTGAATAATGCCTTGTTAAATTCAGATTTGGGAATTATCATGATGAAGTCTTGTGTGATATTTTTTAGATTAAGGTAAAAATATGTTTTGAAGGGACTTGAAACCCTTAATAGAAAAACAAAAGATAATCTAGTAAGCACAATTAGGTTTTACAAGGACCTAAAACCTGTAGTATAAAAGTTAGAAAATTAGGTTTTACAGGGACTTGAAACCAAAAAATAAGACCATAAAATGAAACCAAGTTTTACAAGGACCTTGAACCTAGTGTTTGAATAAAAGGAACAAAAACCAGATAAAAAACCTAGACCAGAGACCAGTTACCAAAACCACCACCAGAACAAAGACTAGTTACCAGAAACACCACTAGCTGCTATTGCAGCTCTTTGATAATTTTCACCACCTCTTTGCCCACCTCCGCTGTGCTTTGGATGGTATCAACAAAAGATCCCCCAGTAACCTCTGCCACCTTCTTTCTTGAGCTATGTCTTGTTCTTTTTTTTGTTCCACTAGGAGACATGATTTCCTCATTATTTCTCTGCCCTAAGCTGGTAGCAGCTACACATATGCTAGAAGTAACTTGCTCCATCTTATTGCTGCTCTCTTTGATCAAAAGATGAAGTTTATGTTTGTATTCCTTTAGTTTTTCTAGGATATTACCAACCTAAACTTCCATCTGAATGATCTTAGCTCGGTCAGCTTCATAGTCCTATTGTATCTTTCCCACTTTTCTTTTCAAATTCATTAACTCATTATACATCCAGGAGTCACCTTGGAGAGAGGAGTCAACCTTAAGCTTAGCAGTATGAAGGAAAGAAAGCATAGTGTCCTTACTAGTGTCTTGTGTGATATTATTCCTATGGATTTTTGTCATATTCTTTTTGGTAGACCTTGGCAGTATAATACACAAGCTTTGCATGATGGTAGATTGAATCAGTATACTATTTGGGTTGATGGAAAGAAATTAGTATTATTATCTTTAGTTGAAAATCCTAAAAATAATCATTGTACCATAGTTAGAGTATGTTTGGTTGATGGTAAATAATTTTCTAAGGATACGAAGAAATAATTTTTTTCCTTTGATTCCTAGAAAAATTAAGAAACAAGATGAACTAGAACATGCATCTGAGATTGAATCTTTGTTGGCAAAGTTTTTAGACATTATTTTGGATAATTTTTTTAATAGTTTACCTCCTATAAGAAGTATTAGTCACTATATGTATTTGATACCTAGAGTTAGTTCATCTAATAAAGCACTACATAGGCCTACACCTACTGAAAATGCTAAGTTGAATACGCAAGTGCAAGAATTGCTTGAGAAAGGTCTGATTAGAGAAAGTTTGAGTCCTTGTGTAGTACCAATTGTATTAGCACCTAAAAAGAATTGAGAATGGAGAATGTGCACTGATTCTAGAGCTATAAATAAGATAACTGCTACTCAAATTTTTGACATGTGTAAAATTTAAGTATGAAGAAAAGGAAAATACATGAATGCAATTCATTTCACAAAAGAATGTCCTTGTAATATTCATTTCTAAAATATACAACTGATGTGTACAAGCCTTAGTTTTACAAAGTATGGAATGCATATAAAAATGCTGGAAATGAAAATCTGACACAAGCTGTGAGTTTAACTACTGTCTTTCATACATATTGAGAACAAGAAAAATACAACACATGAAGATAGAGTTAGAGGTAACTAGTCATTGCCTTTTCAACATTTGACTAGTTATATAATCTTTGATGATGCTTCTGGTCCAGCCCTCGATCTGGTAGATTCCAGTCTCCATTCTCCTACATGAGAAAATAAAATGGAGTTAGATCTTGAAAAGATCTAAGCAATGACTGATTACCAACTATGTACCCACATAGGCTATATATTTCCTATTCTGAATACATATCAAAAATAGTACTCTAAGTGCTCAAAAGAAGCTTGTAATCACATGAGAGTAGTTTCATGAGTGTCATGAGCCTTTGCTCGAACCTCATGAAATACTTATCATTATCATATTGTATATCATTATCACAAATGTAACTCACAATGTATTCAAAAGAAACAAAGAAAACAATAAGAGAAACCATCTTTGGTATTGGTGCCATGGAGAGAATTAGTTATCTTTTGGAGAGTGAGTTGCTGGAAAAACAAAGCATTCGCTTGTAAATCTTGAGTACTCTCACTACTGATGAAAGTTTTAAATTTTGAACAACAGGGTTCAGAGCTAAGCAGTATTATACTGAAAGAGATAGGTATTCAGTCTTCAAAGAAGATAGTCATCTTTACCAGGGAGATAAATTCAAAAGGGGAGAGATAGTTTAGATTTGTGATTAAATTTGCAGCCCATGTAGACTTTCATCATGCAAGATTAATTCCTATTTCTTGTCGGGTAAACAAGCAAATGCACCTTTATATGTTGTGCAAGTTGCCTATACAAGGATTGAATCAAGTACAGAACTATTTAAACAAAGTAGCAGACCTAAGACTATTATGGAAATGTTAGACAACAATTGTCTAAAGAATAGCATCATAGAACATGCTTGTGGAAGATAAGTTTTCCTGAGGCAACAAATGAATCAGGTCTAACATTCCTAGCTACAAAGTTTGATGGTATATTGGGCCTTGGGTTTCAATGAATTTATGTGCAAAATATTGTACCAATTTAATATAACATGATCAATAAAGGTCTTGTGAAAAAGTCTCATTTTCTCATTCTGGCTAAATCAAAATACCATGGATTATTAAGGAAGAGCAGTTGTGTTTGGAAGTGTTGATCCAAAGCACTATAAGGGTGAACACACTTACGTCCTTGTTACACATCAGGGCTATTGAAAATTCAATATGGAATACATATTCATTGGTGAGAAATCAATTGAATTTTGTTCTTCACTGCTGCCATTACTAATTCTAGAACATCATTGTTAACTGGACGATTTGCTATTGTGGCAGAAATTAACCATGATATTTGAGCAGAAGGCATTGCTAGCAAAGAATGCAAAACATATACTCGAGTTTTTTGATGTCACAGAAAGTTGGGAGAAATGAATGTGAATAATCTAATGGAGGGTACCTTTATGTACAACATAAGGACCAAAAATAGAAAAATTGGTTCCAGTAATGATGACATGCATTCTAAGGATGCATTCTTTATCTAAAGATGGTAAAGATTAAGACAAGAAGCTTCTATCTGAATCAAAGAAGCATAAGACCCAGTTAGAAAGATTTAAAGAGAAGGAACTTGAATTCTTTGGAACCCAAATTCTTTGAGTTCTTGAAAGACCACAACATGGAAGTTATTTCTAGGCAATAAAGGTAGTAAAACTAGTTAGTAAATACAACTAGCATATTGTGCTTGTTGGCAATTGAGCTTCCACTTTTGCTCGAGTTTCCAAGGCCAACAAATTTGAGCTCACCAAAATTATTTGAAACATGGACAAAATGAAAGCAAACCTGAATTGGGTTTTTTATGGAAACAAAATTTAAGTTTTAGAATTCATCTTGCTTCAGCAAAACCCAAATGAGAAATACATCAATGAAGTTTTTCTTGAGAAACCCTCAACATATATTTTATGACAATAGAAAAACCCAGGTGGCTAATACAAAATACAACATGAAGTTACACATGAGAAACCTCATTTGGGTGTTCATACAAATTATAATTTAAACAGTAAATCACAATATCTTTGATGGCGGCATTACAAGAGTACTAACAACAATGGAAAAGTATTGCAAGATTTAGCAAAACAAATATTATCAAATACCTTCCAACAAGCTCACACAATGATGCAACATAGGAAACCAATGGGTTTCTCACATAATGTTGGCAAAAAACATAATGGGTTTCTTCACCTTCGAATGCAAAATGATAAAATGAAGGAATGGTAGGGTATTCTATCTATTCTACCCAAAATTCCTTTCAATAAAGTTTGAAATACACAAGTCACATATTTGAGAATTTAATCCCTTTCCAAAAAAATATTTGTATTTGCTTTATGAGAGCAGGGGGGAACTTTTGTTTTAAGATTTATACAATGTTCTGTTTTATTTTCTTTTTGTTCTAAGATTGTAAAGAAAGAATATTTAAATGATGAATTATAAATCATTTAGTCTTTCTTTCTATTTTCAATGCAAAAAGAAGGTAAAATAAAGGTGAGTCCTTATTTTCATGTTCATAGTTTTTAAGATGGAAATTAGTTGGGAAACGTGTGAAGAGAATGAAGGGGGTTGAATTTGACTTTGCCAAGTCAGTTTGGGGGTCTTTATGACCAGTTAGAGCATTTTATTGACAGTTGAAGATGAGTCATTGGGTTCTTTATGAGGTAGTGGAGTTTTCCTAGGGGTAGGACTTAATTTTGTGAGTTATTGAGTCCTTGTTTTTATGCTATCATTATGTATTTGACCCATGGGTTGGGTTTTGTACTTAATGAGTTTTGCAACTCATTTTTTAGGAGTTCTAATTATGCAGGGAAATATTTTGTGACTACTTTTTGAGTCCTTAATTTTTCTTGTAGAGTTTGTAATTCATTTTTTGGAAGTTCAATATAAGTGACAACAGTTGTGATTATGATATTTGGTCTTAAATTTAAAGCCTTCTTTCTTCTTGCTATTCTGTGTGTGTATCCGAATGATTTGATGAAGTAATTTGTGAGCTATTATTGTTCTTGGTTATTTCATCTCATTTCATTACTTGGTTGTAGGAAAGTAGGTCTACCTGTAGGTTGTAATTCATGTTTTTAAGGGTAAAATTGGTTAAAGAGAGGCATCTATATGTATTCCTCCTTTTGTTGATTTACATTTCAATCCTTATTATAAATTATTTATGCAGGTCTCTACAGAAAGATGTGTTTTGCATGTACTCTAAGTAGTTGTGTTATCTTCCTATGTCAAATGTGTTCAAATTTCCATTATCACTTTTGGTGTATCACCATCTCCTAGTTTATGTTGTAGGTTTAGGTTCATTTTCAACAATTTCTTCCCTTTTCCCTGAGTTTAAGTTAGGATCTTGGAAATATCATTGAATATCTAATAGGAGCCGACCTAGAATCTAGAGGTCTTATTTTATTTGCATGTCCCACAAAGTGAAGTGATTCCCATGTTAAGTTAGGATTATTGAACTTTTTCAGTTTAGTATTGGGTGCAAATCCTGATACTTAATAGTTTTGGCATGCCCGATGGGACATGAAGGTCATAGTTCTCATAGTTCTGCTAGTTTTTTATATGCATCCAGTAGGTTGCAAACTTTTGAGAGGTCATTATTTTGCATATCTGGTGACTTAGTGATCATAGCTATTGGTCTTGAGTAGATTCAATGCTTAAAATGGATTACCATCCTCCATTTGATGAAATTCTTCCTCCATTCTCTAAATTTTAGTCATCTAAAAATGGTTGTATTGCTAGTTTCATGCTACAATCAGAAGGACAACATTCATCTTATGCTCACCATCCATCCACCCCTGCTGAAGGATTTTGGAAGTATCAACATGTGTACCAGCAACCTCATGAAGAGATGCATCAACTCAAATTTGATATGCAACAAAAAGATCCTATTTTTCAAGCTCATACCCAACAACAAGAGATGTTGGTTATTCAGGAGCAACATCATAAAGAGATCGAAGAGAAAATAAAATACTATGAAGAGATATTGGAGACACAGAAAAATCATAAGCAAACACAAGCAAAGGAGCAATTTGATGCCAGATGGAAGCAGTATGAAGAGGTCATTATAGGACAACAACAAAGTTAGGTAGCCCT
Organism: Cupressus sempervirens; assembly: GCA_028749045.1. NCBI lineage: Eukaryota > Viridiplantae > Streptophyta > Pinopsida > Cupressales > Cupressaceae > Cupressus > Cupressus sempervirens. The sequence continues at coordinate 495,302,647 of CM053792.1, read as the reverse complement.
TACAAGCCAACTTGAAAAATTGTAGAAAGTTTATGAGGAAGAAATGATAAAGGTTACTCCTACTGTAGCTACAAAAGAAGAAGAGTTTCAAAGAACATTAACAACCAATGAAGAGTTTCATGCAAAAAAATTAAAGCACACAAGTTGTAGCATGAAAATGATGTTCACCAAGCATTAAGAGTTCATGAAGAATTTCATGATAAAAAGCTAGAGGAGTATCATGAAAAAATGGAACTCCTACTAAATGAATTCATTAAGAACAAGGAGGCTTACGCTCATCATTAAGAAGTACTTGCTCAACAAATTTGAGAGAAGGAGGAGAAAATGTGATTGCTACTTGCACAAGTACAAGAGCTAGAGGCCCAATTAGCAATCCATTTTCCTATTCATCCTGTGAGTGAAGAAGTTCTTAACCTTGTGATTCCAAGTTTTAAGGTAAAAACTTCTCAATCCTTGACTCAATTTTTGAAGCCAAGGATTCTATCTTTCAAGGCTCATAGTTTAGCTGGTCCAATACAAAACCCCCTAAAAGAATCCTTGAGTGAGCATAGACAGCTGGGCCATCTTGTTAGTTCCCCTATTCAATCATATCAAGTACCTATTATTAATCAAATTGTTCAACAAACATGTCAGTTGTCATGGACCAAGTATCCTGGTTATGCAATGCCAAATCTTGTCAAGGATGCCCCATGTGAGCTAATCCAAAATCAAGAGATTGAAGATGTGGTCATTACAAATCATTCAGAACTACATAATGAAGAAATAACTGTGCAAGCCTAGTTAGAACATCAATTTTCTAAATAGCATGATGAAGAAGCTCTATTAGTCCCAGGAAAAGACACAGGTAAAGAAGAAACCATTATGTGTTTCTTTGATGAGTTACCCTTATTTGCCAAGCAAGAGGGAAATATTGATGTTCAAAACATATCCATCCAAGATTTGCAATAGAAGGACATAAATGATAGAGTTATACTTGACAAATTACCCACACAAGATATGGAAGATGAAGAGGTTCTAGTAGAGGAGTGTTTTGATAGCATTATCAAAGATTTATGTGAAAATCTTGTTATTGAAATTACAGAAGATGGTGAGTCTCTACCTTAGGAGGAGGAGATGAAACAACAAGAAATTATGCAGGGAAGTCATGATGAACCGCAACAAGGAGCCAGTAGGATGAGTGCAAAGGTTTTTATCTCCAGAGGTTGCCCCATTAGGCACTTAGTAAGAAGGGAGCTTAGCCAAGAAAAACTAGTCATGTTTGTGTTCAAATATGAATATTCAGATAAAGTTGAAGTTGAAGCTCAACTCACTTATCTACCCCTAGACAATGGAAAGAAGAATCTATTGGTGGAGGTGAGTCAACTTGTTTATTTTTTTCAAGAGATAGTGCATTAGTTCTTTATACAATTGTATGTACTTCATTTCTTATCAGTTGTCCTCACGCATGTATAGTATTTTATCCTAAAGAGGAAGGGTGGCTATTTTAACTATCTAGTGAATGGATTTGTTTGATCATTTGTTGTGCTGGCTAGTTTAGGGTAGGTTACATTTTTCTTTGTTTTTTCCTAAGTGTTGTTCAAGCACGTGTTAGTTTTTTTTTCTATCCTAGGTTAGTTTTTTGTTTTGTTTGGTAGTCTAGGTTAGTCAAGTTGTTGGTTTATGTTGTTAAGAAGTCATTTCTACCCATTTCATTCCTGCATGCATAAATGTATGTGATTGAATGCATACTCATATCTAGTACACACATACATATGCATATACATATCGTTGCAAATAAATAGGTTGCCAGCCATACATTTATGCATATCCATGCATACATGCATCCATTCAAGCCTGTATGTTCATCCATACATAAACCAAATGGTCGAATATACCCATCAATCTAATAAGAGTTTTAGGTCTTACTAAACTCACATGCAGGCATTCAAAATCGAACCAAAAACTTTAGCAGTCACTTTGTGTCAGGTCTAGGAGCTAGGGATGCATAATTCAAACTCTATGCCCAATGAATAAGAGCAAACTAGTCGACTGTCTAGTAGGCAAGCATGCAACAAAAGTCACCAAAAATGTTACTCAAATTTTGCACATGTGTAAAATTTAAGTATGAAGACAAGGAAAATACATGAATGCCATTCATTTAATAAAAGAATGTCCTTGTAATATTAATTTCTCAAATATACAATTGATGTGTACAATCCTTAGTTTTACAAAGTATGGAATGAATATAAAAATGCTAGAAATGAAAATCTCACACAAGTCGTGAGTTTAACTACTGTCTTTCATACATATTGAGAACAATAAAAATACAACACATGAAGATAGAGTTAGAGGTAAGCAGTCATTGCCTTTTCAGTGTTTGACTCGTTATATAATCTTTGATGATGCTTCTAGTCTAGCCCTCAATCTGGTAGATTCCAGTCTCCGTTCTCCTACATGAGAAAATAAAATGGAGTTAGATCTTGAAAAGATCTAAGCAATGACTGATTACCAACTATGTACCCACACAGGCTATATATTTTCTATTTTGAATACATATCAAAAATAGTACTCTAAGTGCTCAGAACAAGCTTGTAATCACAAGAGAGTAGTTTCATGAGTGTCACGAGCCTTTGCTCGAACCTCATGAAATAATTATCATTTTCATATTGCACATCATCATCATTGCTATAAATCACAATGTATTCAAAAGAAAAAAAGAAAACAATAAGAAATCGTCTTTGATATTGGTGCCATGGAGAGAATTAGTTATCTGTTGGAGAGTGAGTTTCTAGAAAAAACAAAGCATTCCCTTGTAAATCTTGAGTACTCTCACTGCTGATGAAAGTTTTAAATTTTGAAAAATAGGGTTCAGAGCTAAGCAGTATTATACTAAAAGAGACGATAAATTCAAAAGGGGAGAGATAGTTTAGATTTGTGATTAAATTTGCAACCCATGTAGACTTTCATCATGTAGGATTAATTCCTATTTCTTGTCGAGTAAACAAGAAAATGCACCTTTATATGTTGTGCAAGTTGCCTATACAAGGAATGAATCAAGTATAGAGCTATTTAAACAAAGTAGCAAACCTAAGACTATTATGGAAATATTAGATGATAATTGTCTAAAGAATATCATCATAGAACATGCTTGTGGAATATAAGTTTTCCTAAGGTAGCAAATGAATCAGGTCTAACATTCCTAGTTACAAAGTTTGATGGTATACTGGGCTTTGGGTTTCAATGAATTTTTGTGCAAAATATTGTACCAATTTAATATAACATGATCAATAAAGGTCTTGTGAAAAGTCCCATTTTCTCATTTTGGCTGAATTGAAATACCATGGATAATGAAGGAAGAGTAGTTGTGTTTGGAAGTGTTGATCCAAAGCACTATAAGGGTGAACGCAGTTACATCCTTGTTACACATTAGGGCTATTGGCAATTCAATATGGAATACATATTCATTGGTGAGAAATCAACTGAATTTTGTTCTTCACTACTGCCATTACTAATTTTGGAACATTGTTGTTGATTGTTCCATTTGCTATTGTGGCAGAAATTAACCATGATATTTGAGTAGAAGGCATTGCTAGCAAAGAATGCAAAACATTATACTAGAGTTTTTGATGTCATAGAAAGTTGGGAGAAATGAATGTGAATAAGATAATGGAGGGTACCTTTATGTTCAACATAAGGACCAAAAATAGAATAATTGGTTCCAGTAATGATGAAATGCATTCTAAGGATGCATTCTTTATCTAAAGATGGTAAAGATTAAGACAAGAAGCTTCTATCTGAATCAAAGAAGCATAAGACCTAGTTAGAAAGATTTAAAGAGAAGGAACCTAAATTCTTTGGAACCCAAATTCTTTGAGTTCTTGAAAGATCATGACATGGAAATTATTTCTAGGCAATTGGGGCAGCAAAACTAGTTATTAAATACAACCAGCATACTGTGCTTGTTGGCAATCGAGCTTCCACTTTTGCTCGGGTTTCTAGGGCCAACAAATTTGAGCTCACTAGAATTATTTGAAACATGGAAAAAATGAAAGCAAACTTGACTCTATTTTTTTATGGAAACAAAATATAAGTTCTTGATTTCATCTTGCTTCTGCAAAACCCAAATGAGAAATACGTCAATGAAGTTTTTCTTGAGAAACCCTCAGCATATATTTTGTGATAGTAGTAAAACCCAGGCGGCCAATGTGAAATACGACATGAAGTTACACATGAGAAACCCCATTTGGGTGTTCATACAAATAATGAATTTAAATAGTAAATCACAATATCTTTCATGGTGATATTACAAGAGTACTAACAACAATGGCAAAGTATTGCAAGATTTAGCAAAACAAATATTGTCAAATATCTTCCAAGAATCTCACACAATGATGTAGCACAGGAAACCAATGGGTTTCTCACATAACCTTGGCACTGAAAGAAGAAATAAACCAATAGATCTCCTTCACAATGATGGCAAAAAACTAGTAAAACCCTTCAAGAAACAGTGAGCTCAACAATGGAGGCCATGAAAACTCTACAAACCCTCATTCTTCCTCTTCACCGTCGAATGCAAAATGATAAAATGAAGGAATGTTAGGGTATTCTATCTATTCTGCCCGAAATTCCTTTCAATAAAGTTTGAAATCTGCAGGTCACATATTTGGGATGTTAATCCCTTTCAAAAAAAATATTTGTATTTGCTTTATGAGAGTGGGGGGGAAACTTTTGTTTTAAGATTTATACAATGTTTTGTTTTATTTTCTTTTTGTTCTAAGATTGTAAAGAAAGAATATTCAAATGATGAATTATAAATCATTTAGTATTTCTTTCTATTTTCAATGCAAAAAGAAGGTAAAAGAAAGGTGAGTTCTTATTTTCATGTTCATAGTCTTTAAGAGAGGAATTAGTTGGGAAACATGTGAAGAGAATATAGGGGGTCAAATTTGACTTTTCCAAGTCAGTTTGGGGGTCTTTATGACCAGTTAGAGCATTTTATTGACAATTGAAGATGAGTCATTGGGTTATTTATGAGGTAGTGGAGTTTTCCCAAGGGTAGGACTTAATTTTGTGAGTTATTGAGTCCTTGTTTTTATGCTATCATTCTGCATTCGACCCATGGGTTGGGTTTTGTACTTAATGAGTTTCGCAAATCATTTTTTAGGAGTTCTAATTATGCAGGGAAGCATTTTGTGACTTCTTTCTGAGTCCTTAATTTTTCTTTCATAGTTTGTAATTCATTTTTTGGAAGTTCAATATAAGTGACAATAGTTGTGATTATGATATTTGGTGTCAAATTTAAAGCCTTCTTTCTTCTTGCTATTCTATGTATGTATCAGAATGATTTGATGAAGTAATTTGTGAGCTATTATTGTTCCTGGTTATTTCATCTCATTTCAGCACTTGGTTGTAGGAAAGTAAGTCTACCTGTAGGTTGCAATTCATGTTTTTAAGGATAAAATTGGTTAAAGAGAGGCATCTTTATGTATTCCTCCTTTTTTAAATTTATGTTTCAAACCTTATTAAAAATTATTTATGTAGGTCTCTATAGAAAGATGTGTTTTACATGTACACTAAGTAGCTATGTAATCTTCCTCTGTCAAATGTGTTCAATTTTTCATTATCACTTTTGGCGTATCATCATCTCCTAGTTTAGGCTATAGGTTTAGGTTCATTTTTATCAATTTCTTCCCTTTTTCCTGAGTTTAAGTTAGGATCTTGGAAATATCACTGAATATCTAATAGGAGCCAATCTAGAATCTAAAGGTCTCATTTCATTTGCATGTCCCACGAAGTGAAGTTATTACCATTTCAAGTCAGGATTACTAAACTTTTTTAGTTAAGTACTGGGTGCGAATCCTAATACTTAACAATAACATTGACGTATATGTTTTCTTTTCCTAGGATGTATGACATAGGGGATTGTTTGAGTGGAGTGGATTAATTTACAAAGATTGATTTGAAAAGTGGCTATCATCAAATTAAAATTAGAGAAAGAGATAAATGGAAGACTTCTTTTAAGACTAATAAGGGTTTTCATGAGTGGTTGGTTATGCCTTTTGGTTTAACTAATTCACCTTGTACTTTTATGAGGTTGATGAATGGAGTTTTGAAGAAATTATTGGGTAAATTTTTACTTGTATATCTTGATGACATTTTGATATTTAGTAAAGCCAAATATGAACACCTTGAGCATATCAGACAAGTATTGTAGGGATTGGAGGAAAAATTGTTGCTTAAAGAAATTTCATTCATGAAGGAATAGATTGTGTACCTTGGTCTTGTTATTTCATTTGATAGTTCAAAGATGGATCTTGAAAAGGTAAAATGTAATTCCTATCCCTAGTTGACTTTTCAAATTTTATTGCCAAATTCTTTTAGGCTAGTTTTATGATTATGTTTAATGATTAGCAGTACTTGGTTACCAGATTGGATTAGATATTATTTCACATGTTCATGATTATTCTTCTAATGATGATACATGTATGATGCTTACAATGATTTCAATTATTTCATGATGATAGTTAGATGGATGATTTATATGTAGTTTCTATGGATACTTACCCCATACTTGCATGTGTATGGTGTACTTGTATGTTTTGCTTTATGTATGACATTTTTGATGTGGTTGAGGGAGGGAGTCGAAGTCACCTTCTAGTCAGAGTCGTGGTCACTTGCAATTTTATTAATAATTTTAATTTATGTTAATTTTAATATATGTTATTTAAATATTTTAAATGTTAATAATTATTAAATATTAAATAATAATAATAATATTTTTATTATTAGATTGATAATTTAATAAATGTTATTTTATTAATAAATAAATAATTATTATCTTTAGTAATTTAATGAAAAAATTATATATTTTATTGTTAAAATATATTTGGAAAGTAAAATTGATAATTGTAATTTAGAAAATGAATATTTTAAGTAAACTTCGGTGTTACTTGATGGTTCAATTTTTACATGAAAATGATTTCTTTTATTAGGGGAAATTTATAATGTCTTTTGATAATTTGAAAACCTTAGTAGTTTTGATACTTTGATAATGGAAACTAAAACCCTTATTGTATATCAAACCTTTATATTTTGAAAACAAAATAAACTATGAAAACACTTGTTTATATACTTGATGAGATGTATGTTGTATTGTATGATTTGGGGTTTGGGTTTTGACTTAGTAATTTGACCAATCAGGATGTGTACTAGAGGCTTGGGGGGTTTTGTTTTGTGATGGCATTATGTATATGATCTTTTATACCCAACCATGGTGATGTGTCACATATTTTCTATGATGAGTTTGAGAAGATGTTTGTAGTTCTTTCTAGTTGCTTGTATAGAACTGAGGTGAATGGTATGATTTTCCTAGAGTAACCTTTGAGTCTTCAATTAGTTATCTTTTGATGCTTTCCAGTTGCTTGTATAGGACTGAGGTGATTATGGTGTGAATTTTCTAGTGTAACCTTTGATTCTTCAATCAATTATCTTTTGATGCTTTCCAATTGCTTGAATAGGACTGAGATGATTATTGTGTTTTATCTTTTGGTGCTTTCTAGTTGCTTGTATAGGACTAAGGTGATATTAAAATTGGTCTTTAGGTGCTTTCCAGTTGCTTGTAAAGGACTGAGGTGAAAATTGTGATTTTATGAATTGTACATTTTATGAGCCTAGGGTAGGCAATCTGTGTGTACACTGGGGAGTGGCTTACAATGGAGGCTATAACCCTAAGTGGATGCTTAGGTAACCCATTTTAAGTTGTGTTAATAAGTGATAACATTTTATTAAATGAGTTTTAAAATGAATTAATAAGAGTTTTTATTTTTCCTCACCCATGCCTTGAGTGCTAATATAGGCTAGGATGGGAGTAGAGAGGATGCTTGGTTGTGAACTTGGCTTGTTAGTATGCCTTGTCTATACAAAAGGATACTGATGCTGCATAAAGACACTAGGGGGCCAGAGTCTAGAGAGGTTGCTAGGGTAATCTTAGAGTTGGCTAATGTGATAATACTTTCCCACTTACATGGTAGATTTCCTACATGTTTTTGTTGCCTCTAGGTTTAGATGTCATTTGTGTCTTGCTACCTTTGAGATAGATTTCTTTCAGGTGTTTCCTTGACCTAGATGTTGGATTTGATTTTTGGGATTGATATCCATTTGGGACTTGAGACTATCTCCTTAGCACGATGGGAGTGGGCCATTTAGGTTCCACAAGGTTAGGTGGTAGTATATTTTTCTTATACCATTGAGATCCAATAGCTAGATGTCATTGCTGGATGTAATTGTGTAGCTATTCCTTTCTTTCTAATGTTATATTTCTATTGGATAGTATTATTCAGTTTTACTATACTTGATTGACCAGCGATCTTATGAAATGATGCATTTTTATTGATGATGTATATTCTTTGAGCTCTTCATACCCTGTGACTTGTATAGTGGATGATTATGCATTCTAGCTATACCAAGTAACATCCTTTATAATTGTATATTATTTATTAGATTTGTACTTGTGATTATTCCATGATGTGGAATTTGGTTATGTGTTAGATTTAACATTAATAAAACTTATATTTATATGTTATTCAATATCATGGGACCCTTAGGAGATGTAATTTGTTTATGGTGGTTGTATGTATGTGAGTTATTGCTTTCACTATATTACCTGTTGATGTTATTATCTCATTCAAAAAGCTTAGTGAAACTTTAGGGCATTACATAAAATCTATTCTTGATTAGCCTACATTGGCCTACATTTGAGAATGTTGGAGAAGTAAGATCATTTCATGGATTGGCAAGTTTTTAGAGGAAATTTATCATAAATTTCAGTTATGTTTGTAATACTATGATTGATACTATGAGATGGGATAAAATGAATTTCAAATGAACACATGGAGCACAAAAGGTTTTGAAACATTGAAACAAAGGATTGTAGAATTACCTACACTTGCTTTGCCTAATTTCAGTAAAGTTTTTCAAGTTGAATGTGATACTAGTGGAAGTGCTACAGGAGTTTTTTTGAGTCAAGAAGGAAGACCTATAGATTTATTTAGTGAGAATTTTAATGATTCTAATAGAAAATATTGAGTTTGTGATTAGGAATTCTATGCTATTGTTCAAGATTTGAAGAAATGAAGACATTGTTTGATGCTTGAATATTTTTTGTTGTACACTAACCATAAAGCTTTATAGTATTTGGGAAGTCAAATTAGGTTGAATTAGAGACACAATGAAGTGGGTTGTATTTGCATAATCTCTCTTTTTCATTGAAGCATAAGAGTGGACAATCAAATAAAGTTACTGATGCTTTAAGTTGAAGAAGGAGCTTGTTGACATAAATGAGAGTTGAGGTACTTGGTTTTGATGATTTGAAATACTTACATGAAACTAATCCTATATTTGTAGAACCTTGAAGAGCTTTTAAAAATCAGATGGAAAAGAATAAGTGGACCAATTATTTCACTTAGGAAGATATGCTGTTTAAAGGAGTTCAATTGTGCACACCTAGAGGATCTATAAGAGATAACATTATGAAGGAAAAGCACAATGATAGACTTGCATGACACTTTAGAATTGAGAAGATGGTAAGGTTGATTTATGATAGGTAATTTTGGCCATAGATTTATAAGGATGTGTCGAGATTGGTGAGAAGTTGCAGAACCTGTAAAACAACAATAGGAACTAGTCAAAATATGGGACAGTATTCACCATTTCCAATACCTAATAAACCTTGGGAAAGTATCAGTATGGAATTTGTTCTTGGTTTGCTTAGAACTTAGAGAATTAATGATTATATTTTTATAGTGGATGATAGATTTTCAAATATGGCTCATTTCATACCTTGTGAGAAAAAATATGATGCAATACATGTCGCTGAATTATTTTTTAAGGGTGGTAATATTGCATGGTTTTCCTAAGAGTATTGTTTTAGACTAAGCTATTAAGTTTACTAGTTATTTCTAGAAAATACATTGGATGAAGTTGGATACAGAGTTGAATTTTTTCCCTACATTCCACCCATAAATAGATGGACAAATTGAGGTTGTGAGAAGAGGTTTGGGTAACTTGTTATGATGTTTGGTTAGAGATAAGCCTAATAATTGGAATTTGGTTTTGGCATAAGCAGAGTTTAAATATAACAAATCTATGAATAAAAGCTCTAAGAAGACACCTTTTGGGATCATTATTGGAATGAATCCTAAAGGAATTCCTAAATTAAGGGATTTGGCTACTGATGACAAAAGAAGTGCTAAAGGAGAGGAAATTATAGATTTCATGAAGACATTGCATGAGGAAGTGAAAAATAATTTGAAGGACAACGATTTGAAATATAAATAGAAGACAAATAAGAGGAGACATATATATTTTGGGTTGAATATGTGGTCATGATTCATTTGAAAAAGAACATATTTCTAGTTGGTACCTACAGTAAGCTAAAAATAAAGAAATTTTCTCCTTGTAAGATTATGAGAAATTTTGATAGTGGAAATGCTTTTGAAGTTGATTTGCTAGAATATATGGACATTTCACTCATATTCAATGCTATAGATATCTTTGAGTATTGTGAATCAAATGACAAATCAATAGAAAACCTAGATTACCCTAAGAAGAAGACAAACATCATTGAGAGGAACTTGTGTAGAAGGATACACAAGAGTAGAAGAGGAAAAATATACATGAAATACCTAGTTAAGTGGATAGACAAACCAAGTGAAAATAGTTCATGGATTGCACAAGCTGATTTGGATCTTTATGATTTAGGTCAAAATATTAGTAATGTTTTATGTGGACATCAATTCTTTATTAACCCCTAGTGTTTGATGTAGGAGAATCTTGGGTCTTTGAGAAATCTTGCATCGACTAATAATATTTCTTATTTTTTGTACTAGTATTTTGTTTGTGAAGTAGTCATTTTTAATTTTGGTTTCAAGTTGTGCACAATTGGTATCATGTTAAGGACCCATCCTAGATCCTTTTCCTAAGTGTGTGTGTTTTGATGTTTCATATTATTCGAGTTTTGGGCCAATCTTTATTGTCTCCATTTCCAACAATTTCATCCAATGAAGCATGCTGTTTCTATTTGTGTAGTTTTTGGTGATAACATGAAATCTTGTATAGTTGGGAGTTGACTCCTCACAGCCCATGTGGATCTGCCCTTTAGTATGTGTGATCTTATGTTTTCCTTTTCTTGGGTTTTGGTTTACTCTCTCAAGACTAGACCTATAATGTAATTATATGCTTGACTTGACAACTTATGACTTAGGTGGCTATATAAGAAGTTTGGTTAGATGTAGGAAATAATTATGGGAAGTACTTAGAGATCTGGGAACATGGGATAATGAGGATGAGATTTGAATTTTGGTTCTATAATTTCATTGTATATGGTTGTAACTTAGAATGCCTCACGACCGATGTTGCTTTATTTATATGCAAAGTTAAATAATTACACCTATTGAATTTTTCATATGGCCTCTTGTACCTTTTTGTGTGTTTTATTTGGCTTTTGTGTGTAACTCTCAGCAAAGGAAGCTTGGGGTTCTCTCTTTGGGATACCTCACCCTTGAGTCAACCTCCTAAGTAAAGGCCAACCTTGGCTCTTAGCTGAAGGCTAAATTTTAACCTTTTCCCTTACCCAAAGAGGTTGATCTCAACTGTCTCTACTTGGAGGTACATAATCCAAGAAGGTGGTCTGAGGTTGAATTCATGACACTGGTCAAAGGAAAAATGATGATAGATGCAAGAAAAATAGTTGGTAATGCATTTAAAGTATGAATTTTGTGAGTGTAGAATTAAATGAGTAACCATGCACATAAGTTGATGCCAACTTAGGGTTTTGAGAAAAAATGAGATAGAGAAATTACCTTAATTTAAGTGATGAATTGCAATAGGAGGTCCTAACCACATCAAGGAGGGATAAAGGTCATGCAAAGAAGGTGTACAATTTTAAAGATAATATAATATGTATGCATGTATGTATGTATGTATGTATGAAATACAAGATTTCTTCACAAATACAATGAATCTACAATCACCAAATCATAGACCATGGATGTAAATATTCTTTGAAAAGGATGGATGTGCAATAATGATGTACGTAGTATTTCTCTCTAAGACCAAGTTTCTTATTAGTGTCCAACACTTAATCATTTCCAAGGAAATGTTGGTTGATCATCACTATGAACGAGTCACCTAGAGAAGGCTGAGCTACAAAGGACTTGTTTATATATCAATATATGCCAAACAAGTCAAAGGTTGCCAAGCACCCCATTAGAGACTGAGTCAACATATGTCTTGAGTGTATAGAAGCCGAGTGATAGCATGAATGGTAGTTATGAATAAGCGTCAAAACATTCAAGTGCTAAGTAAACTGACACAAACACTAATGTAAATAATTTTAGTTGACTTATACATGATATTTAAATATTGTAGAGATAGTTAAGGAGAAGATTACACATTTTTTTAGAAGGTAATACCAAGAAAAGAAAATTAACGGTAAAATGACAAAAGGATGGAATATGATTCATTGATTAATACTATAAATTTCCACAATTATCTATTTAAGAAGTATTATTGCCCTAAAATCATTATGGATTGTGTGTGTTATTGGAAGTGAGTGTGAAGGAAAGAACAAGCTAAGTACAAAGAAAAGGAAGGCTAAGACAAAAATGAGATTAGACAACAACCAGAGAAGTTAAGGACAAAACACAATAAATTAGATAAGGAGATCAGATTGAGATATTGAAGAGAGGATATCCATAAATAACTTTTAGATAAAATCAAGGGATCATGTAATAAATTATTTTTGATATATTGAGTTAGGGAAAATCTCTTATTAGAGTGGTTTTAACAGACCTATTTAAATATCCTAATAGATTCCTTACTTCACTGTACGTGTAAAATCCTTTAATCAAGGTAAGACCTAATAGTCTTAGAAGATTTTAATAGAGAAGAATCTTCATAGGGTAGATCATTAGATATGATAAATTTGTAGCCCTAATAGGAAATTTTTTTTTTTGTAGTAGTAAAGATTTGTAGGTTTCATGCCCACCCTAGTTTTACCTTCATCTTGAAGTGTTTTTGGGTTACCAAAATCATTGTGTTATGTGTTTATATTTACATGGATGTTATGCTTAGATAGATTTCATTTAAGCATTACAAGATTATGTAGATATGGTATGAGATCTAAGATATGAGATGGACTAGGTTTGAATACAATTAATGATTTTATCAGTGAAAAGTTTTAAAGATCCTAATTCAACCCCCCCCCCCCCCCCCTTCACCCTTTCTCTTAGTATCTTGTTTCCCAATAAGACTTCCAACAATAGGTATCAGAGCTCAGTTATCTTGAAATAAGTCTAACAACTTGAGATGATGAGATATTGGAAATGGAGGAATACAAATTCTAAAAGATCATTGAGGACTAGATGATTGAAATCTAGATCACATTGTAGTGATTTGAAGGAGGAAAAGAAGGGTCAAGGAAATCCTTAAAGAAAAGGAAAAACATTTCCATTCAAAATAATGATACACTAAGGAATTTGATATCAAAGACTTTTTGAACAATGGGAATACTCGTGATAGTGATGCATCTATAACAAATCTATTGGAGAAGAACAACATCTAGGTATAGAAGTCAAAGAACTCAAAAGAGAAAAAGAAATTCAATTAGTAAGACTATGAAAAGTGACTAAAAAAAAGAAGAAATTTGAAGAAGATAAGATCATGATTGAAGAAGAAAAAAGACAAATGGCTACTATAATTGAAGAAAGATCAATTTATGTGCAAAATATTACAAACAATCAGTTGGATATGATGAATTAGTTGTTACTTGTAAATAATGAGGTGAATAGAAAAGACGTGGAGATTACAAATCTAAAATCATAGAGTGACCAAAAAAGGAATGAGTTGAGATATGAGATAGAAATATTGGAAAAAATAAGAAAATCAAGTGAAGCTATCAGATACTTTGAAGAACTGATGAGATCACCAAGGTCATCTAGTGATACTTCTAGTCTAGGACATATCAAGCACTCTTCATCTATCGAGGAAGGAGAGTCATCAAAGAGTGGAGAGAAAAGAAATGAAAAATCCAAAGGAAAATATACTTGTCATAATTTTGGTAAACTTGGTCACACAAAAAACATTTGTAAAAGAAAGAATGGTATGCAAAACCCTAAACCTAATTTTACTAGTAACTATTTTAATTGCAAGAAACAAGGACACCAAGCACATGAATGAAGGTCAAAGTTAAGTGATGCACCTATTAGACTTAGATTTGAAGGATGTTATTACAACTATTGGAAATAAGGACATGGAGGTCATGAATGCAAATCCAAAGAAAAATCCAATTGGACATCTGAAAGGCAAATACATGCACCTAAGCAAGGTAACTCTTACAATTGGGATTACAACACATGGTATAATTGGAATTACTAAACAATTAATGAAACAATGGAAAAGGAAAAGTTAAGATGATTAAATCATGGAAAGAGATAGAATAAGCTAGAGGTAGTGGATCAAGCAAAGTTGAGATCACTCAATCCAATGGATTAGGTGATCACAACACATCAAACTAAGCAAAGAGGTATGTAAGGGACTATATATTTGAATGTTATATCATACATAAGTTCCTACAAAAATATGTGAGTAAAAGTCCACATCAACATGAATCAAGATGATTAGGATAGATCTAAGAGAATAATTGAGTAATTGAATATGTTACACTATCAAGTATTGAGCAACAACAATACACTTTGTATTGACCAAGCATTGCAATATAGACCAAGAGTAAGGTGATGTATTGGCCGAATGAAATAGTAGATTGAGCAAGGTGATTCAAACTAAGTATTTGAATAGGAAGAAGCATGAACACAATTTGTGAAGGTTGAGACAACTATTGTGCACCTACTAGAGTACAAATGCATTTATTATAGACCTAAATGGACAAGATTGAAGGTATATATCAAATTATGGTACTCATTTTCATTTTACCAATTGATTTTCAGCACACAATAAATTCAAAGGCAATTAAAGTGATCACAACAACATAACAAGAAAATAATAGTGTATCATTGGCAGAACAAGAAGAACTTAGTAAGTAAATTTTTTAGTGCCAAGTTAAATTATTTTCAAAGTTATTGAAGAAAATTTGTTTTAAACCTAGTTTGGAAATGACATCCTCTACATCTGTGTCTATGAAGGAAATATTGAAGGAGAGAAATGCATAAATTATGAGGAACGATTGATTTCATCCATTGAATTTCAAGGAATATCTTAACATTGCATTGAATTGTGATGAATTTGGTGCCCTGTCATCAATTCCACCTAGAGTATTGATGATCCATGATGTAATATCATGGTACATTTATAAAATGGAAAATATCAAAGATTATGAACTTTGAGAAGCTTATGAGAAATTATGTGACGATGGAGTATTGAGAGATGAACACAAGATTGTTGCTGAGAAAAAGATGACCTATACCCTAGCCTTTCCAAAGGCTTTAAAAGTTGAATGGATAAAGATTGTATTGAGTTGAGTAAAAAATATGAAGATTTGGTTAGAAGGTGGACCTATCAAGATTAACAAGACAATCATTCATCAAGTTATTGGTTACCCTACTTTGGACATACCAAAGATGATGAGAAGTGCCGCAAGGGATGCTATCGAGTAGTAAACAAAGGCAACATAGAACAATCATGGTATGTTGATCAATGAGATTAGAAATCCATTTATTGAATTTATAGTATATGTGATTGCTCACAAGTTCTATCAGTCAAGCTAATTGAATAGTGTACCTTGCATTGCAGTGGACCTAAGATACAAGATTATAAAGAAAGATCATAGTTATGATCTTGTCGAGCTCTAACTGCAATAGTGATCTAAAAATCCTGGAGCAATAAGGAAAGTGAATAATACATCATGTAAGTTTGGTTCCCTACTTGTATGTATATTTTTATATGTACACAATTCATTCCCCATGGTAGGAACAATTTCAAGGGTAGGAAAAAAAAATCTATTGAAAAAATAAGTGATTTGATCAATCAATTACGAGAAAAGTTTAAAGCTATAATGGATAATTATTTTGAAGAATTCAAGAATAAGATGAAAAAAAGGATGAGGATACCTAATTTAGTTATAAATAACTTTTTTGAAGATATATACTTTATGGTAGACAAATATTTTATCTATGCACGTGCAATATTACCAAGGGTTGTATGGCTAAGGCCGATGCAATATAAAGTTAATGTTGATGAAGTTATAGTAGCAGTGACTACATTTTTTTTGAATAAATTGACACAAATGTCAAGTGATTCAACACCTATGAGACAAGCAAGATTAAGACGATGATGGAAACAAAAGTGCCCAAGATGGATAGGAAAAGAAAGAAGATGATTAAGGATCTTGAGGGAAAAATTGGTGAAGGTCAACTTTAGATAACTAAAGGAAAAGGAGATTATGAAGAATCTGAGGAAGAGGTTGAAGTGAAATCATCAAATGGAAAAGAGCTAGTTGTTGCCAAGCCCAAGATAATGAAATAGAAGAAAATAGTGATTGTTGATCCAAAAGTGAAGGAGGATCTAAAGAAAGGTGTGAAGAAAGTTGTCACACCACCAGAGCTAGTTGTAACACCACTAAAGCCAGTATCAAAAAGAAGAGTGATCATAAGGTCAAAGGAAGCTCAGTCCCTAGCTACAAAAGAAAAAGATATCCCAACAAAGAGGAAGCTGATCAAAGTACATAAACAAAGATTACTTAAGAGGTAAAGGAGAAAGTTGGTCATGACATATGAGGAGGAGGAAGATGAAGAAGAAACAGAGTTGGATGATCTAAGAAAAATTCACATTGTACCCAGACTACCTCCAATGACAGTTGATTAGGTATGTGAGATGATCAAAGAAGCAACTACTATAGCAGCATTGAAGATAAACAATTTTGATTCTTTAAATAAAGATGATCAAGAGAAGCTTGAAAAATATATGATAGACATGACGATAAAGTTTAGATAAATACCTATAGAATTAGGTGAAGGAATTCCTAATAATTTATACAATAAGTAGATGCTAAGTGGAAGTGGACATTATCCACTAAAAGATAGATTAGGGAGACCATGTTAGCACAAATAATGCTCAATTCAGGAAAGACACATATGTCTATAGAAATTCCTAATTTGGGAAAGACAAATATGTCTATAGCCTTGAAATATTGTGTAAATAAATTTATGCCTAAAGAGAAGGCATACAAAATTTTGAATAATAAGGATCATGAAGTTGACAAAGAGAGAATTCTCATATGGAAGGAAGGATTTGGATTTCTTATTCCATCAGTTGACAAAGAAGAAGAAGAAGAAGAAGAAAGAGATGTTGTAGAGCTAGAAGGACAAGATGATGATGAAGAAGTTAAGCTAGTAGAAGAGATAAGAGAATTGGTAGAAGGGTGTGAAAATCAAGATGTTTTCACAATTGAGGAAATTTTAGATTCATCACCATAGAATCAAAATGTGTTGACTAAGGAAGATTTGAAACATTCTACACCAGATATCTCAAATCCCTCTCTATTATGCACAAATCTAGTTTTGTTACAAATATAGGATTATCCATGGATTGAAAGTGCAAAGAATAATGATTTTCAAGTCACATTGTGTCTGACATGAGTACTAAGAAACAAAGTAAGGCCATAATCATGTTTCCATAATTTACCCATGTAACAGATGATAAACCAGATGAGAGTAAAGAAAAAGAAGAGAAAGAGATGACAGAGACAAAGAAACCCAAAGAACAAGAGGCTATTCAATGCAAAGGAAAAACAACTACATGCATCACTACCGAGTGATAGCACCCCTCGATCACATATGATGGAACATAAATATGATACAACAGAGGAGACAATGAGCTTAGATTATGTGAACACAATGCCTATGTATGACTTGAAAAATATAACACTAGAACATATGCATGAATTTCAAACCTTGCTGAGTTGCAAGAAAAAGCAAGAATAGTTGAGAAGAGAACACAAGAAGAAGTAGGTATTACACAATATCAAATATATTTTTATTGATACTTTTGAGATTTCTAATGTTAATGAGAAACATCAAATTTTGGATCAGCTAGTTTATATTGTTAATAAAGTTTAGACTAGAGATATTGAGACCAATGATAAATTGATGAGATGGTCTGAGAATAAATTTGAACACAAATTTTTGGAGAAAGTTTCAATAGAACTTGCAATTAGTCAGGTTGAGATTTCTAACTTTACCACTCAGTTGGAAGGAATTTTGAAAACCATTCATTCTTTGTAGATGAAACTTTGTGATGTTGAGTTCTTCACATTAGAAAATCAACATTCTATTGATTTGATACATGCATATTTGAAGGCATGTATTATTTCATTGAGAAAGAATGCAAGTTCAAGATCACCTTCATATAATAAGTTGACATTTGATCAATAGAGATTAGTCAAGTTGATGGCTAGAGATAGTAGCATAAGGAATAAATTAATTTCAATACAATTCATGCTACCACCCCATTTGGAGATAATTTAGAAGGAATTATTTGTGGCTGATAATTTAACAAGAAAAGATCCCCATCTTTCAATTGTAGAGAGCCTAATTGATCTAGTTGTTTAGCTAGAAATTCACATCCAAGTCATGGAATAAAAAAGAGATAGATGGAATAAAGGACTTGAAGAAATTTTGGCCAGTCATCAATTTTTTTTGGGACAAATACAAGCTAATCCATGCAAACACCAAGCCATAAGTGACAAAAACAAGGGGGAAATCCTTCATGACATAACATAAAGGGGGAAATATTCTAACAAGACTGAAATCAATCATGAAAAACACAAAAGGGGAAGATGACACAAAGGGGGAGACAAAGACCATAGTTAGAAAATTAGAGAAATAATTATCAGATGAGTTAGCATTAGAGTTTGGAGACATGTACATTTTTTATAGTGGAGACATGTACATTTTGTACATTTTGATAAGTCTTGAAGACTAAGTTATAGTTTTAGGAGGAGTGCTACATTATGATATTTTGTATGGATAGCTAAGTCATGACAAAGTGTTTTTCCACTAATGTCAAAGGAGGATTTTTTTTAATCTCTAAGCCCAAGTGTTAGAAATACTTTAGAATAACTAAGAGGGGTAGGGGGGGGGGGGGGGGGGGGGGGGTGTGAATTAGTTATTCAAGGTCCAAATGGCTTATTCAAACTTTTCACTAAGTATAGTCTACCCATTCAATCATTTATTCATCCAAGATTTAACTTTTCTAATCAACAAGTTACTATAAATTAACATGCAAGCATAACACATAAGAAATCAACACATAACACAGTGATCTATGTGGAAACCTAATTTGGAAAAAACCACCAGTAACATGCTACTCAATTCTCACTCTTCTAAAGTGATACCCTGTGAAAGGCCTGCCCTATTAAAGGCTTACAACACACTGTTAAATGTGACCTTGTTAGAGGATTTATCCACCCTATTAGAAGTGGGCCTAGTTAGAGGACTTCATAACATTCACTTGGAATGCCACCCTGTTAAAGGATTAAATGGCTATTAAACCAACCTATGTCCATAGGATTTTCATATCTAATACAATTGCTAGAGAGTATTAGAAAATATTGACCTAACTACAAAATACAACTTAACTTTCAGATCTCAGATCACTTCTCAAATCATACCATTTCCTGGCCTTCAATCACTACAACTCTGACAGCTTGCCCTCCTTTCAAGCTTAGTCTCCTTCAATCTTCATGCTCAATGTACTAGTGCAATCATCTCTTCATGACCACTTGTAGAAGTAGAGACTTTGTGCTCTTCCTTCTCCTAGATGTCTTCTCCTTGACACCCTTCTAATCACTTTGCAGTTTGGCTCTTTAGCAGCAACAATATCAGTAACATTTGATTCTTGGTCTATGGCTCCTTAAATAGAAGTCTTGGAGTTATTTTCTCGCTTGATTATTCTTTCCTTTAATTTCAATTCATATGGATTAGGTAGGATACATTGTATCTAACCCATATTTTGTTTCCTCTAGAAACTTCTTGAATGATCCTTTTGAATTTTTCCAAAAATGGTTTACATAGAATTCTGTGCCACCAGCTCATCATCCTTATCTTCCAACTCATTCAAAAAATTCAAGGCAAAAACTCTATCAGCTTAGATTTGGTGAATCTTTGTCATTTGAAATAATGCAAAAGCTTGACACTATTGAAATACTGGTGCTAGACACATACTGTGTTACTTAGCATCAACTACATTTTTCTTGATGCTCAACACTTGAAGATCACTCGACACCAACTAAGGCTTTCTGATGCTCAACACTTGATCTTTACTCAGCACTTGAAGATTACTTAGCACACATTAGAATTTCCTATTACTTGCCTCCAACTAAGAATTTTCTTAGCTTCAACTAACTTGCTCGATGCCCACTAATGATCTTAGTTTAAGCTTTGCGGTCAACCTTATTAAAACTTCTTCCTCCAATATTTCTAAGTGTGACCAACCTTTGTATCTTTGAGTATGTTATCAATACATCATTTAACCATTATCTTAACTGATCCTTTCATTTCATTACAACATCATAATTCAACCTTTCCCTTAGGTAATCTTGTTACATCTTATTGATCAAATCCTCTTCATCAATCAACTAAGTGACAGTACTTGGATCTTATAAGCACATGTCATTCCTACAATAGTGGGTTTGACATCAATGACAAAACAATGATTGAAAACAACAGTCTTCTTTCTTTGCAACAATCTCCCTCTTTGATCTTCAACAATGAGCTTTTCAATCAGATTTCCAACACCAAGTTGCCTATTAGTGTCCAACACTTAGTCATTCCCAAGGTAGCGTTAGTTGGTCATCACTACAACTGAGTCATCCAAAGAAGGTCAAGCTACAAAGGAATTTTTTATAAATCAATATATGCTAAGCAAGTCAAAGGTTTCTAAGCACCCTATTAAAGATTGAGTCAGCATACATGCTGAGTAAAACAATGAAGATTGAGTGAAGAAAAGTTTAATTAATGACGAGTGAGTTAGTTTATGTTGAGCATATAGAAGCTGAGTGATGTCATGAATGTTAGTTATGACTAAGCATTAGAACATTCAAGTCTCTAGTAAACCAGTTTTGACATATGAGTTTTTAATGGAACAAAAACTTATGTAGATCATTTTCACTAGATTCTACATGAAATTTAAAGATTGTAGAGACAGTTAAGGAGAAGATTACACATTTTTTTTTCAAAAGGCATTAATCCCCAAAAAAAAGATTAACCAATTAGAAAATGAGAAGAGTAAAATGGAAAAAGAATAGAATATGAATCATTGATTAAGATCTAGAAATTTCTATGATTATCTATTTAAGAAGGTTTCTAACCCTAAAATCAATATGGATTGTGTGTGTGAGTGGAAGAAAGTGTGAAGGAGAGAACAAGCTAAGTACAAAGAAAAGGAAGGCTAAGATAGAAAGGAGATTAGAAAGAGAAACCAGAGAAATGAAGGAAAAAACATATCATATCAGATAAGGAGATTAGATTGAGATATTGAAGAGAGGAGATTTATAAATTGATTTTAGTGTAAACTAAAGGATCATGTACTAAATCAATTTTGACAGATTGAGTCAAGGAAAATCTCTTAACAAATTGGTTCTAACAGACCTATTTAAATCTCCTAATAAAGTCCTTCCTTCATTGTAAGTGCAAAATCCTTTAATCAAGGTAAGACCTAACAGTCTTAAAATATTTTAATAGAGTAAACCCCTCACAAGATAGATCATTAGATATGATCAAATTGTATCCTTAACAAGAAAACTTTGTTATTGCAACAGTAATAATTTGTGGGTTTCATCCCCGCTCCAATTTTACCTTCATCTTGAAGTGTTCCCGAGTTACCAAAATCATTGTGTTATGTTTTTATGTTTACATGGATGTTATGCTTAGATATATTTCTATGTAACATTACAAGAATATGTTTATATGGTATGAGATCTAAGATATGAGATGGATTAGGTGTGAATAAAATTAATTTTTTATCAGTGAAAATTTTTAAAGATCGCGATACACCCCCCTCTCCCCTCTCAGTATCTTGTTTCTCAA
Source organism: Cupressus sempervirens (assembly GCA_028749045.1). Taxonomy (NCBI): domain Eukaryota; kingdom Viridiplantae; phylum Streptophyta; class Pinopsida; order Cupressales; family Cupressaceae; genus Cupressus; species Cupressus sempervirens. The sequence goes on along the minus strand of CM053792.1, from coordinate 495,280,571 downwards.
TAAGACTTACAACATGTAGATATCCTCCCTTTAGGGCCAACTCCTTCATCTCCTATGAAGAAATAGGCTATATTTTTTGGAGGAAACTCATGATTGATTGAATGGACAAATGCCTTCAATGTGTCCTTGTTTTCCTTGTTTGAACTCCTTGAATGTATCTAGGACTTAATAACTTTCTTCAAAAAGTTTCACAAATTATGGATTGAGTAGATGTTGTCTTGAAATTGATGGATGATCAAATAAAGGAAAGAGTAATCCTTTTATAATATATTTTGGGCTTCAAATTTGAAAGGATCAACTACACTGGGTTGGAAAAAGTGAAAAACACCAAAATAGGTCCCAAAATCTTGTAGGCTACAACTTTTGGTATATGTTGACCTCATTCTATACTAGTATAGGTCAGATTGTGGGATCTATACCCAAGAAATACCACATAATAGGAAAATGTCAAAGATCTTGAATGTGTAAATGGTTTGAGGAAAAATCAAAGAGAAATGCACAAAATCAAGCATAAATGCATCCATGCTCTAGGAGATCACTAAAATGGGGCTTAATAAGTCTTTGAGTTTTCAAGTTAATGTGTGCTAACTTTTAGAATGGTACATATTGTAAGTCTCTAAATGAACAATTTTTTATGTATTTGTGGATAAAAACATCGATGATGTCTAAGGAAAAAGGACCAATGATGTACAAGTAAAAATTTGGAAATTGAATTGAGTCATGGAAAAATAACTTTTTTTGCAAGGCTGAAATAATTTGAGCCAAGCTATTAATAAAATATTGGATAGAAAGAGTGGTAGGAAGTATGTGTAAAGGGTTTGTACTATTATGAGAAATGGAAGGAACAATGGAATATGAAAATGGAACATTATTGTAAGTAGGCATGGATAAAGGTAGGGAAACACATAAAGGAGAAACATTAGGTTTAGGAATTATAACATGTGTAGGATTTCTATTTTGAATGAAAGTCATTATGAGATATAGAGAAAAATTGGAAATAATTGGTATAAAGGTAGGAATAAGAATGTAAGTCTCAACACTTGTGGTGGTGGAGTGAAACTTATTTCTTGAGAACAATCTCTAATAGGCTCGATATTTTTATCAATGAGATGGGAGATACTATGCAAGATGTTAAAACCATGTTCATAATTGTAAATTAACTTCCTTAAAACCTCTACTAAAAATATGACCTCAAGAGATATGAATTCTACACTCCGTAGAAAAATGAGGTATGTTCCTGAGTTAGAGCTAGTTGTTGTCATCAATTTTGACATCACAAAATTAAGCAACCCTACATAATTTTCTCATAGATTCATAGTTGTATCCTCTATGTTTAAACACATTTATAAGGTTACATGAAGGCAATCCATCATCCTTGAATTTTTCTTTAGATAAACTTATTTATGTGTTCTTTTCGAAGGTTAATGTCAAGTTAATCCTCATAAATGTTTTTCAAAATGATTTTTCTTATCTTACAACAAGCAATTGATTTTTGGAAATCTTAAAGGTTATTATTCATTTTAACCTTTCTTTTTAGTAGTTTTAAAATATTTTTTTTACTTATGTTAATATCTCTTGGAATCTTTCTCCTTGTGAGCTACATTGGGTCTCAAACATTGTTTTTTTCATGGCACACTTGGTGCAACATTCTTGTCAAAGATTTCAATAGGTGTATGAGACATAGGCTGATCACCAGATACTAATATATGGGAGTACCTCATTTTATTTCTCCTATGTTGGCCTTTGGAAGTTATAGGGCCCCTAACTAGAAAGCTCAAATACAACACTAAGTGCAAAACCAAGGTTCACAACAACCCATAATGCAAAACCCACATAAGTTTATAGGGAAGGATTCTAAGACTCTTGAAATACATATGCAATATTTTGTAGAGGTTTTTTCATTGCATAACATCATGGAGATGAATTTACCTTTGAGAATTTTTACAACATCTTTCAAGGGAAAGGCTCAAGATTAGTATCACTTACTCCCCACAAACTCCATTACAAATTAGGACCATATAATTAAATTGCCAAATATAATATTGTTCCTTTGACAAGTTAGAATAATAATTGTTATAACAATGGTTTATTATCATCAAGTGATCTCTATAGGAGGCCATCACAGTTTTAAACACTAGGCTTAACAAAACTTGGTACAAAATACCTACTACTATACACTCCCTTGCTGGCATGTCTTGCATCTTCTAACCCAAATATTCTAATGCTTTCATCTCTATAATGATTAAATATACGGGTAGAAACATTCTAGCTAATGCATATACAACTTCTACAAGAGAAGAGAATAGCCCCATTGATGTTGGCCAACTTTCCACCTACACTCATCATGTTAGTATTTATAGAGTTCCAAGTTCCCCTATCCTATTTGAAAATTCCCAAATAATTTTTGTTGTGCCCTAATCTCACTACTACTATATGATTGCACATACTAGAACATCAAGTGTTCTACCTACAAATTGGTTTCTCCTACCCCCATTGTCTTAGAGACTGAGGCAAAAAATAATTAGGAACTTGCTACAAACCTTTTCAAATGAAATCATTAATCTGAAGAGTTAACAAAATTCCTTTGATAGAACCCCCTATCAAACTCATTACTCTAGGAAACCAAAATACAACCAAGATAATAAAAAAAGAGTTTCTATGTACCACAAATTGCAAGAAACTAGCTAGCTATTTATTTTGCATAATCCTCTGCAAGTTATTCTTCTTAGATATAACATGAATATGATACCTAAAGAGAATAACCAAGAGGAAGAAAATTCATGGTGTTTCTATAGAAATGAGATTCATATTCCACAAGAGTGCCCATAAAAACCCCAAAAAATAAATTGCAGACTAGAGGGCCCAAGACATTCCAGTTGATCCCAAAGTGTACACGTCTCCTAGCATGGATATTTTTGCAATAGCTTCTTAGACACAAGGTATGTCTATGGTGTTGATTCCTCTATTATCACAAATAAAGGTCCCCCTTTAAAAAATTATGGTGATCTTAATCTTCATGATAAATTCCACATCCAACATTATTTTACAAGCCTTGATATATACAAAGTGATCATCATATGAGGTATCTTATAAAATAATACTTATAATCCTTAAAAATATTGTCAATGACATTAGTTGTGTTTGGCATCTTTAGCCTAATCCCACCTTATTAGATCATTGAGATAACATTCACACTCCTATAGGTTCCACATTATATTACCTTATCGATGGTTATGCATAAAAAATCCTTCCTATAGAGGTCAAGTTACTATTTTTAGAGTCTCTATGTAAATCCTAGTTGATGATGAGAAATGCAATGTGGCTTGATTGTACGAGCTTGAATTACATGATGAGAGAAGACATACTTCCCTAAACCATCTATAAATGTCAAAATTTCCTTTTCCAAATCTACAAAAAGAAATTCCAAGTACACAAATTTTATTTGGAGATCTAGTTGTCAAAGAAAATACTAAGAATAAACAAGAAAAAGATCAACCAAGAAATTTGAACCTAACTAGTTAAGCTCTTATGCTATCACAAAAACTTATGATCTTGTATATACCATCTTTCCACAAGTAAAGGAGACTTTTTGAGTAACCTTTTTCTAGTATACATCTCAAAAGGGTTTATTATTTTTCCTTGGAATATCCTTCAAAAAAAACATAAAAAAAATGTCAAAGTTACCAAAAATGTAAATTGTCAAAAATATTACAAACAAGAAGAATGAATAAAGAGAAATAATTCATCAATTTGGTGAAAATGTTGTTGGTACCTTGGGAAAGTACCATGGTTTAAACCTAGAAATCATGCACCATCACTACCTCCATCTATCATCATTATATCCAATCTTCTACTATAAGCTATGTACATCCTCCAAAATAAATAGACATCCTATTCATATAAATATTTTTATACCCAATATGGATTCTTGAGTTTCAACTCTCAATGTCAACCTATTGTATTTTTTCAAGAGTAAGTCCTTTCTCACCATGAAAATCATATATCTTCCTAAATTGGGGACACATTTTGGACCTATGAGAATATTATACAAATGTGATATAACTACATCCTTGCTCACAATTTTTTAATCACAAACCATCCTACCAAAATTCTTGTTACAATAAACATACACTTAAGCCATCCAAAAATAATCATCACAATTTTTAATAGCTTGAAACTTTTATAAGAGAGTGATAAATCAAGATAAAAGAAACATTTCATTATAATATTGCCATCACAAGAAAAAATTCCAAATTATTGTATAGCCCAAACCAACTAGTTTTCTAACTATCCCCATCTATCTTGATTTCATTGTCAACCTTTATAGACACATCATTTCTAAAAGAAAACTAATTTATCAATCAATCAAAACCCTATCTATCCTATCAATTTTTATCTTATCATATGAACAATATCTTATCCAAACATCAACATATTTATCCCTATCCTATTTGAAGCAATTGTCTTTACAAGGAATGTCTAGACAATTGAATCATTTAGTTAGATAGTCTTTGGATTTGTTTTATCTTTTCCATGTTATATTATTATGATCCTCAAAGATATCTACAAGTTATTAGAGAATCAAAGATGGTATATTAACATGGTTGTTTGAATATTGTGTTTGTGGGATGTTTTCATAAAACTTTGTGGCACACATTCTTAAATATATGTGGGTGCATGAAACTAACAATAAAACTATGCAAATAAATGTGCATATAATTATTTTTTGCACATTTCCCATTATAATTAATTATGTTGCACATATCTCAATCATAAACACTTGTCCCTTAGGATGGATGGAATCATTCCATGCTTGAAATATGTTGTCTATAAAAAGTTACATTGATTTTGCCTTGGTATTTTCCATACCTTAGTGTATATCTGTGTTTAAAATAAATAAATAAATGTCTAGCAATGATAATAACTACTTACAAAGAAACCAAACTATCGATTCTGTCCAATTCACTACACTTTAACTACATAAATAATTTTATGTACCCATCTTAACCCTTATTATTCTAACTTTCTACATTTTTCATTGAATTTATCTTTTTAGTGTTCTTATACATTTTTTACATCCTTAATCATGTGAGTGTGTCATCACATATAAGTATTGTGGCCATAATCATGTAGATCTTAGAGTGTAGAATAAATCCATTTACATTAGGTCATACATCCATCACATAGCATAATTCATCTACATTATAAAATCATGTAGGTGTTACATTATTATAACAAGCCATCACACCACATCTTGCAAATAAACATTTTATTTATATTATTCATTTACAAAATCCTCAATAAACAATATAGTATAGAACTCATACATATAATAATCATGGAATCTTCATTGAAGTGGAAATATAAAACATAAGGGCTCATATTGGGGGGGGTTGGGGTTCAAAATGTGAAAAAAGGGAGAATATATTACCTAAATAGGGTGGTGGTGGGGGGTTGGTGGTGGTTCTTTATTATTGCCATGAATGTATGCACCATGATTCAGGTTCACTAAGTGATTCTCAAATGATAATGATGAATGTCATCATGAAAATCATAACAATAGAAAATGATCATCATAGCATAAAATCATATCTCTATACGTGTCATCAATAAATGCCATGGATAATCCATATAGGGAATCACCTCTCTATATATAGTTAAGTGAACAAATTGAAGGGTTAATAAAATTTACAATGTAAAGTAAGTGAGATGAATTCATTAGTAACAAAATTTCTCATTAAGTCATTCAATACAAGAGAAAGAGGGGCTTCCATACATAACTCTCAATATAACCTAAGTTAGATTAGCAAAACCCAAATAGATAAAGGGATTCTAATTCTAAACCTAAATATATGAAGGAAGTATGCAAAAGGGTCATATTTCATGCAATATAAATTGATTTAAGATATGAAATGTGAATGTAAAATTGAACCAAATGATTTAATGACAAGTGTAAGATAGATCTAGGCACCAAATATATGTAAGCCTGATTAAAATATGAAAATAGGTGATGGAGGGACAAGGAGGGAAGCATGAAATATTTGAAATAAACTTAGCTTCAAGTCTTCCAATATTGCCCACTCAGAGTCATATGTGGAAGCTTTATACAAAATTTACATAATCAACAAAGAAAACAAGGCCATATGCAACATTTTATTAGGTGTAATTATTTAACTTCACATATAAAATGGCAACATGCCCAATAATGAGGTCTTCCAAGTTGCACTCTTATACTAAATTAAGAATTACAATTTAGAGTCCAAACTCACATCTTCTATCTTCTATACCCTAAGAATGCTAATAAGATTCTTTCCTACACCTAACCAAGATTATTTTATAGAAAGCTAAACCACAAGTCAGTTAGTCAAGCATTTACTTACAATATAGGTTCAGTCTTGGAAACATAAACCAAAACCCAAGAAAAGGACAACATTAAACCACATGCACATAGAGATGGGTCCATATGTGTGTTAGGATTCATCTCTCAACTATGAAAGACACCATGTAAGCATAGGAAATTGTGCCAAATAAAATAAAATGCCTTTCTAGATGAAAACAAAAGGAGAATAGGGACCACAAATAACAATACAAAACTTGAGAACTATGAATTATAAGAACTTGCACACTTAGGAAAAGGACCTAGGATAGATCCTCAACATAATATTAATTACACATAAAGAGAAGCCAAAAGAAGAAATGGCTACTTTAGAAACAACATACTGGTACATAAAATCAAGAAATATGTTTGGTTGATGCAAGATTGCTTAACACCCAAGATGATAATGCATCAAACACTTGGCATAAGAAGAGAACTAATGTCCATATCAGGACTCAAGTGTATTCTAACCTAAATTCTATAGATCCAATTCAATCTATAATTTCCATGAACCATCTTTAACTAGTTTCCCTTTCCACTGAACAAGGTATTTCATGTAATCCTTTCCTCTAGTTCTTCTTCTTATTTTGGTATTCAAGATTTTTTCAATGCCTTCCTCTTTCTTCTTTGGATAATCTGGTTTATTAGTCAAACCACTTTTAGGCTCATGGTCATCATTGCAACTGAGTCACTCTATATAGGTTGAGTTATGAATTTTTTTATTATTGACCTCTTTAGTTTTTTTTGTCTATTAGAAACAAACACTTTTTCATATAGAAGGAAGAGTTGGTTGGTCATCATTGCAATTAAGTCACTCTATATAGGTCGAGTTATGCATTTTCTAGACTTGTACATAATCTTGTATATGCCAAGGTCTATAGGAGCCAAGCAAGTCTATGGTCACCAAGTATCCATATGGAATCCAATTATAATGAATTTTGAGTAAGAGAAAAGTGAATATGTGTCGAGTCATACAGAAGGAGTTGAGCTATTTGAGGTAGAGCGTTAGTAGGTAGAATAGTAATGGTGGAGCATCAGAAAGTATATGTGTTGAGTATCACTTTTTGAACAAGATTGTTTGGAATGCCACAAATTATGAGGTAAACCATTTTTGGTTGACATATAAATGGAATTTAATGATCATAAAGTTTATTAAATTTTTTTATACACATTTTGGCATGGATCAAAAATCCCTATGAAGGAAAGTTAACCAATTAGATTAAGAGGCAAAAAGGGAAGTATCCAGATCATTGATTATATTCTAAAAGACTCTATTAATATCTATTTTAGGTTAGATCTAAACCCTATTTTGAAGAGAGTGATGTGAAGTGTTGAGAATGTATGTGCAAAAGAATTACATCTTGGAGGTTGCAAGTGAAGTTTTGAAGTGAGATAGTATAGTGATCGAGTGAAGCAGTGAAGAGTAGAGAAAAAATATATTAGATAAGAGATCATATGAGAGAGTGGAAAGAGAAGATCTATAATCAACATTGTGAGTGCATGAAAAATGATTAGGTATTTATACATTTTGGCAAGTGAATTAGGGTAAATCTCTTAAGAGAGTGGTTCTAATAGGCCTACATAAATCTCCTAACAAATTTCTTATTTTATAGTAAGTTTTAAATTGTTTAATCAAGGTAGATCTAATAGTCTTGTAAATCTCTTAATAGGGAAAACCCCTCATAGGGTAGATCATAAAAAAATGATCAAATTTGGATTCTTAATAGCCAAACTTTGCTACTGCAATAGTAAATAATTGTGGGTGTCATACCCATCCTAATTTTTCCTTCACCTTGGAGGGTTTCTAGGTAACCAAAATCTTTTGTATTATGTGTTTATCTTTTAGATTATGGATGTGATAAATAGTTAGATTTATTTCTAGCATTTTAGGTTTAAAGTTATATTATTCATGATCTAGATATGAAATGGATTAAGTGGTGATTATAGTTAAGTTGGTATTTTCTTTGAAGGATAAAAGTTTAAGTGATCTTGATTCACCCCCCCTAGTAACTCACTTTTCCAATAAGATTCCAACAATTGATATCAAAGTTTTTTTCTTTTAGAAGAAGTTTAACCACTTGAGAGTTGAAATCTTGGAGATGGAGGCTTATAAATTGGGAAAGTCTATTGAGAATCAGATGATTGACATCTAGATCATACTGTAGCAACTTAAAGTAGCAAGAGAGGAATTGAAGAAGTCCTTAAAGAAAAGGAAAGAGATTTCTATTCAAAAAAATGATACACTCTATCAAGAAGTGGATACTAAAGGATTGTTTGACAATGGAAACTCCAATGAAAATCATGCAACTATAGTAGATCTATTAGAGAAGAACACTATTCTATATGAAGAAGTCAGAGGATTGAAGAGAGAACATGAAATTCAATCCATTAGGCTATGTGAAGTGATTGAAAACCAAGAAGAATTTTGAAGAAGACAAAGTCATGGTAGAATAAGTCAAAAGAAAAATGGCTACCAGACTTGATGAAAGGATATCTAATGTGTAGAAGCTCACAAAAAAATAGATAGACATGATGAATCAATTGCTACTTACAAATAACTAAATAGAAAGGACATATAAATTACAAATCTGAAATCATAGAGTGATCAACTAAGGAATGAGTTAAGATCTAAAAAGGAACTAATGGAAAGAATGAACAAACCTAGTAACACCATAAGATACTTTGAATAACTGATGAGATCACCAAGAGCACCTAGTGATACCTCTAGACTAGGATATGCCAAGCACTCTTCATCCCTTGAAGAAGGAGAATCATCTAAGAATAGAGAACTAAGGAAATCAAAAGGAAAACCTACATGCTATTATTGTGGGAAATTGGGACACACAACAAACATTTTTAGAAGCAAGATTGGTAAGAAAAATCCTAAGCCCAAGTTCAATGTACATTATTTTAATTGCAAGAAACAAGGACACCAAGCACATGAATGCATGAGAAAGTTTAGAAATACACCTATTTCACCTAGATTTGAAGGACATTGCTACAACTATCAAAAGTATGGACGTAGAGCACAAGAACGTAGAGCACAAGAACGTAGATCTAAGGAAAAATCTATCTAGAAACCTAAAAGGAAAGGGTATGCACCTAAGCAAGGTAATTATCACAATTTGGATTATAACACATGGTAAAATTTTCATTATATTGGAGAATATGGTCACATTCTAGAAAATTAAATTAGGACACATTTTGGAGGAAGTTACAAGAAATGGTTGAATGGAAGCTCAATTTGTTTTAGTTGTCATAAGACTAGACAATTGGGATTATAACACATGGTACAATTGTCATTATTGTGGAGAATATGGTCACATTCCAAAAAAATGCATTAGGAAACATTTCAAAGGAAATTAAAAGAAATGGTTGAATGGAAGCTTAGTTTATTTTAGTTGTCACAAGACTGGACATGTTAGCAAAAACTATAGGACCTGAGCACTAGCACCAAACAATGAACACATCAAAGGAAAATGAAAAGTTGATGAGATCGATCAAACTTGGAAGAAGGTAGAAGTTGGAACCAATGTAACAAGTGAAGCCAAGATCACCCAATCTAGTGGAGAAGGTGATTACTCTACCTCAAATTGATTAAGGAAGGTATACAAGGAATTGTATATTCAAATTTCATATCATACATTAGGTTCCTAACATAAAGTGTGCAAAAGTCCATTTCTATATAAGATAAGATGCATTAGGAAAAAATTGTGAAAGGAGTTAAGAAATGAAATCAACTACACTATTAGTGTTGAGCATTAGTTAAAATTGTCTATATTGACCAAACATTGCAATCTAGACTGAGTACCTATAATGACTGAGCTGATGTGTTGGCTAAGTTAAATAGTACTGACCGAGTTATATTTGGGAGACCAAGTTAACAAAGGAGATCATAATGACTAAGATAAATGGATTCCACCTAACAAAGTACACAACATCTATGAGTTCCCTAATTTGAATGAATGAAAGTATATAGTAAAAATGTGAATGTATTTCACACACCTTGCATTCAAATTTTGAGAGCATAAGCAATTTGCGTGAATTGTGAAGCAATTCTAAATGTGACTATGAGTGAATTTGTTGGTGAAGCATGATTGAGTAATTTTTTTTAGTAGTGTCAAGTTAGGAAGCAAAAGTCAAACCCTATATTCAAAAATGACATCTGGATCATCATTAGCAGTGAAGAATCAAGATGAAGATGTTAGTAATATTAAATTGGTGAAGAATAACACTTGTCCTCCACCTAAATACTAAGCTATTCTAGAAATTGCAATGAAAGGAGATTCAATGGTTGTATTATCATTGATACCACCTAGGTTATTATGATAGACGATGTACAAAGTTGTTATATGTGTAAGATAAGTGAAGTGGAAGACTACAAGATTCAAATGACATATCAAGAATTATGTGATGATGGAGATTTGAGAGATGAATTCAAGATTGTGGAGAAAAAAGGGTTAACACTTGCCCTATATTTTTTGATAAATTTTAAGATTTAATGGATTAAAGAAGTATTAAGCTGAATTCACAATATGGAGTTATGGCTAGAGAATGGGCCGATGAAAATCATGAAGAGGATTATACATGCGATCACAAGGTATCCCACATTTGATTAGAAAAAAGCCATGAGATGCCAAAGAAAAGATGTTGTTGAGGAAAACACTAAGGCCGAGTGCAATGGATGTGATAGGCCAATTTCAAGCATAATTGATCCATTGATAGACTTTGTTGTGCATGTGATTGCACAAATTTTTTATCACCCAAGCTGACTAAACAATGTGTCATGTACAATAGTAGACCAAGCTGTATGATCTTGCCAAGTTCTAATGGTTACGATTTGAAGATAATCTTCTATCAATCAAGAAAGTGAAGAATTCAATGTGTAAGTTTAGATCATTGATAATGTGTATTTTCTTTTATGTTCAAAATTATTTTCCTACTATTGGAAATGTTATTTTCAGAGCAAGGAAAATAATTTACAAGACAAATAAGTGAATATATTGTAAATCTAGGAGACAATTTTGAGAATGTTTTGGATGGATATTTTGATGAGTTCAAATAGAAAATGAGGAGAAGAACAAGGATTACTACATCCTTAGTAGATGAGTATTACAATGATGTGTGTTTTATAGTAAACATTAATTACACACATGTTCAAGTAGTTAAATCGAGGGTGGCCTAGTGTAAACCATTTGCCTATGAAATTTATATTGATGATGTGAGTGTAGCAATCACATCATTATTAGGACTAACCACAGACATAAATAATATTTACATGCAAATATAACCAATATCAAAAAATAATAAATCGCACAAAAGAGAACACAAGACACCAAGATTTAACATGGTTCATCCAATCCCTAGGCTACATCCACCAACAACAAGTCCAATATTATTACTATCCATTTATTATAATCCACAATTCTTTATAGCTCAATACCATCGCAAGAAGCTACAATATCACCATAAAATATGAAATCCCTAATCCTAAACCTTTTTATACAAGATTTTTACCACTTACAAAATTAGGGCTAGAATAAGTTATCCAATAGAAAAACAACAACCAATGTATTTTACAATATAAGGTCATTTTTGGATTTAGGGTCGCTACCCTCAAGAAACCCCCATGGGGGCATTGCCCCTTGACCCCACCCTATACTAAAAATTAGGCTCCAAATCATAATAATCTCTCAGTTGGAGACTAATCAGACTCCACAACAATAATCTCACACTTGGAGACTTATCATAGCACTGCTAAGACTGCAGCTCCTACTGTAATATCAAACCATTGTGAACTATGTTGTTCTTTTATTTTTTTCAGTTTAGAAGACCAACCAAAGTTGAAGAGAAGTTAAACATATCCCTTCCTACTACCTTGGTAAACATATCTATCATATGTACATATCTTCTCCAGCTTTAACTATCCATCATCCAAAATTGATCGAATGAAATGGTACTACAAATGTATGTGTTTTGTCTTTGAATGTAAAGAAAAATTCTTCACAAGATGAATGACACTCTGGCTATCTATGAACAAATAATTATCCTTCTATGGGTTTCCCAATTCTTCCATGAAGGACTAAAGCCATATCATCTCCTTAGCTACCTCTGTAGCACCAACATACTCTGCCTCTGTAGTGGATAAATCATTAACCTTTTGTAACTAACAAAACCAATTCACTACTACCCCACCAATAGTAAATAAATAACCTATAGTACTCTACCTGGTATCAATATCCCCTACCAAATTTGAGTCAACATAGCCCTATAAATTAGTAGCTAGATGTTTCTCTCAAATATCTGAGAATCTATTGAACTGCATTCCAATGCTCAATTCCTGGATGACTCATATACTTGCTAACAACTCCCATTGCATGTCCAATATCTAGCCTTGTACATACCATAACATACATCAAGCTTCCTACAACTGAAGCATAAGGTACCTTGGACATATTAGTCTCCTCTTGTTGTGTCTTTGGACACATCTCCTTAGTCAATTTCAAATGACCAAGTAAAGGTCTGCTGACAACTTTAGCATTCTCCATAGAGAAATGTTGCAACACCTTCTCACTATAATTAGTCTGAGATAATGTCAATTATCTATTTTTCCTATCTTTGTAAATCTTCATACCAAGGATTTTTTTTTCCCTCCAAATACTTCATAGAAAATGAATGTGCTAATTGTTATTTTAGCCCCTTAATGCAATCCATGTTAGACCCAACTACAAGCATATCATCAACATATAAACATAAAATAATGTAGTTTTCATCATCAAACTTCTTAAAATAAACACAATGATCTAAATGAAACCTAATATATCCATGTTCATGCATGAAACTATCAAATTTAAGATACCATTGCTGATGTGCTTGCTTCAAGCCATATAAACTTTTTGACAATCTACAAACTAAGTTCTCCTTACCTTTGACCTCAAATCCCTATGGTTGTGCCATATATATCTCTTCATCCAAATCACCATGAACAAAGGTTGTTTTAACATCAAGATGATCCAAATAAAAATCTTCAATAGTCATAATACTTAAAATAGTGTGAATAGAAGTCATTTTAACAACAAGAGAGAATATCTCATCAAAATCAATGCCCTTTTTCTGTGCAAATCCTTTTACCACTAACTTGACTTTAAATTTTTTTTTACCTCCATCCTCTTCTTTCAACCTACAAACCCATTTAGTTTGTAAATCCCTTTTACCTACAACTAACTTGCATATATCTCATCTCTTATTTTTGAGCAAAGAGTTCATTTCTTCTTTCATTGTAGACTCCCACTGAATCTTTGTATCCACCTACACAACTTCATCATAACATTTAGGTTCATGAGCATCAGTATGTAAAATAGAATACAATGAAGGAGAAAACTTTCTAGAGGTTTACTTAGCCTTGTTGACTTTCTAACATTCACTGGGGTGTGTGGTATTTGTTGTTGTGATTGTTGCAGATCATGAGGAACTATTGGAACATCATCTTTTAGAGTATCATTCAACACTACATAATCATTTTCTTTCTTCTCATGCTACTACACCATATCTTTGTACAATACTTTCTCATTGAATATGATATCCTTGCTTATAATTTTACAATTTTCAAAATCCCAAAACCTATAACTAAATTCATCAATGCCATATCCAACAAATACATATTTCTTTGACTTAGCTTCTAGCTTGGTTCTATTTTTAGAATCTATTTGTGCAAATGCTTCACAACCAAAGGTTTTGAGAAAAGAATAACTCACCTTCTCAATTTTCCATGCTTCCTCTAGAATACCATAACCCAAAAGAGTAGAGGGACCTCTATTAATCAAATATAAAATAGTATTGACAACCTCCACCCACATGTTTAAGGGAAACCTAGCATGCAACATCATTCTCCTTGCATGCTCCATTAGTGTCATGTTCTTGAAAGCACTTGTTAGGACTAAGCACATATAGAAATAGAAGTTACAAGAAAATATAACCAATATTGGAAAATAATAAATCGTATAGAAGTGAACACAAGACACCAAGATTTAATGTGGTTCACCCAATCCTTGGGCTACGTCCACCATCAACAAGTCCAATATTATTACTATCCAGTGATTAAAATTTGCAATACCTTACAACTCAATACCACCATAAGAAGCTACAATATCACCATACATTATAAAATCTCTAACCCTAAGCCTGATTATACAAGCTTTTTATTGCTTAAAAAATCAGGGCTAGAATAAGTCATCCAATAGAAAAAATAGCAATTGATGCCTTTTACAATATAAGATCATTTTTTGGATTCAAGGGTATTGCCCCCAAAAAAACCCCACAGGGGCATTGCTCCTCAACCCAACCCTGTACTGTGATAGGGAGTGCACTTGGATGCTACACCCAAACCCTCATAGAAATAATCTAGGGAGAAAACTTGCCAAATAAACCTCTGAGTCTGATTAGGCTCCACATCACAACAATCATTGCTTATTGAGAATATCGATACAAAGGGAGACCCCTTTGGAAAATATGAGGAAAGAAGAGGAAATGATGACAATAGATATCAAGATTGCCTCATTTGATAGAAAAATGAAGAAGTTATTAAAAGACCTAAAAGAGAAACTAGGCACATAAGCTAAAGGTGAAGAAAATTTAATGACTACACAAGGTCTTGGAGAAGACAAAGAGAGTGATGGTGATGATGAAGAGGAAGAGGAAGAGGAAGAAAGTGTAGAGAAGAAGGGTAAAGCCCTAGAACTTGTCTCACCACCAAAAAAGAAGGAAAAGTAAGTCACAATTATAGAGCCTAAGGTGAAGAAATCTGTAGAGAAAGCTACACCTAAATGCCTCTCTCCTCCTACACTAATCAGACCAAGAACTAGGGAAACTATAGTAGCAAGTGCCAAACCACCATGAGAAAAGGTATTGTAAGAATTAAAAAACCTAGTAAAGGTTATAGTGGCACAAGTAGTGCAAAGAGAAAATTGTCAGCTACTAAAAGTCAACCTCAACAAAGGAGAAGAAAATTGATTACACAAAAGATGATGATGATGTAGAGAAGACAAAATTTGATGAACCAAGTCACTGTTGAGTAGTTGTACATATAAAGCCTAAATCAATTGATGAGGTATGTGATAATATTAGGAACTCTGCAAGCTATTTGGCTTTAAGTTTATAAAGTTTTGTACATTGAGTGCAATAGATAAGACAAAAGTAGAAGAATACATGTTAGATATGATGGAAAATTTTAAGACCATACTAATAGAGATAGGTAATACCATTCCTAATGAGTTTTACAATAGAATTGATGCCAAGTGGAAACATGCAATAAAGACTAAAAGGCAGATTAGAGAAGGAGCACTAGCAAACACAATGCCTAAGTCAAAATTTAAGCAAATCACACTTTGTTTGGAGAAGTATAGGAATAGATTTGTTCCTAAGTATAGAGAATTTTTGGTTTTGCAACATAAAATGTATGGTGCTGTAAAATAGAGTGAATTTCTATGGAAGAGTATTTTTGTATTAACCACTAGCAAAGAGGATAACAAGGATGATAAAGGTAAGGATACTAGAGAAGCTCAAATGGTCACCAAACAAGATGTATATAATGACTTGGATACACTTGAAGAAGTTATCAGACAAAAGGTCAATGAGAGTGAAAAGGATATTGTAACAATAAAGGATGTTCATATTGATGAAGGAGACACATGTGTATTGAGCTCACAAGAATAGTGCAATGTATCCCCTATTCATTCAACCACACAATACTCTAGTATTACAAAAAATAAAGGACTATCTTAAGATAGGAGAAACAACACTTCAAGTTTTTGATTTTAATGCACAAATCCAACAGATTCAACAACTTCAACAATCCTCATAGACCAAAACATTAGTAATATATGTCAAGGAGCTAGTGAAGGAAAATGAATCAAATAAGGCATCAAAAAAAGAAGAAAAAATGGTAAATATTCTAAGATAGACCAGTCTACTATAGGTCATCAAGGACCACAAGTCTCAAGACCTCTATTAGAGAGAAACACAGAGACTAGGCCAAAAGTAAAGGAGAAGGAAGAAAATAAGAATAATGTATCACATAAAGACTCGAGTGTGAGAGCCCACACTCAACCCCCAACTACTTTAGATTCCAAATCTTCATAACACATGTAAATCCCTATAATACAAAAGGTGCCAAGTGTAATTATTACTGCCTCTAGCACTAATGCTCAAGATAGACCGAGTGATGAAACCCCTTCACCCACTCTAGCCTTAGTTGTGTCAAGTGGTAACACACCCAAAAGAAGAAAAGGGAAGAAGAAAAAGATAAGTTCACTAGGTAATTTTGTTATCCTAGATGATGTAATCAAAATACCAAACTAGGATTTGAAGAATCTCTCATTTGAGCATATAGTCATCTTGCAAGATATCTTGGCAAGAAATGAGAAGAGAGATAGTAGAAGCAAATATTGCATGATATCAAAGATATATTTGTTGATGCATTTGACATTCATCATATTTATTGAGATTCTAAAGATTTTTTTCAGATGTAGTAGTATTGCCTTATTAGGTATATGTTTTCCAAAGGCAATGCTCCTAATATAAATAATGTAAGATATGAATAGACATGTACCTTTAAGGGATATGTCTATTTGTTTATTAATAATTAATATTATAGCCATAGTTATAATATTATTATATTAATCTATAATCAATATGACCATAGTTATATATTTTATTATTATATTAAAATTGAAATCTCATATTATAATAAACACACATATATAACTATATCTCATAGATAATTATTTATAGGTTTATCCAACTAAAGCTACCATAGATCAACACTCCCTCTTAGCTAGGGAGGATAAACACAAGATCATATATTACCTCAATATAAGAATATCTTTGATAAGACTATTCAATGTTGTGATATCACATTTGATATCATGAGTATTGGTCTTCCATAATACAAACATATGATATTCACTAATTAATTAAATGAGGTTTTGATATACCATCTAATATCAAGAGCATTGGTCTCCCAGAATATCAACATCTAATATTCACCAAGTACTCAAATAAGGTGTGATATCACATCTAATACCACAAGTATTGGTCTCCCAAAATATCATACAATATTAACCAATTACTCAAAATATGGTTTGATATTGCATATGATATCCATAGTATTGACCTCCTAGAATATCAATGATTTTCACCAAATACTTTGATTAATGGTCTCCCTAAATGTTGGCATGCAAGACATTCACCATTTACTCAATTTGTTTGATCTCATAATACAAGTTATTGTAAGATCATCACCTTACACAACTTTTCCAAATAAAAGTGATGATCATTTGGAAGTTATCACTTCCTCATGATATACACAGGGGATAGGCCCATTAAAACCACTTAGCCACAAGGTATATTAAAAAATTCTAGTCCTCTTACCTACTATAGTTTATTGATTATTGAGAATCCTTCTCAACATGGTTTTCTCCCTTTCAATCAATAAGATCAAGATAACCAAAGGTTGACCAAATCACATCCTCTATCAAGGTTTCCCATAATGAAATGTTAGGATCCCTTTGAATCTCAATCTCTTGAGATCCTCATCTTGTAATGCTTTAAAGGAGTGTTAAGCTCCCTTCGAGCTTGATATTAATCCTCCTTTTCTTTCAAGAATATTCTCAAAAGAAAAGATAAAGGCACATATCTTTTACAATAATAAAATTTCCTTGAATAAAATTTATTGATAATAACATATTGAAATTATTCAAATAAAAAAAACATATTCTACTTATGTACCAACCAATAATACAATTCCATATTAATATTATTTGAATAAATTTCATTTCAAATGATAATAAATACTTAATAATTAAAATAAGTTGGGAACTATCATGTTCCCTATATTCAATATTCATAATTAGAAAGTATATTTCTAAAAGTACAATCAACATTCCTATTTTTAATCATAACAATATATTTTATTTAATTAAAACAACTTACCTTCTCACATTTTTAATGTGAGGCCATGCCCTTGTCAAACATCTTCCTTTCCTTAATTAACAGTCCTTTTTATCTCCTCCTTTGATACCTTTTGTAATATCTTCATCCTCTATATATAGGGTGGTCAACAATGGGAAAGTTGCATCCATGATGGAAATTCCACATCAAACTTCTACCACATATGTTGTAGAATAGAAGTAGTTTTTCCTTGATTTACTCGTTGTCAAATGTGCTCAGATGCTCTATGTATTATCTCCTCATATCATAATCTCATCCCTTATACATGAGATGATGTGGACATGTTAATTATTCATAAAATTGTTTGAAGGTAGTTAAGGTCTATATTATGTAGTGAAGGCTCAAGTGCTCTCGTCATTGTGCATCCAAGGAAGCTACTCACATGCATGTTCTCATTAAATATAATGATTTTGGTATTGAATGTAATGAAATTATGGGAAGAATCTTTAAGAAACTTTCAAGAAGATGCAATCAAATTCTATAAAGTTGAACAACCATTGGTAGCATCAACCTTATACACATGTGCATGGACTTCGTACCTCAACTTTATTGGAAGAGGTATGACATTCAAGGATTCCACTAAACTCCATAGTTTGATATTAGTAATTGAAGACTATCCATATGTACTAGACTACCCTCATGATATTTCCTAGGTAGGGAAATGCATGGAAAAATCTGAATTTGTATTACATAGTTGTCTCTCTTTGCGAATTTGTAGATACTTGTTAGGAAAATCCCATCCCCTAGTACAACATCTCCATTATCAGTAACCATTATTAGTTCACAATCTTGGTATGATTGACAAATTCCTTATTCAACCTTTATTGACTCAAGTCTTGAATATCTACATCAATTTCTAAGTAATATCTTCTCCATATCGATATCTAGTAAATAGATTTGGCACTGACTAATATGGGAAATGTTTAACACCCAACTAGACTTCACACCTATTGTTCATCCTTGTTTTTTGCATTTTCCTATTGATCGTCAGCTCTGTAGTGTAACTTTAGTTGGCATAGAAATTTATGTGATTAGATTCAGAATGTATTCCACCCCTTATAATACTTTTCAATATTTATTCTTACATTTGCAACCTTTCTCTGATACCATATTGAGATTCTAAAGATTGTTGTAGATGTAGAAATATTGCCTTATTAGGTATATTTTTTCCAAAGGTAGTGCTCCTAATATAAATAAGTGTAAGTCATGAATAGACATGTCCCTTAAAAGGGACATGTCTATTTTTTTAATTAATAATTAATATTTTTAAAAAATTGGTAAATGGTCAAAGCCTTTATATTATATTTAAATGTTATAAATAAAATTACATTGTTCTCTATTCAAATGAGCACTAGTAGGAAATAACAGAGCAAGAAAACCTTTAGTCTTTCCTAGGATCGAAGTCCTTCATTATACATATTTTAAAAGGGGCATTCCCCAGTATATTCAAAATTAATTAGATCTTATAATGTCCATTTATTAGACCTTATATTGACAAGAAAAACTTTTCTTGCAGCCTTCAGTTTGTCTTCCAAATTTAGACTTATGATGCTAGTCAAAACTAAATATATCTCTTGAGATAGTACTTCTATACTAACCTACATATCAAAGAAAACCTTTCTTTCCACTATGTCCTTAGGGTTCTCAATTTGGAAGTTTGGCAAAAATTCAAAGGATACAAAAATCCAAGGCTTCCAAGTTATCAAGCTCCACTCTCGATTGAATATAGGAATTGAAGATGCAAATATAGTACCTAAGCTAGGCCTTGCTATGGCCTTCTTTAATTCCTCTCCACCTAAGAAGAAAATGGATACTAGCTTCCATTTTTGACCACTCTTGAAAAAATAAAGCATTCTCTTGGATTACCAGAGAGGGTCATCAGCTAGCTCAAAGCTCCTAGGTGGATGCACCATGTAAAGCTTTGGCAGAGGGATTCCAAGCTTCTCATCTATACCCTTAACAACTTCTTCAAGACCTACACACTAAGTTGGATTGAATACATTATAGAAAAGCCTAATAATCACCCACTTCTCCACCTTGGCTCTGGCCAAACACCCTATAAAGGAACCTACAATGTCACCATTGGTTCTCAAAGAGAGCTCATAATTGAAAACATCTTCCCCTAAGACACAATTAACATCGATTCTATTCATGTCATCCACATGATTTAAAAGACAGTTCCATCTTTTTGGTTTAACATTACCTCTAAATGCCATGGTACAAACCTCTAAGGAATGAAATAAACTAACATTGGTCTCCATACTAATACTTTAGCTAAATCAGGCTCAACAGAATCAGGGAAAAATAAGTAACAAAAATAAAGATGAAGTTAAATAGAAAACTAATGATCTGAAAGGAAGGATCTAGAAGAACCAAGATTACTTGAAGTCATCTGTTGATGCTAGCTAAAGGAAAACTATATAATGATGATACAAGATGATACCTAGTGTCAAGAAATGATGAAAACTAAAGGGGAATAATAAAGAGGTTACACAGGTTGGAAGTTACAAAATAAATATGCAAAAAAGAGACTAAGAGAAAGATTAGAGCTAGGTATAAAAACTTATTGATTCAAAAATATGTTCCTAGATAAACTTACTAATTTTTTAATTCTTAAAATGATTTCCTTTTAGATATGGAAGTACTATTGTCATAACTATCTTTATTTTTAAATTAAAAACCCTTATTATTATTATTTTTAAATATACATTTTTAATCTTTAAAAGTCTTGATTAATAAGTAATAATTCTTCTCCATTTGTCCCTTTGTTTGCTAAATGACTAGCTTTTCAATTTCCTTCTCTAAATATGTGTTGGATTTTGGTTTCCTCAAAGAGATTAAAAATCTTTAAAACTTCTTCTAATTTTGAATTTTCTCAAAGAGACCAAAAATCTTTAAAACTTATCTAGTTTTGATTAAGAAGATTATTCAATTTCTGATTAAGTTACTTATACTTATAGATTAAGATATTTTCACTATCAGCACCCTCATTTGCTAATTGATCTACCACTTTATTACCTTCCTAGAAAATATGTAAAATCTGAATATCTTCGAAGAAGTCTAGGAGATTTAGAACTTCTTCCAATTTAGAATTAAAAACCCAATTTGGTGTCTCCCCTTTTCTAATGGTATTTAGGACAATCTATGAATCTCCTTCAATTATGAGATTTCAGATACTTAGATCTAGGCACATTTGGAGACCTTCTTGAAGGGCTTCTAATTCAGTGAGGTTGTTAGTGGTTGATCCTATAGATTTGGCCCTTTTAGTGATCCAATTGCTAGAATCATTATTAATGATGCATCCTATTCTAGCAGTACCAGGATTTCCTCTTGAGGCTTCATCAAAATTTAATTTGGTCCAACCACTAGGGGGTGGAATTCATTTACACTTGTCCCTCACCTCTTTATTCTTTTTTTGGGAATAAGTGGGGGATTGATTAGGTTTTTCCAACTCTTTTTCATTAGACAATCCCACTTTGAAAAGGATCCTTCCTCTTTTGGGATTTTCTTAAGGTGTGAGTTTAAGGTTTCAACAATACAAGCCTCAATTTTATTAGTAAGCTCACATACAATCATATCTTGATCATGAAATATTCTCCTATTTCTTTCTTTTCATACTTCCCAAATAAGGATAGATGGATAAATATTCTAGAGTTTACCAGAGATACAACTACTACTATTAGATGGTCATCCACTAAGAAGATCATCTAGAGATTTTGGCAAAGGAGCAGTCCAACCCAACATATGTTAGAGCCATTCCCAACAATATTGTGTATATGGACAATTATATAAGAGATGATCAATATCTTCATTGTTATGCTTACATAGCACACATATTAAAGGGCCCTCAATGCCCATCTTTCTGAGTTTGTCTATAGTTAGTATTAGAGTAATTATTCTTTTACACTTATTAATTAGATCATCTTGATTTAATTAATTAAGTTATCTATTACTCTAGTTACTTAAACTGTCTCTTAGGTGCATATAATCAATATTTTATATTAATTGTATTATACAACCTAGTTTAATTTCCCTTTAGGGTTTTGTTCACCTTTAAGGTTGAACTCTTGTATTTTTTTCTTTCATAACTTGGAATACATTTTCACTCTTACACAGTTGAGATTTTCCAAGCTCTACTTTTTCCTTTTTTGGTTTCTCTTTAGTACAGGTTATTTGGATGTAGGTGTTCTTGGTGATCTATGAAGTTGGTTTTCAAAACTTCTACATGGTATTAGAGCTACCCTACTACTTCCTAGTTTGAAGACTTTTGAAGCTGTGATTCAGAGTAAAAAACCCTAGCTTTTTCAAGGTTTTTTCCTTCAATCAAGAGGAGGGTATTTTTTGGCTCACTCTGGGCCAAAATGGATGTTGCCATTGTGCTCAAAATGCTCTTTACAATCATAATTCATATAAAATTCTTGATTTTTAGCCACTATAGCACTAGGAAATTTTTTTTGGCCTCTCGAAGGGCTGTATGGACAACTTTTGTAAAAAAAACTTTGTTCGGAAGGTACAATAGCTGCTCCACCTAGTGGCCACTGCAAAATCACCCTAGCACTGCCACAACACCTCTCATGCTTAGCCTGAGCACCACCTCTATAGGCAGCGTAGTCACGGTGCAACCAAAACCTTACTGTCACTCCATGGCCACTACTACATTGTCAGGCTGCTACCTCCACCATGATGCTGCCTCCATCCATAGCCTAGCTGCCACCTCCATTGGTGGCACAACATTTGGTCCCCTCTGCATTGGCCTATGTTAACACTCTAGCATGACATCATCAACCCATCAGCCTACGTCAACTTCTTGATATACACATTAGCATTTCAACGGACCACGTCACTTCTTTGATGCTTTTTTTGACCCTGTTGATGTCATATTTTGATAGGATGACATCATAATCTGGTAGTAGACATCAACATTTTGACAGCTGGATTTTTTTTCCAGCAACAAGTTGTTGATGACCATTAGTCATCAAATTTTTTGCCATGACTATAATTTTCTAGTGAGCTTGTCTTTTCAAGCAATAATTGTTTTTTGGCCATAATTTAAGTATACCAAGGTCTTTTTTCAATCTGAAAGAAGTGTTGAAAAGCTGGTTCCAAGATGGAGACAATGATGCTAGTTTCATTTTGTTTTGAGTCCATTTGGGCTCCTATTTTTGGCATTAAAGTAGAGGCTTCAATTTTCTTCCTCTCTGCAGTTGGCGTCTAGGTTTTTTTTCTCAGTCTTTGTACTTCTAGTAGTTGTTTCTTTTGTTTTTGAGGGATATATTTATACATTGTGGGGGGGAGCATTTTATTTTCTATATTTCATTTTAGAATCAGCCCTTCTACTTCTATCTTCTTCTCTCAATGGTGGACTCTTATGTCACCTACCTTACACCTCACACTACCATACTTGGAAAGGAAAAATGACCAGATTGCTTATGGAAAAGGGGTTATGGTCATGTATCGACGTAGCTCAGCTAGTTCTAGAGAGGAATTTTGAGCTCCTTATGCAATGCAATAAGATGGATGAGGTAATGGGCCTCATTGCAATGAATATTTTAGATGGGTTACTATTTCACCTGGATGGTTTGACTACACCCAGGGCTATGTGGGACAAGTTTTCCACCTTGTTTGGCACAATAAATTAGTTCAGGATTTTACAAATAGATGTATAGTTTACCTCCTTGGTTACTAAATCATTCACCAAAATTGAGGACTTCTTGATGAAATTCAAGTCTCTTCAATCTATGTTATAGGTTGCTAGAAAGACAAAGTTAGATGATGAGTGTATCTTTCTAATATGATCAAAGCTTCAAGGTCCTTATCAGATTTTAACTTCTACCTTCTACTCCACTATGGATGCTCTAGGTTCACAACATGTTATGCCCTCTTTTGAGACATTCTATGATAGGTTAACTCATGAGTAGTCCAAGCTCACTCAAATGGATTCACTTATAGGTTCACAGTCATAGGCATTGCTTGCTAGGTCACCTTAGGATACATAGAAGCAAAAATCAAAGCAAATATTAGATTCCTCTTCTTAGGACTCTACTAGTTCATCATATTCTTCTAAGAAGGAGAAAAAGAAGACTGGGACTCCTACTTGTTCCTATTGTCAAAAGAGACCTCATGATGAGTCACATTGTCTTCAGAAGAGATTTGATGGCTATGAGAAACAAATTATAGATTTGCAAGCTCTTCTTCAGAAGAGCACTATTTCACCTCCATCCTCTTCTACCTCACTGGGGCCTACCTTGTAGTCTTCTTCCATGTCTTCAACATCTACACTGAGTTTTGGATAGGGTCATGAAATAAAAGCATCCATTGCATCCCCTTCCTAGGTCTCTTGGATACTAGATTTAGGTGCTTCTCACCATATGAGATCTTCTTAAGGGGTCTTCTCCTCTATCGAGGCTTCTCCCATTCTTAATTCTCATGAGGAATAACACTAACCTAATAGTTCATGAGAAAGGTTTAGTTCACATTTAGGATGGTACATTCAATGATGTATTGTATGTTCCATCTCTATTTGCAAACCTTCTCTTGATGTATCAGATTATACATAGTGGATTAGGGAAGATAGTTGAGTTCACTGCAAATTCAGTCTATATTTAGGATAGTGAAACAAGAGGCCTTATTGCTATAGGGATAGTTGATCATACCACTCATCTCTACACCTTCTTGCACTTTGATCCACCATCTCCATTGTCAGAGCAAAACTCTTCTCTTTTGCAAGAGCATCATGTAGTGCAGTCAAGACACTTGAACCTTTGTATTGATCCCAAGATCATTGTTTTGACTATTGCACCACATCTAGTTGAGGTCTTTTCTCTTCAGAAAGACTCTTCTTCAGATCTGTCTAAACCTTTAGCTACTTTCATCAAGCCTCCAAGTGCACTTGTTGAGGATTCTGCAAAGGACATTCATCTCCTCTTTCATGACAACGTCAGCACACTTGCATTAGAGATTCCCTTTTAGGATCTGCATGTTTTCTCCTTTGAGCATCAGTTATGCCTTCTAGTTTCACCTCTCTTTTTGGGGGTTCCTTGTTTTGTGCCCTTATTTCTTCCACATTGGAGTTCCATTGGTTCGATCAATTTTACAAGGGCTCTATCATTCTGGGGGGCTTTGGTGTCTCTTTCCTCTCTCATGGGGGGGCTAGTTGTACTTATAGTTTTGAGAGGGTCTCTTAAGCCATTTATTTTTGTTATTTTTTTAATCTCTTTTTGGAGAGGAGTTTTTCCCACTAGGTTTTCTCCTTTATCTCCAGTTTTTAGAGATATCCTTGTTTTGGGTACCTAAACAGGCCTTATTATCGGGACCCATTTTCCTACTTTCATAGCTTTTCTAGGTTAGCTTACCTCCTAAGCTTCACTTAAGGGGGGTTTTTAGAGTAATTTTTCTTTTACACTTATTAATTAGAACATCTTGATTTATGAAGTTATTTATTACTCTAGTTACTTAAATCTATCTCTTAGGTGCATATAATTAATATTTTATATTAATTATATTGTGCAACCTAGCTTTATTTCTGATGTAAAAAGCATCAATGGAGTAAATTTTTTTTGGGATACATGCTTATTCCTTCATATCCATGAAATAAATTCCATTTTAAAGACATCTCATGAGGCAAAACAAAACTCTTTCCAACAATGGTTTACAATACTTTACCATTCACATGGTCTGACTACTATACCTGAGTACATTAATCATAACTTTCAATATTGACATTTTATTTCAAATCCTTTGGAGAATTTTTTATAAATTAGAAATAATAAAATATATCCAAATTTTAGCCAAAAATAATCAATCCATTACACGTTATAGTCTCTACATGTAGACCCATTTTCTCTATCATAAATCAGAAGTAAAAATAGTAACCCTTCCTTGGGCATCTAATAACTTTCTCAAAACAACTCCAAATGAAACCAAACCAATTTTAAATCAACCCTATATGAGTTTAATTTTTTAATATATAAGCTATTAAATTTTTCAATTCATAAATCATTCTATAAGCACAAACTATTGCTTGCAACTTCAACACAAATCCTTAAAAACTAGTCTTCATTAAAATGAACATAATTGACACATATTTGAATGAAAAATACTCAAACCAATTGGAAATAAAATATGGTTCATATATCTTTCCAATGAATGCAACTATAATTTTTTTTCATCCAAATATTCCTGTACCAAACATATAAAACTGACTATATATGGACATCCTCAAATCTGCAAATAACCACTTTTACCAAAACTAGCATAACTTCTTCAAAACTTAACAAAATTTTCCAAAAAAAAAAGATAAAGAATATTATTCATCCTAATCTTCAAATGTATATAAAATACAAGGGTTATATGCTGCACATGGCCATAGAAGACCTGAAACCCACACTAAAATAGTTAAAACCAATCAAAATGACAAATTCTTAAGAAACCAAATGTCTCAAAATGATCTCTTCTTCTTCTCCTTCATTTATTTCTATTTGAAATGAACAATACAATAATTTTAAAGTGTTTGTGGTCATTTAAAACTTCCCAACCACCTTTTTAACCAACCCAACACATTCTTTTAACCCTTATACATTTTTCAATGCTTTTTGAAGCACTCCCATTATAATGCAAATGTATTTGTTTCTAGTTTTTAATACATCACAATGCCAAGTTAAGAATTTTAACTATTTCTTCAACATGATTGTAGGAAAATCTAAATGACTTAAATATTACAATATTATGAAATTCATCATAATGTATGAAGGGTCAAGATGCTCCCGCATCAATTTCCCTTTAGGGTTTCATTCACCTTTAAGATTGAACTCTTGTATTTTTCACTTTCATAACTTGGAATACATTTTCACTCTTACATGATTGAGATTTTCCAAGCTCTAATTTTTTCCTTTCTATTTTCTCTTTAGTATAGGTTATTTGTATCCAGGTGTCCTTGGCGATCTATGAAGTTGGTAATCACAACTTCTACAATTAGAATCCTAGTCTAGGAGGTAGTCCATGGAAAGAATCCTATCCCAAAAAAGTTTAAGGGGAGTATTAACTTATTCCCACATTTGGGAATGAGTGATTACTCTATATCCATTTTTAATGTTATACCTGCCATCTTTTGATGCTGCCCATATGAGTTTGTCATTTCTCACTAATTGCTTTATTTTCCTCTTATGAATGATGTTTTCATAAACCTTTTTTTACTTCTAGTTCCAAGTCAATATTATCCAAATATTTCCATTCCCAACTTATACTACCGTTAATATCTTTTTTAGTTTTATAATTGCTGATCTTACATCCCTAGAGTTTGACTAAAAGATCTTTAAGAATAGCTAGGATACCCATGTTATCTATTGGGGAATGGCCATCCCAAGAGTCATCCCAGAAGAGAGCTTCATCACCATTACCAACATCCCAAGTAAGATATTTTTTAATCAGGGATCTACTTTTTTACTATAAAATTCCAACTTTTGGTTCCTTTAGGAAGGATCCTCATTCTAAACAAGGAGTAAGGATCGGCTGCATTTAGGTATTTGTTATACATAATTTTTTCTCATTTTTGATTTCTTTCTATGAATAGTCACCAAGTTAGTTTGGCCCTTAATGCTTCATTTTTCCAACTTAAGTTTTTGATACCTAGACCTCCTAATTCCTTTGGTTTACATATGTTCTGCCATTTTATAAGAGCCAATTTTTTTTGTTCTTCAGTGTTATTCCAAAAAAAGCTTCTAAGTTTTGCCTCAAGTTTCTTATTAATACTTTTAGATAGAGGTAAGCAAGAAAGGGGGTAGGTTGGGAGGGCAAATAAGACTGCTTTGATCTTTGTATCTTTACCAACTTTTGTGAGCCATTTATCTTTCCAACCTCCTATCTTTTTATCCATTCTATGAAGGATATTATGCCATCCCTTGTTAGTTTTACTACCTTTTTCTAGCTTTATTCCTAATCATTTACATAGGAATGTACCTCTTTTATATTCCATAATATTACATATCTATTCTTCTATTTCAAGTTTGGTGTTAATGAATTTTTTTTTTCTAATTTTTTAGCATTCACTCTTTGACCTGAAGCTTTCGTATACTTTTAAATGACTGACTTGAGGTTTAGGGCCTCTTTTATTGTACTTTCTCCTAGCATAATAGTATCATCTACATATTTTTGGTGGGTTATTTTAGGAACATTCTCAGTTATGGTAATACCACTTATTTTTCCGTTAGTGTGAGTTTTGGAAATTGCTCTACCAAAGATTTCTGTCATGATAATAAATAGGAAAGGAGATAGGGGATCTCTTTTTCTTATACCTCTTGATGTGTCAAAGAAGCCTTTAGGAGTTCCATTAATAAGAACTAAAATTTTAGTTGTTGAGATGCATTGATAAATAAGATTAATCCATTGTTGCAAGAATTTGAAGGCTTCTAAGGTTTTGCATAGAAACCTCCAATCAACCATGTCATATACTTTCTAAAGCCATTTTATTCTTATTGGCTAAGTGTAATGTTTCTTGTATAATGAATATCCCATCTAGAATTGATCATCCTGGTACAAAACCCATTTTTTCTTTTGATATAAGCTTAGGGAGAACCAGTTTCATTCGATTTACTAAAATTTTGGATATGATTTTGTAAATGGTGTTGTAGAGAGCTATAGGTATAAAGTCTCCTAGGTTTTTAGGATCATATTTTTTGGGTATTAAGGTAAGAAAGGTATTATTAATTTCCCACCATTTCTTGACGTTTCAATGGCTTTCCAAAGATCAATTCTAATAATATCCCAACATTTTTGGTAGAAGATAGCCTGGAATATGTTTGGACCTAGAAAATTGTCAAGATTCATGTTGAATAACATAGATTTGACTTCTTCCAAAGATATGGGTGTATTTAATGCTTTATTATCTTCTATAGAAACCACTTTTGGTAGGACTTCAAGAATTTTTTCTTGAGCTTTCATATTCAAACTATCAAAATTATTTAATATATTATTGAATTGATCTACAAAAATCTTTTCTATACTATACGGATTTTCAGTGATAGAGCCTGATGGGTCTTTAATTTTTATAATTTTTCTTTTAGCTCTATTGTATAGAGTGCTATTATGAATTTTTTTTGTATTACGATCTCCTTCTAGCCATTTTTCTCTTGATTTTTGCTTCCAAAAGACTTTTTCTCTTTGCTAGAATGTTTTCCTGCTTGGCAAGCGATTCTTTTTCTAGAAAAAGGTTCTCGTTATTCATACCTTTTATAAATTACTTTTGTGTTTAATTTTTTTAAGCTTTCTTCATTATCTATTTTTTTATCAAATATATTGTTGAATTGTTCTTCATTCCACTTAAGTATATTTTCTTTAATCATTTTCATCTTAGATACAAATATGTACATTTTGAAGCCTTTAAAATTTCCTTGATTCCACCATTCTCTTATGAGTTCCATAATTTTTTTGTCTAAAAGCCACTTCTTTTCACATTTAAAAGGGTTTTTGAAAGGTTTAGTAGGTTCAATAAATTCAATTCTAACAAGATAGTGATCTAATCTTACTATAGGTCAAATTGAGGCTTGAATATCTAAATCTAATTCACTTAGTTCACCTTTGAGAAAGAATCTATCCAATTTCTCAATGATAAAAGAAAAGTCTTTTCTTCTATTATTTCATATGTACTTACCATTATTAATAGGAATATCAGATAGGTTGTTAAGGTCTATCCATTTTTTAAATTCCATAGATGCTTGGGAAATTTGCTGGATGCATCCAAAATTTTCATCTATATTAATAATAGTACTAAAATCTCCCCCTATAAGAATGTCTTCATTGCTGTGATTTTTAATAGAAAAACTTATTTCTTCCCATAGAAGTTTTGAATCTATGTTATTTTTGGTCCATATATGTTTATTAAAATTAGCTGTAAGTTAGTCTTTATGCTTTTAATTTTGCTACTCATCCATGAATTATTTGCATTTAGTACATTTAGAGTTACTTTCCTGGGATTTCAATTCATTCCTAATCCCCCTGAGGTTCCTCTTGAATCATGTAAGTTAATGTTCCAACTGCCTAATATCTTTTCTAGCTAATATATTATGACTATGGTTATAACAACCTAATTTTAGAAAATTGAATGAAATTGATTCTCCCTAAGCTTATATCAGAAGAACAAATGAGTTTTTTACTAGGAAGATCAATTCTAGATGAGATACTCATTATACAAGAAACATTACACTTAGCCAATAAGAATAAAATGACAAGCATGTTCATGAAACTAGATATTCAGAAAGCATATGACATGGTTGATTGGAGGTTTCTATGCAAAACCTTAGAAGCCTTTGAATTATCACAACAATGGATTAATCTTATCTATCAATGCATCTCAACAACTAAAATTTTATTTCTTATTAATGGAAATGCCAAAGGCTCTTTCACACATCAAGAGGTATAAGACAAAGAGATCCCCTATCTCCTTTCCTATACATTATCATGGTAGAAATCTTTGGTAGAGAAATTTCCAAAGCTCACACTGAAGGAAAAATAAGTGGAATTACCATAACTGAGAATGTTCCTAATATAACCCACCAAAAATATGCAGATGATACCATTCTACCAGGAGAAAGTACAATAAAAGAGTCCCTAAGCCTCAAGTCAATCATTCCACAATATATGGAAGCTTCAGGTCAAAGAGTGAATCCAGACCTACTTACAGAAAAATGTATCTTGTGTTAGGGAATAGATGGAGACTTAAAACTAGAAGAATTGGAAATTTATTTCATCCAACTATCTAAAAGTGTAGGTTTTAAACCCTGGGTGAATTCGCATGAATCTATACAACACAAGACAATAGACTATTTGCAGTAAAAATAGGGTATTTTATTGATTGCAAGTTGAAAATACATAATCTCTCTCTATATTCCTATCACCTAATTGAAAGGGGTTATTATAGGCCTTCCAATGGTCATAAAAAAATTTCAAACTTTTTATGGCCATTGGGGAAGGTTTTTCTTTGATTTACAAAAAGTTGCTTAAAATTTGCTTGACAACTTTTCAAGCAATTTTGCATTTTTTGCACTTTATAAGAAAATGTTATGAAACTTAAATATAATGATCCAAATAGGTCCTAAACATGATAAAACTTGAAATAATCCAAAATCCTAAGATTCTAATCCCTTTGACCATCTTTGACCATAGTTGACCAAGGGCTTATAATAGTGCCAATCTTGGAACTAGGTCATACAATTTGGTCTAGATGCCTATTTAAATTAATTTTTTTGAGGTTTTATTTTTAGATCTGAGGTTTTATATTTGGATATGAGGTTTTATAGTGATTAATGGTGGGTGCTCCTGCACCAATAGTAGACAACCGAATGAGGGCTAAACTTGTCTCCATAGAGTCCACGCTAATACCTCATTTGGAGGTAATGCAACATAAGTTATCTTCAACAAAGAATCTAGTACAATTAGATCATAATATTTCTACTACTGATATCTTGATTGACTTGGTTGCAAATTTGGGGATCAAGATTCAAGTTTTGGAATCAGTTAGAACCACATGGGATCATGCTATTGCCATGATCATCTAAACTCACAAACCATTTATTGATAAGT
The DNA here is from genome assembly GCA_028749045.1 of Cupressus sempervirens. Taxonomy (NCBI): domain Eukaryota; kingdom Viridiplantae; phylum Streptophyta; class Pinopsida; order Cupressales; family Cupressaceae; genus Cupressus; species Cupressus sempervirens. The sequence continues at coordinate 495,248,617 of CM053792.1, read as the reverse complement.
ATGGTTTTATTCTATTGTCCCAAGCCCAAAAGAAGACATGAGTGACTAAATAAATGGGGATAAAAGAATATCTAAAAGAAGAAATAGAAAAATGATATCATTCAGAGAACAGACAAGAAGCTGAAGATAGATCAAAGGTATGAAAAAGCTACATCAGACTATTTGATTCATGTAAATTATGTATTATATACATGAGTATGATGTATAGAGTTTTTTAAGTCCTATATGGATTGAGTCATAGACATAAGGGGAGTTCTAACATTTTTTTATAGCATTCTAACAATGCAATCATGACAATGTATGTTTTCCACTAATGTCAAAGGGGGATTTCATTGATCTCTTTAGTTTTGTTGTCTATTAGTGTCAAACACTTAGAAATATAGAAGGAAAAGTTGGTTGGTCATCATTGTAACTGAGTCACTATATATAGGCCGAGTTATGCATTTTCTAGACTTGTAAATAATCTTGTATATGTCAATCTCTATAGGAGCCAAGCAAGTCTATGGTCATTATCCCTATGGAAGTTGATTACAATTAATGCCAAGTAAAATCAAAGTGAATATGTGCCAAGTCATATAGAAGGATTCAAGCTAGTTGAGGTCGAGTGTCAAAAAGAAAAATAGTTATAACCAAGCATCAGAAAATTTATGTATTGAGTAATACTATTTGAACAAGATTATTTGGAATGACATAGACTATGAGGTAAACCATTTTTGGCTAACACATAAATGATAGTTAATGGTCGTAGATTTTGTTACAAAGTTTGTTACACATTTTGGCATAGATCACAGATCCCTATGAAGGAAAGTTAACCAATTAGATTAAGAGGAAAAAAGGGAAGCATCTAGATCATTGATTATATTCTAGAAGACTCTACAAATGTCTATTTTAGGGTAGATCCAAACCCTATTTTGAAGTGAGTGATGTGAATTTTTGAGAATGCATGTGCGAAGGAATTGTATTTTGGAGGCTGCAAGAAAAGTTTTGAAGTGACACAATATAGAGACTAAGTGAAGAAATGAAGAGAAGAGAAAAGATATATCAAATAGGAGATTAGATCAGATAGTGGATAGAAAAGATCCATAATTATCATTGTGAGTGCAAACTAAAGGATCAAGTACTGATACATTTTGGCAAGTGAATAAGGGTAAATCTCTTAACAAAGTGGTCCTAATAGGCCTAAGTAAATCTCCTAATAGAGTACTTTCTTCATTGTAAGTTTCAAATCCTTTAATTAAGGTAGACCTATTAGTCTTGTAAATCTCTTAACAAGGAAGACACCTCATAAAGTAGATCATCAGAAGTGATCACATTTATATCCCTAACATGCAAAATTTGTTATTGCAGTAGTGAAGATCTATGGGTGTCATCCCCACCCTAGTTTTACCTTCACCTTGGAGAGTTTCTAGGTAACCATTTTTTTTTTTAATGTATTTATCTTTAGGCATATGGATGTGGTGAATAGTTAGATTTATTTTCAGCATTTCAAGTTTAAAGTTATATTATTCATGATTGAGATATGAGATGGATTAAGTGATTATTATAGTTAAGTTGGTATTTGATTTGAAGGATAAAAGTTTAAGTGATCTTAATGTTGACATATCAATCAAGTTTGTTATTAGTGACACACACTTCTTCAAATTGTGTATAGCTACCAAGCTTATTGAATAGTTTACAGTGTTTTCCAAGCATTTCAATTGTTATTGAGTTCTACAATTGCTACTAAGTCCTTTGGACAAATCCTAATGGTTAACAAGAAGATTCAGTCAGTGTGAAGTACAACAATTTAAACCATGCATTTCAGTATATGTTGAGTGTATCAGTGGTTACCAATCATTGCAACATCTACTGAGTTCATAGTTCATGTGATGTGAAGCTAGTGTTAACCCAACTACTTTATGCTAACCAAGTGATTTAGTGTTTGCCAAGTTACACAATATCTACCGAGTCACCAGTGCAGAACAAGTTCAAGACTACTTGAAAGTGATCAATATGGACTGAGCTTCTATGTCTACCAAGTGCATGATGATGCCAAGCATTGACAATGGATGCAAAGTATTAGAACCTCACCGAGTCAGTCTTCAGAACTTGAGTGTCTTCATGTGGGCTGACTTTGTAATATTTGTGTTAACTTGTATCATGACTAACTTTGTAATTATGTAATTTGGATTAGTATATATATATGTGTAATGTATTGTACCATATCATTGTGAATAGATTGTGTATGTAAAAAGTTCAAGTTATGAATGTAGCAAAAAAAGAGTGAATTGCAAGGGCCATAACAATATAAGGGGTAGCAAGACATATCTATCATAGAAAGGTGATTAATACACAAAGGAATCTCTTTCAACAAACCTAGTTGTAAAGCAAAGATCTACTACTACTTCATCCTAACAAGTGAACCTGTCAAAATCCTTTAACAAGGTAGACCTAACAGTCTTTCATAAATCTCTTTACCAAGTGCATACTTCATTATATGTTTGTAAATCCTCTCACAAGGTCGACCTAGCAGTCCTAATTGCTCCTAATAGGGTAGATCATTAGAAGTGATTAATGTAAACCTTAACAGGACAAATTTATGCTATAGTACTAAAGTTTGTGGGTATCATCCCCACCCCAATTTTAGTTTCTATTTGGAAGGCTTCTAGGTCACCAAATCTTTGTGTCAAAGTGTTATGGATGCTTTCATGTTTTTAATTTCTCATGCACGCAATTAGATCAGATGTGATGAATCAAATGCTAATTGAATTATTGGATTAAGAATTGAAAGTGTTAAGGTTTTAGAAGTTACTGATTCACCCCTCCACTCTCAGTAACTTAGCATAGTATTGAATATTTCTAACACCTAATTCCACCCCCCCCTCAATATCTCACTTTTCCAATAAAATTCTAACAATTGTATGTAAATTCATCTTGTGTCAAGACCAAGTCCCAATTTGTAGGTTACTTCCAACCAAACATGTCAACAAATTACCCAAAATTCTATTCACAACTTTAGTTTGTTCATCAGTTTGAGGGTGAAATGTAGAACTAAACTTAAGTTTAGTATCCAACTTCTTCCAAAGTGTCTTCCAAAACTATCCAATGAACTTAGTATCTATTTCTAAAATAATTATATTCAACAATTTGTACAACCTCACTATCTCTTTAAAAAATAGCTTTGTTATATGTACTGCATCAAATGTTTTCTTACAAGGTATGAAATGTGCCATCTTAGAAAATTTATCTATCACCACAAATATAGAATCAAAATCTCCATTATTTTTTGGCAATCCAAGCACAAAATCCATGCTTATGTCTTCCCAAGGTTTTCTAGGAATAGTCAAAGTGAATAAAAACCCAAATTATGACTAGTTCCTTTTCCTACTTGACAAACTCCACAACTTCTCACAAATTTCTTAATATCCTTATATAGTTGTGGCCAATACTATATTTCAACAATCAACTTTGGTGTCTTATCGATCCCAAAAATGTCCAACATGTCCACCACTATGTTTCTCTTTAATAATGTTACTTTTCATAGATACTATAGGTATGCAAAGAAGATTTCCTTTAAACTGTTAAAAATATAAGAGGAGTGACTGAGAGGGGAGGGGTGAACCAATTACTACTAAAATAAATCCCAAATCCCTTATATGTTAGCACATAACATAAACTCTAATAAAATTATTGTAGCTCAGTAAACACACATGCACTTAGTTAATATTGATAATATGTTGTAACTTAGTAACCATTGAAATAACAACTATAACTCAGAAAATGTTCAACATGAAAATCTTAAGATATTATTTATGATTAACTTTAATTAACTTAGTTGCATACAAATGAAAGAAATAGCATGAACACAAGTGACACCAAGATTTAATATGTAAAACCCAATTTGGGAAAGACCACCAATTGCAACTAGTTACTAGTTTTCACTTTTTTGAAGTGAGCCTTGTTAGGAGCCAACCCTGTTAAATGTTACAAAACACACTATTAGGTGTGAACCTATTAGAGGATTTAATCACCTTATTAGGAGTGGCCTTGTTAGAGGTCTTTAGACACTTCAATCTAGAAATTCCACCTTGTTAGAGAATTTACAAATAGCTGTTAATTGGCTCTAATACTTGATCCTTCTTGATTGGATGTATCTTTGTAGCTCCTCAAGAATATTATTCTTATCCTTCTAATTAGCTTCCTCTTAGAATCTTCTATTCTTCCATGTACTCACACATTCAATCCTCAACTTGACCCTATACTTATATCATATATATTGTCAAGTCAATTTGAATATATCTTAGATTAATCATTATTCATATCCTTAGTTGGCTAGAACCAACAAACAAATCCAATAAAATCAATATGCCAAAAAAAAATCCTTCATTAGCCGACCCTACTTGATAGACACTAACTTAGAAATTATTTTCACATGTTAACCTAGTGAACTAGGTTAACACTGCATCTTCATAAACTTCCTTTGGTAACTGGTGAGCTCGATTAACACTGGTTCCATCCAACTTTCCTTCATTAATCAAGTGAGCTCAGTTAACACTCAACTTCTGCTAACTTCTCTTTGACAACCAAGTTAACTCGATAGACGCTATCTTCTAAACTTGGAAAACATTGGAATGCTTGATAGAAATAGGAAATTGTCTTCATTGCTTGAGTGATCTTGACATATACTGACTGGTAAAGATATTACATTTTGTGTAACATGAAAGACAATATATAATTGATCAATTGTTTTGAAAAATATCCCTCTTTGGCATTGATGGCAACACAACATGTCATGATACAATGAAATTTTAGAGAAAAATAATAGTAGGAAAATATCCTTAGTTTCATTCTGATTCTCATCCATGAGAACTCCCTCTATCAGTGTGAACTCCCTCTGCCTTTAGTTTCTCCCTCTTTCATCAAACTCTATCTTCAACATCTCATTTTGATAGAAAACACTCCCTCTTTGATATCAGACCAAGCTCTTCCTCTTTGACATCTTTAAACAAAATTTCTATAAAATCCAAACTCTTTGTCTTTTAGAAATTTCTTTGATATGAAAGCCAAACTCTCCCTTTTCGACATCTCATTCCAAAAACAATATATAGTAAGTTCCAATGTACATCATGTATAGATTCATATGCAATCTATCCTTTCAATGCTACATCAATTTGATTGATCTTCAACATGCACTGGTTGATGCATCACTAAAGTTTATTTAGTGAGCTTTAGATAGGGGAATAATCCTAACTTACTTCTTAGATAATAAAATTCATCCTTAGGTAATGGCTTAGCGAATGTGTTTGCAATTTGTTCTCTAGTATTCACATATTCCAATCTTACCTCTTTATCTTGCACTAATTCTCTCAAAAAATAAAATTTTATTGCAATGTGCTTGGTCTTGGTATGTGCCATAGGAATATTTGATATATTAATTTCACTTGTGTTATCATAGAAGATAACCACTAGATCCTTGATCTCTACCTTTGTACCTACCAATAGTTGCTTAAACAAAATATTGGAATAATTAACTATTGCTGCAACATACTATGCTTTTGCTGTAAAATGAGAAATGCAATTCTATTTCTTACTTGTCCAAGACACTAGTATTTTACCAAGAAAGAATACTCCACCAGTGGTGCTCTTCCTATCATCAACACTTCCTATCCAATCAACATCAGTAAAGGCTTTCAAATCTAAAGTGCCTCCTTTCTTGTACCATAATACATAGTCTTCAGTACCCTTCAAATACCTCATGATTGTCTTGATTTCTATCATATGATTTTCTTTAGGATTTGATGAGAATCTTTCCACCATACCAACTGCTAATGCAATATCAGGCCTTGTATGCACTACATATTGTAGTTTTCCAATCATTGATCTGTATGTGGTCTGATCTACTTCCTTAGAATCATCATTTTTGGAAAGATTATGTCCAATCTACATAGGTGTTCCAATTGGTTTTTAATTCTCCATCTCAAATTTCTTTAGTATCTCCTTTATATATGTAGATTGAGTAATGTAGATACCATCTTTCTTATATTGAATCTACAATCCAACAAAGAATTTTATCTCTCCAAACATAGACATCTCAAATTCCTTACTCATTTCCTCTAAAAAGTCTTTACACAAGTCATCATTTCTAGTAAACAACTTGTCATCCACAAAGATTTCTGTCAACACAATCTTCTTGTCTAGTCCTTCTTTTATATATAGGCTATTGTTATTATTTGTCCTTTGAAAACCAATCTTGATCAAATAGTTATGAAGTCTTTCATACCAAGCTCTAGGAGCTTTCTTGAGACTGTACAATGCTTTGTGCAGTTTAAAAACCATGTCCTTTTTGCTAGGATCTACAAAACCTTCAGGTTGTTCTATGTAGACTTCCTCTTCAAGATTTACATTTAAGAATGCAGATTTCACATCCATTTGATAAACTTTAAATCCTTTATATGAAACATAAGAAATTAAAGTCCTAACACCTTCTAAGCTTGCAACAAGAGGAAAATTTTCACCATAATCAATACCTTCTTCTTGAGAATAACCTTTGCATACTAACCTTTCTTTGTTTCTAGAAACTTCTCCATCTTTATTTAGCTTATTTTTGAAAACCCACTTTGTGCCAATTAAATTTTTATTCTTGGGTCTAGAACAAGATTCCATGTTTTATTCTTTTCTATCTATTCTATCTCTTCATTCATTGCTTCGATCTATCTTTCATTATCCAAAGCATCTTTAACTAATCTAGTTTCAAATTCGGTAAGCAAACATGTACCTTTGAATTTGTTTCTTGTCATTGTACCATCGAACTTTTATCCTATGATCTAATTAGGTGCATTGTTCCTTCTGACATATCTTGCCAACACATGTACTTTGGATATAGAACTTGTTCCACTAGCTTTGCCATGATCTTCTGTATCAAGTTCAGGTCCTTCAGACTCAGGTTTCTCTGGCTACATCTTGGTAGCTTCTGACTATGACTAGGGTCCTTCAAACTATGACTTGAGTTGCATTGGATGCAAGTCGGGTGCTTCTATAGATTTTGGGGACTCGAGAGGTGAAGTTTGCTGACTTCCAATTAGATTTGGCAATGTATCAGGTTCAAAGTAAATAAATTTTTTATAAACCTTAGGTTCATTGTTGTTCTATTCTTCACTCTTTTCTGCAAACCCATCAATCCTCACATGTGTACTTTCTATGATCTTATGAGTAGACAAATTCAAACATTTATATGCTTTACTTCTACTGAAGTATCCTAGGAATATGCCTTCATCACCTTTGACATCAAATTTACCTTTCCTAGTCTCTTTCAGAATATAACATTTGCTACCAAATACTTTCAAGTATCTTACATTAGGTTTATAGCCATACCATAGTTCATAAGGAGTTTGATTTAAGTCTTTCTTAAGCTATACTTTGTTCAAGGTATGCACTACAGTATTGATTACTTCCTTCTAGTATTTGATTGTAACATTCTTTTCTATCATTAAAGTTCTTGCACAATCCATGATGGATCTATTTCTTCTTTTAGCTATACCATTCTGCTATGGTCTACTAGGGGCTGATACTTGTCTTTTGATTCCTCTTTTAGTTTAGAATTCATTTGAAATGAATTCATCACCTTTATCTAATCTCAAACACTTAAGATTCTTTCCTATTTCCTTTTTTTCTCTTGCCAGATACCACTTAAACTTTTGAAAAGCTTTAGATTTATCTTTCAGATGCATTACAATCATCATTCTAGGATAATCATCAACAAAAAGAAAAAAGTACTTATCTCCAATGTAGCTCTCAATTCCAATAGATCCACATAAGTTAGCATGAACCAGCTCCTAGACTTCTTCAGAATGATAGTTCTTGCTTTTGAAACTTGTCTTTCCCATCTTATCAATTTGACAATTTTTGCATAGGCCCATATCAGGTTTCTTCGAACTAGGAATACCTCTCACTCTTTTGTTTTTGCTTATCTTGATCAAATTATCAAAGTTCACATGACATAACCTTTTATGCCATAATCAGCTTCTTCTACTTGAGAAATGAAACATGAACTTTCACTAAGATCTAGGTAGAATAAGCTACCTTTTGTTTGGTTACCAGACCCAACTAGATTTCCTTTTCCATCTAGCAGCTTGGCCCTCCCATTCATGAATTCTACCTTGAATCCAATGTTATTCAACTATGCCATACTCAGTAGATTGTTCTATAGTCTCTCAACCCAATAAGCATTATCACATCTAAGTTCATTGGTTAGTGAGATACAACCTTTTTCCCTTATGAAATATGGTTCATTATTTCTAAATCTTACACTTCCACCATCATAATGTTCCAAATGTTCAATCTTTGTCTTATCACAAGTCATATGATGTGAGAAATCACTATCAATAATCCATGTGTCATTTTTTCTAACATGAGCGATAAGTGTCATTTTATCTTCTTCATCATCATATTCATCTTTTGTAGTAATATAGACCATTTCATCATCATCACTACTATCTGAATCTTTATCCATAAAACAAGAATTCTTACCTTTTTCTTTGTAGTCCTTGAAGTTCTTGAAATCCTTCTTACCTTTGTACTTGTTTTACTTCTTTTCATATTTGTCTTCTCTTTCTAGACACCTTGTAGAAATGTGACCAACTTCTTCACAAGAAAAATAGATTAGAGGAAATTTACCTATGTACTTTTTTTTGCCTTTGGGATACATTCTTGCAAGCAATGCATCAATTTCTTTAAGATCACTATCAAAACTATCTTCCTCTTCACTTTCAGATTGTTTTTTTTTAGACTTTTTAACTTTCTTCTTGAGAGATAACTTGGCTTCAAATGTAGACTCAAGATTGCTAGAACTAGGAGTATAATTGTCATAGTTATCTAGCTCAAATGTAGTCAATCTTCCAACTAGAGCATCCAAAGTTATCTTGTTATTTGGATCACATCTCATCTCTTGAATAGTAGACACTCTAATTGCATAGATAGGAAGAAGGGTTTTGAGTAACTTGCTCACCATTGTTACATCTTCAATCGTCCCTCTAGAAGCTTTGATTATGCACTGACACTAGCCTTGATTCTCTCAACATATTTTACAATGTTTTCATCCTCTCTCATCTTCATCTGATCAAACTAACCTCTCAAGATTTTCTTTGGCTCTTTTCACATTATCATCACCTCCATAGATATCCTTCAATTTGGTCAACATGTCATGAGGAGTAGCACATCCTTTGACCTCATCAAATTCATCATAGTTAAGGGTTGATGCAATCTCAATCATCATAATGTTATGATTTTTTTTTTCAGTAATCTCCTCTACAATCAATGTTCTAGTAGGAGCCTTGTAAGAATTTTCCAAATATTTCAAACCTGAATCACTAATGGTTGCTAGGTGCAACTTCATAAGTTCTTGCCATGCCTCAAAGTTATTTCTGTTCAGCTTGGGAATCTCTCTCCTATAAGACATCTCGATCTTTTAGCTTAGGTCCTTGAAACCTTTTCTACAAGCACCAAAAGCTCTAATACCAATTTTTGGAAATATAAGAGGAGTAACTAAGAGGGCAGGGGTGAATCAATTACCACTAAAATAAATCCTAGATCCCTTAGATGCTAGCACTTAACATAAACTCTACTAAAATTATTGTAGCTCATTCTCAGTTAATACTAATGATATGTTGTAACTCAGTAACCACTGAAATAAAAAATGTAACTGGATAAATTCTTAACATGAAAATCTTAGGATATTATTTTTATTAACTTTAATTAACTTTGTTTCATGCGCATGAAAAAAATAGCATTAACACAAGTGACATTGAGATTTAACATGGAAACCCAATTTGGAAAAAATCACCAATTACAACTAGTTACTAATTTTCACTTTTATGAAGTGAGACTTGTTAGGAGCCAACCCTATTAAAGGTTAAAAAACACACTATTAGGTGTGAACTTGTTAGAGGATTTAATCATCCTATTAGGAGTGGCCTTGTTAGAGGTCTTTAGACACTTCAATCTAGAAATGACACCTTGTTAGAGGATTTACAAATAGTTGTTAAGCCAACTCTACTAAGAGATTTAGATCATTGCTACAATGGTTAGAGAGTAACAATGAGATGACCTAATTTCTTTTCAACTATATTGCTGATTTGAGATCTCAATTCTAGCTCAAATACTTGATCCTTCCTAATCGAATGGATGTTTGCAGCTCCTTAAGGATATTTTGCTTATCCTTCTAATTCACTTCCTCTTAGCATCTTCTAGTCTTTCATGTACTTGCACATTCAATTATTAATTTGAACCTATACTTAAATCATACATAATGTTAAGTTGGCTTGAAGATATCTAAGAATAATCATTATTCATCTCCTCAATTAGCTAAAACCAACAAAAAAATCCAATAAAATAAATATGCCAAAATAAGAAAATCTTTCATTAGTCAACCATGCTTGGTAGACACTAACTCAAAAATGATTTTCCTATTTTAACTAAGTGAACTTAGTTAACATTGCATCTTCAAAATCTTCCTTTGGTAACCAAGTGATCTTGGTTAATACTAGTTCCATCCAACTTTCCTTTGTTAACTGAGTGAGCTTAGTTAATACTCAACTTTTGCTAACTTCTCTTTGATGTCTATGTGAACTCGGTAGACACTGTCTTCTGAACTTGGAAAGCACTAGAATGCTTGGCAAACACATGAAACTGTCTTCATTGCTTGAGTGAGCTTGACATACACTGACTAGTAAATATATGACATTTTGTATAACATCAAAGACAATATACAATTGATCATTTATTTTCAACATAAACAACACATCATCCTAAATGAAACAATCAATCCACTTATCTTGTTCAACCATCAAAAAGTACTTACAAGCTGTCCAAGGTTCTACAAAATCAAGATTACTTTAATACAAAGTCTTCAAATCATCAAAACCAAGCACTTCAACCTTCATTTCTATTAGAAATCTCATCTTTCCACTCAAAGTATCAACAACTTTTTTTGATTGTCCACTTCTATGTTTCAACACAAAGGTGAAATTCTGCAAATATTCTACCCATTTCATATGTCTCTAATTCAATTTTCTCTAACTTCCAATGTAATACAAGGCCTTATGATCTATATACAAGATAAATTCCTTAAGAATCAAATAATGTATCCATTTCTTCAAATCTTGAACAATAGCATAGAATTCTTGATCATCAAGTGAGTATTCTTTCTAGAATTACTTAATTTCTCACTAAAGAAAGTTACAAGTCTTCCTTCTTGACTCAAAAAATCTCTAATTGCATTCCCACTAACATCACAATCTACTAAAAAAACCTAGTGAAATTAAGAAAATTAAGTGTTGGTAATTCTAAAACCTTTTTGTTTCAATGTTTAAAAGCTCTTATTTTCTCCTTATGTCCATTTGAAATCCATTTTATCTCCTCTCATAGTATTTATCATAACATTACATACTGAACTAAAATTTTTGATAAACTTTCTGTAAAAACTTACCAATCCATGAAATGATCTAACTTCCAAAATATTTGTAGGTGTAGGCCATTCCAGTATAGATTTTACCTTTGCACAATTTGTTTTCAAACCTATAGTTGAAATCACAAAACCAAGATATACTAGCTCCTCTTTCCTAAAAGAATATCTCTTCAAGTTAATTAATAAATTTTCCTCTTTGAACATTTATAACACTTGTTTGATATGCTCAAGATGTTTTCCAAAAATCTCTTCAAAACTTCACTCATCAATCTCACAAAAGCACTAGATGCATTAGTTAAACCAAAAGGAATAGCTAACCATTCACACATGCCTTTATTAGTCTTAAAAGCAGTTGTCCATTCATCTCCTTCTCTAATTTTGATATGATAATATCCACTTTTCAAATCAATCCTAGGCAAACGAAACCTATTATTTACTACAATCTTATTTATAGCTCTAGAATCAATGTACATTCTCCATTCTTCTTAGATTTTAAAAAGAAAGTTAATGCACAAGGACTCAAACTTTCTCCTATTAACCCTCTCCCAAGAAACTCTTGTACTTGTCTATTCAATTCAATATTATTTGGAGGGGTTAGTCTATGTGGTGCTTTGTTTGGAAACCTATCTCTAGGAATCAAATTCATACAGTGACACATACTTCTCATAGGAGGCAATCCCTCAAGTACATCCTTAGGAATAACATATTTTAATTCATCTAAAAAATCTCTTATATCAAGTGCATGTTCAAGATCATTTTTTTGTAGTTTTCCTAGGAATCAAGGCAAGGCATATGTTCTATTCCTTCCTATCTTTAGCAATTGATTTCTATTTACCAAACAAACTTTTACTATAGTACATTATTTCTCATCAAGATCCTCAATTAAAGGTAACACAATTTTCTTCTTTCCATTTTTCCAAATAGCATATTGATTCAATCTACCATCATGCAATGCTTGTCTATCATACTGCCAAGGTCTATTGGAAGATTGGGGAGATTGTTAAAATATTGGTTGGAAGCATGAATGCTGATGATATTCCTATGGGGGAGTACTACTATGATGATATGTTATATTCATGACTAAGTTTGTCATTGATTTCAACCTAGAATGTTTGATGTTAGCATAGCAAGTTTTCTATGGTATCTGACAGAAGAACAGTGGAAAGATCAAGTTGGTACGAATGGCTAGTTGAGCATTATAACCACTCAAGGTTATGGGAGATACTTCTGAGTATTTGGTATATATAGTTAATGTTGGAAAAAGAAAGGACAATCCTAGAAGAAGTTATGTAAGTTTTGGTGATGTCTATTTTGAGATAGAGTTTACAGAGGCATGTTCTAGTAAACTTGTTATATCTCTTAGAAGAGTTGATATCTTCAGGATCGAGGTTAAGGACATGAAGAAGACATGTTGAGGATGACATGGCTAAGCTGACTTGTCATAATTTTTTGTGTACATAAATTTATTCAAGTTGCAAGGTGAAAGATTAATGTTATCACTAAGTGTAATATGTTCTTAATGTGTTCCTATAATAATTAAGTAAGAAGGTCTAATGACTAACTCAAGTAATTGTTACAAAAGTTGCAAGAGCTATGTTAGCAAAAAATTATGTATCCAAGACATCTTGGAGAAAAGATTTGAATACAATAGTCTACACTATGAACAAAGTACAATTCAGAAAGGACACAAACAAGACACCTTATGAACTGTGGTTTGATCACTCACTATATTTAAGTATTTTAGAATATTTGGAAGTGTTATATAAAGAGATGATGACATTGGTATGTTTGATGACAGAAGTGATGAAGGTATGTTTCTTGGTTATTCATTGAAAAAAAAGGCTTATAGATGTTATAATCAGAGAACTAAGACTATTATGGAAAGTGAAAATGTGAGAATCGATGAGAAATCTAGAATACAAGAGAGAATAGTTGATTACAATTTAGATGATGATGTTTTTAGTAAGCCAAGGAATGATGAGGCATTTCTTAAGACTAACAATGATTTGTAGAATGAAGGAGAGCCAAGGAAGGGACAATACTTGGAACCTTTAATTGAGCCAAGAGTTGAGATAACGACTCCTGCTTTAGGAAAGAACATGATAAAGAATCACCCATCTAAATAGATCATTAGAAGCAAAGAAAAAGGCATGATGAAAAGAAGCATAATAACTGAAGAACTATGCTTGATATATCAAGTTGAGCCTAAGAATGTAGATGAAGTGTGTGAAGATGACTACCTGAAATAAGCTATAAAGAAGAATTGGATTAGATAGAAATGAATGAGACATGGGAATTGGTCCCTAGACTAGCAGACAAGAATATGATACAAACTAAATGGGTATTGAGGAACAAGATGAATGAGCAAGGAGAAGTTGTAAGAAAAAAAGCAAGATTGGTATGTAAAGGTTACTCACAACAAGAAGAAATAGATAATGAGGAGACTTATGCTTTAGTGGCTAGAATAGAAGTAGTAAGATTATTCTTAGCCTATGTAGCACAAAAAAAATTCAAAGTATATCAAATGGATGTCATTCAATATTTCTAAATGGAGAACTTGAAGAAGAGGTATACATTGATCAGCTCGAAGGATGTCCTTTGATAGATGACAAGAACATAATATGAAAACTAAGGAAAGAATTGTATGGCTTGAAGAAAGCACCCAAAATCTAGTATACAAGGTTGCACAAGTATTTGACAAAGCTTGGATATAGCAAAGGTATGGCATATAACAATTTGTATTGGAAAAAATTGATGATGGTTTGATGATTTTGGTAATATTTGTTAATGACATTATATTTGGAGGAACTGATGAAGAAAGTGAGAAGTTTGTAGAAGAAATAATTTGAAATGAGTACGATAGGAGAGATGAAATATTTTCTAGGATTACATATTGTATAGAATAAAGAAGGAATCTTTATTTTTTAGACTAAGTACTGAAAGGATTTACTAAAAAGGTTTGGTTTGGAAGCATGTAAACCCATTGGAACACCTATGGTAACTGGACACAAGTTATCTACAAAGGATGAGACACCTACTATTGAGCAGAAGAAGCACAAATATATGATTGGAGGATTGAATTATCTGACTCACACAAGGCCATATATAGCAAATGTAGTTGGAATTGTTGCAAGATTCAAGGCTAATCCTAGAGAAGGACATTATGCAACAATGAAAAAGATATTTAGATATTTGAAAGAAACTTTAGAATTTGGATTGTAGTATGATAGATCTAATGATTTTACTCTAAGTGCTTATACTAATGCAGATTGGGTAGGTAGTATGGATGATAGAAAGAGCACTAGTAAAGGAGCTTTCTTTCTTAGAGGAAGATTGGTTTCTTGGTTAAGCAAGAAGCAAGATTTTACATCTCAAAGTATAGCAAAAGTAGAGTATGTTGCAACAACAAATAATTGCAATCAAGTCATTTGGATGAAGTAGATGCTGAAGGATATAAGGATATAAATTAGTGAACCTATTGTTATACATTGTGACAACACAAGCATGAGAAATATGTCTAAGAATCTAGTGTTGCATTTGAGGACTAAGCACACTTCTATTAAGTATCATATGCTGAGAGAGAAAGCTACAGAAAAAGAAATTGGATTGGAGTATGTAAGTACGTACTGAAGAGAGGATTGTAGATATATTCACTAAGCCTCTTCCCAAAGAGATTTTTGAGTATTTTCAAGGTATGCTTGGGGTTATGCCCCTTCCTACATCAGAGTAGAAGATGCAAGAGTGCATCAATCTAGGGTAACAAGAAACCATTTTTGTTTGGACTAAATGTTGATGCTTCCTGAATGGGGGAGTATCTGTATTGGACAAAGTCATTTAGGACTCTTGTGGATGTTGTTTTGAATAGTGTCTTTTGACACTTGAGCTAGTAAGTTGTTGAGAAGTTTGATGCAGAAGAATTGGTTACCTTTGACACTGATGTCAATGGGGGAGAAGTTTGGCATGAAAATATTATGCTAAGGGTTGAAGTTTGGCATAAGAATAGTATGTGGAATAATAGTTTGATATAGAGCACATTGGGGGAGAATGATTGATGAAGAGGATTTGAAAATATGTTTAACAATGTTTAACAGTCTTTTTTTGATATTCTTGGAACTAGATGTTTTTTCATCTATGTTGTCATCAACGCTAAAGGGGGAGATTGTTAGAAGATTGAGGAGATTGTTGAAAGATTGGTTGGAAGCATGAATGTTGATGATATTCCTATGGGAGAGTACTACTATGATGATATGTTAAATTCATGATTGTTTTTGTCATTGATATCAATATAGCAATTTTTTTGTGGTATTTGGTAGAAGAACAACAAAAGGATCAAGTTGGTATGGATGGCTAGTTGAGAATTATAATCACCTAATGTTATGGGAGATACTTATAAGTATCTGGTATATACAGTTAATGTTGAAAGAAGAAAGGGAAAGACTAGAAGACATTATGTAAGTTTTGGTGATGTTTGTTCTGAGATAGAGTTTATAGAGGCATGTTTTGGTAAACTTGTTAGATCTCTTAGTAGAGTTGATATCTTGAGGATTGAGGTTGAGGACATGAAGAAGACATGTTGAGGATGATGTTTCTAAGCTTTCTCATCATTATGTTATGTGTATGGAAAGTTATTCAAGTTGCAAGGTGGGAGATTAATGTTATCACTAAGTGTAACATATTCTTAATGTGGTCCTATAATAATTAAGTGAGAAGGTCTACTAGGTGATTTAGGGAATTGTTTTATGGACTTTGTATAAAGGAAGGGCATTTTCCTTTATCGTGGTATCGAATAAATGGATAATGTGAATTGATGATAAGCAACATAGAGTACAGAATGTGAAGTTGAGTAGAGAAGTGTGGAAATGAAAGAATCTTCATTGTCGAGGTTTTGCTGAGTGATTCAAGGTTTGGTATTTGGATTCAAGGTTTGTGACCTAGTCTACAAGGTTTGATAGTGATTGGTCCAGTTGATAAGATAGAGGAAAGAATAAAGGAAAGAAGAAGATAATAGTAAATTACTTGTTTGAGTAGTAAGCTCTTCTTGTAGTTGAAATTGCATATTTGGGCAATGGGCTCTTCTTGCATACATTATACCACAACTCCTAATAGGGTTGACAAAACTCCTAAAAAGGTTGGAATCTTCTAATAGGGATTCAAAGTCTCCTAATAGGGACTCATTATATTAAATGTTGTAATAGACTCCTAATAGGGTCCATCCTCTAACAAGGAATATTTATATTAGTACATCATCTTGAGGGCATCATTTCCACTAGGGTTTTCCCTTTGATCAAGGGTTTCCCTAGTCAACATATCTAGTGTATTTGTCTGTGTGCATTTTAATATGGTTTTTGTTTACTTTGGTTGGATGGTTAAATTTGTCTAAGGAAGATAAATATTTTAATTTTTGGACAACTAATTCACCGCCCCACCCCCCACCCCCTCCCCCCCTCTCAGCTATCTTGGTGGACTATTGTTTCTAACAAGGTCTACCCAAAAAAATGTGACAAAAATCCATAGGCATAATATCACACAATACTTCATCATAGAAAATCCCAATTTTGAATTTCGCAAGGCATTGTTCACTTACCAGTAACATTGATGTCAATTAGGGAGAAGTTTGGAATGAAAAACATTATGCTAAGGAGAGAAGTTTGGCATAAGAACAATATGTGGAATAATAGTTTGATATAGAGCACATTGGGGGAGTATGATTGATGAAGAGGATTTGAAAAGATATTTAACAATGTTTACTAGTCTTTTTTTGGTATTCTTGGAACTAGATGTTTTTTCATCTATGTTGCCATCAATGCTAAGGGGGGAGATTGTTGGAAAATTGGTTGGAAGAATGAATGCTGATGATATTCCTATGGGGGAGTACTACTATGATGATATATTACATTCATGACTAAGTTTGTCATTGATGTCAACATAGCAAGTTTTCTATGGTATCTGATAGAAGAACAATAGAAAGATCAAGTTGGTATGGATGGCTAGTTGAGAATTATAACCACCTAAGGTTATGGGAGATACTTATAAGTATTTGGTATATATAGTTAATGTTATAAGAAGAAAGGAGAAGCCTAGAAGAAGTTATGTAAGTTTTGGTGATGTTTTTTCTAAGATAGAGTTTACAGAGGCATGTTCTAGTAAACTTGTTATATCTCTTAGCAGAGTTGATATCTTGAGGATTGAGGTTGAAGACATGAAGAAGACATGTTGATGATGATGTGGCTAATCTTTCTCATCATTATGTTGTGTGTAGGGAAATTTATTCAAGTTGTAAGGCTAGAGATTAATGTTATCACTAAGTGTAACATGTTCTTAATGTGGTCCTATAATAATTAAGTGAGAAAGTCTAATAGTCAATTCAAGGAATTGTTTTATGGAGTTGGTATAAAGGAAATACATTTTCCTTTATCATAGTATTGAATAAATGGATAATGTGAATTGATGATAAGCAACAAAGAGTGAAAAATGTGAAGTTGAGCAGAGTAGTGTGGAAGTGAAGGAAACTTCATTGCTAAGGTTTTGTTGAGTGATCCAAGGTTTGGTATTTGGATTCAAGGTTTGTGACCTAGTCTACAAGGTTTGACAATGATTGGTCCTGTTAATAAGATAAAGGAAAGAACAAAGGAAAGAAGAATATGATCGTAAATTACTTGTTTGAGTAGTGAGTTCTTCTTGTAGTTGAAATTGCATGTTTGGGCAGTGGGCTCTTCTTGTATACATTATACCAAAACTCCTAACAAGGTTGGAATCTCCTAATAGGGATTCAAAGTTTCCTAACAGGGACTCATTATACTAAATATTGTAATAGAATCCTAATAGGGTCCATCCTCTAACAAGGAATATTTATATTAGTACATCATCTTGTGGGCATCATTCCCACTGGGGTTTTCCCTCTAATCAAGGGTTTTCCTAGTCAACATATCTGGTGGATTTGTTTATGTGCATTTTAATATGGTTGTTGTTTACTTTGGTTTAATGGTTAAATCTATCTAAGGAAGATAAATGTTTTAATTTTTGGACAACTGATTTACCCCTACCCCCCCCCCAGTTATCTTGGTGGACTATTGTTTCTAACAAGGTCTTTCCAAAAAAGTGTGACAATAATCCATAGGCATAATATCATACAAGACTTCATTATAGTAATTCCCAATTTTGAATTTCATAAGGCATCGTTCACTTACTAGTAAATTATGTTCATCCTTAATCCAAAAAGCATGATAAGGGTTTAGATGTCTCAACCTCTACAACATAATCTTGTTTACTAGTTTCTTAGAAGCCAAATTTCCTGACCTGCCATGTTAATGATCACTTAACAACATTTTCCATCAATTTTACATTTAGTTTAAAATACACTTCTCCTCAAAATGGGTCCTTCATCTGACTTTTCATTCCACAAGTCCCTTCTTGTCATTAGATTCTCACCATTCTCAAATTCATTAGGTTTTTCAACCACTTCTTCACAAGAAAAAAACATTTATGCTACTTCCTCCAACCTTTTTACTAGGATTAGTACATTCAAAAGATTTGTGTCCTTCTTTAGCATGTTTCTAACAAGTACCATTAAACCAAGATCTTCCATCCCTTTTACCATTATTTCTATTCCTAGAGTAACCAGTATAGATACATCTACTATAAATACCTCTCTTTCTAACACTATCATCTTTCCAAACATATTTTCCTTTCTCTTTTACTTTAGATCTACTACTTTCTCTAAAGGTTCTACTTATGTTTCTTTGAAATCTTCCACCTCTTCCTCTATGTCTTTGATCATGTTTCTTCATCAATATTTCTTTAGCTTTTAGAGCATATTGATATTCCTTTTTTACACTATACATCTTCACATAAATGATCTCATCTTGAATTGATATCCACAAGAAATTCATGTATCTAGCCACTTTCTCAACTTCATCATCCACATGATGTCTAAATTTGATATCCAATTTGTATAATTCCTTAGTATATTCTTTCACACTCGTATCTTTTTACCTCAAAATTTTCATTTTCCTTAACAAATTCACATGGTAGTCAACAAGGAGAAACTTCTTCATCTTTCCAATCATCTTTTCCCATGTCTTGATCTTTTATTTTCCCCCTTTTTGAATTTTAGTTTGCAAATGATCCCACCAAAGTGAAACATGACCTTCAACTTTGTGATTGCTTTCTTAATCTTCTTATTATCAAGAGTAGCTTCATACTCAAAGTATTTATCCATCTAAAAGATTCAATCAAATACAAACTTTATCTCAAGTCTTCAATCATAGAAAGAAACTTCAACATCAAGTCTAACATTTTCCCTAGATAGAACTCTTAGAAGTCTTTCATCATCTTTTTCAACCTTAGGTTTAGGGTTTGGGTTAGGAATTACCTCTTCATTGTCACTAATATCTTCAAGATGTACATTTATTATTTTCAATGTCTCAATAGCTTAAAGTCACACTACAATGCACCTCAACATGTCCATAATATAATTATCAACATTTTCTCTACCACAAACCATCTTGAAAATAGTTCCTGGAAGATCATAACCTTCTATAAGTTATAGGTCAAGCTTCATATCTATCACCCTAAAAGAAAATTTAACAAGGTTCTCCATAATCCAAGCCTTAAGAAATAATTTGGCTCTGATACCACTTGATGTAGGGAAATAGAGGGAAGCATGAAGCATGTGGAATAAACTCATCTTTAAGCCTTCCAATTTCCCCTGCTCAGAGTCACACACAAAATCTTTATAGAAAATTTAAATAATCAACAAAGAACACAAGACTATATATAACATTTGATTAGATGTAATCATTTAACTTCACATATAAAATAGCAAAATGCTCGGCTATAAGGCCTTTTGGGTTATGACCTTATACCAAAATAAGAATTACAATTTAGAGTCCAAACTTGCATATTCTATCTTCTATCCTCTAAGAATTCTACTAAGATACTTTCGTACATCTAACCAAGCTTCTTTTATAGCAAGCTAAACCACAAGTTGGCTAGTCAAGCATTTAATTACAATATAGGTCCAATGTTGGATGAATAAACTAAAACCCAAGAAAATAAAAACATTAAACCACATGCATATAGATATGGGTCTACATGTGGGTTAGGAGTTGGATCCCAACTATGTAAGATGCCACTTAAGCATAGGAAACTATGTAAAATGAAACAACATACCTTACTAGATGAAAACAATAGGAAAATAGGGATAAAAAATAATGACATATAATTTGAGAACTATGAATCATTAGAAATTGTGCACTTATGACAAGGATCTAGGATAGGTCATTGACATGATATCAACTATGCAAAAAGAGAAACCAAAAGTAGAAATGACTAATTTGTGAACAATAGATTGGTATAGAAAATCAAAAAATATTTTTGGTTGAAAAAAGATTTCTTAACACCCTAGATGCTCCAGCATCATAAGGTCTATGCTAAAAGATGGAATAAATGATGAACCTAGTTTGAAATATACAAAAGGAGATTTATTTTTTCTCTTAAATTCATGGATCTAAAACATATGTAAATATGACAATGGATCTATGACCACGATATAAAACTCTATTTTTCTCAAACCTCCAAGAATAGGTCAACTTGGTGGAAAAGAATCCAAACAATTTATGGGATGATGGACATGTTCTTGAGGCATTGTATCAAAATCAACCCAAGTTCTTTGGAATTCTCTTGACAAATAGCTTTCAGATCTATAATCACAATTCAAATATTATGCTCCAACATACAAGAAAAGTTGGTTTTATTTTTTGGGTAGGCTTGCCTTGGTTAAGACCTAGATTGAGGAATTAACCTTGAAATGAAATCTAATGTAAAGCATGATAGGAAGAAAAACAAATGTAAATATTCACCTTGCTTGATGAAATCCTTTTCAATAAGGATTTTGCAATGCTTGTATGTTGTTGATGTTGAACTTTCAATGAAGGATGTAGAAAATATCCATAAATGAAATGGATTGACCAAAACCACATCATGGAGTTATGTATTTAAATCTATATCAATAAAGAAGATGATGAATTCCACAATGTAGATATCCTCCTTTAAATGGAATAACTTTAAGAAACCCCTCCCAAAAAAAATGCCTAAAATGTTGGCAAATCCAATATTTTATGGGCAGGAAAGTTTTAATGTCGAGGGTAATTTTTTTTGTTCCATGTAGGGAAATAAAATATTATATGTTGGTGATTTTTTCCTTGCCCTAGAAAAAAAAACATTTTAAATGTGGTGAATTCCTTTTTTTCTTGCTGACAGATAAATAAATGATGGCTAATTTTTTCCTTGTCAAAAATGAGATTGTAATGTCAAAGGTGAATTACTTGTTTTGTAGGAAAATAAATAATAATGGTCTTGGCTAATATTTTGTGGTAAACTAAAAAATTATTTGATCTAAAAGAGAATTTGCAGGCGCATTGGCTAGTGACTACTGACTACTGAGTAGTCACTTCAACTTTTGTATTGTCTTAGGTCTATTATTAATAATGTCATTATGTTAGTGTCACCATTATCAAGTTGGATACCATCACTTTTGTATCATTAATACAATAGTTTTATTGACCATTGATTAATTAGAGATCAATGACAGAAGATGCATTTTGGGGCTAGTTGCTTGAAAAGACCTAGAGTCACATGAAATTCTCTAGAATGGAGACACATGAAAAGTTTTGCACAAAAACCATTAACTAGAATATAGTGAACATCACATCAAGAAGAAAATCATAAATGTGGTACTAACAATTATAATTATTACATTCTATTTATAGCCACCTTGGTAGGCACTACGACTGTTCGACATTTATGTGAGTACATTTTGCACACTTGAAAATTAATAGGAATATGAAAAAAAAAGATATGAAAGATCGTGAATGACAATCAATTTAATGCAACTACCATTAAATAGCCTCTTCAATTTATCTTTCATTATCATTTCTCAAATTCTTGAATCTTGAATTCAATTTGTAGAGTTTCTTAGTTTGCTAAGTTTCTTCAATATGGTCTTCGACTTGTGATGAATCTCCTTTTTTAATAAGCACTAGAGATCCAATTTGTGAATCTTGTAGGTTGCTAACATTTTTATCACCAAAATATGTGGATATGGTTCTACATTTTGGTAATGGTGGCCTCTCTTGGCTTTCAGGGATCCTACTGGAACCCCTGTTACCCCTCTTGTGTGACATTGCAAACTGATAAAGGCTATAAAAAAAATCAACTTAGTTGTTGAACAAAAGACTCAAAGAATGACAAGTCAAAGAATGTGATAGTAGACTGCTTAGACTACATATAATAACAATAATATTATTTATTCTCATAAAAAAGATACTATAGTCTACGATACTACCCAATAAAATTTAGAAACCTATCTTAACATGTGAGATGTTTAGTCACCAGTGGACATTGGATAGTAAAACTAAAAAATAACCAGTACTGGTACCACTGTCCACATAAAAAATAAACAAAAAATTACTTATCGTTTATGAAAACCACGGTCCATGAGTCAATGGGAAATGCACTCAGCACTCTGAAACTTTGGTAGCAATAAGAAAAGCCAATCTCTAGATCAGAAAAAGAGCAAATTATGTAGAATAATAATATTGTATAGTCCAATCTAGGTTGGTGAATTACATGGGATTAACAAGTGGGAATGTCAAATGTAGGAAAAACACACCTTCCTATGCAAGCTCACAATAGGAAACAATTGGCTAAATGAGGCTGGTGGTCGACACACGTTGGGAAAATGGTAGGTGATGTCCAACCCAAGGGAAATTATTTGGTTGTAGTAATTGTGAAAGAACATTTTCCAATAAGAAACAATATGCAAAGGATAGAATTTTTAAAAAAATAAATGTATCCAAAACATATATTACATTGGCAATTGGATTGAGATTTTTGACCAATCATGTGATAACTAAAGGGTGACTACCATGAGTGTTGGACCCAAATTTGATAAATATCTGGTGACATGGTTGACCTACGTTACATGTGGTATTCACCAAATGATGATCGACCCATGAGATGGGTGTTGAAAGAAGAAGATTATTGAGAATAGATTGATACTATTTCAATCATTTTTTTGGTTACTGATGTCAAACTTTCTATTTGCTGGTAAGACAAATGCTCACAAGATTTAAGTACTATCACTTATTTTGATTGATGAAGAGTACTTGATCAAAAGAGGTAACGATAGCACCTAGAGGAAAGGTTGAGTTATGTTATGTAAAGAAGTACAAGAATTAGTTAAGACAATGATAACATGATGTATTGATAATATGCTTAAGGTTGCAAAGGTT
Source organism: Cupressus sempervirens (assembly GCA_028749045.1). Taxonomy (NCBI): domain Eukaryota; kingdom Viridiplantae; phylum Streptophyta; class Pinopsida; order Cupressales; family Cupressaceae; genus Cupressus; species Cupressus sempervirens. Next base: position 495,224,884 of record CM053792.1, on the reverse strand, counting down.
GGTTACACTAAGAAAGTTAACAAGAACAAGTTAAGTTTGTCTACAAAGCTTGACCGAGTGGATAGTAGGTGCCAAGAAAAGTTAGTACAAGCCAAATAGTAAATTAGTTGGAGCCGAGTAAAAATCTATTCTATTGTATGCCAAGCAAAATAATGAATGCCAAGTAAAGTTTAGTTGATGTCGAGCACCAATAAACTTTAGTTTGTGTTGAGTGATTCTATAGAGGATGTTGAGCAATGCAGTGTAGGCCGAGCATTAGAAGCAAGTTGATGCCAAGTGACTGCATTATTTGAAAGATTGTGAATTCGATGGATCTAAGATGACAAGTTTATTTTCTTGGATTGTGTGAACTAGGTGGAATATAAGATTGATGAGCTAGTGGCACAGAATTCATGGTAAACTATTCTGAGGCCAATTCAAAGAGGATTGAAGGAGAAGTTTCTAGAAGTGATATGGAATGATGGGTAGATTCATTAAATCCTACCTAATCTATCCTAAAACCTAAACTAGATGATGGAGAATGAATGAAAAAAGATCTTAATTTCCTATTTATAGGGATGGCTAGTCAGAATCAAAGGTTGTCATGTGTGACAACCTAAGGGAGACAAGGAGTCAAGGGTTTGGCTTCATCAAGTGACCTAAGAGAATAGTCTATATTGGCATGTTAAGCAAGAAGGCTTAAGGGTATGAATGCTTGAAGGGTGAACAAGCTATCAAAGCTAAAATTTGTGAAAGCCAAGTAGAATGGAAGACTAAAATAGTGATTTGAAATCTACAAATGGAGTTGTAAATCATTATTAGATAAATCCTTACTGTTACTCTCTAATAACTATATCAGTCTAGGGTAAATCCTTTGGATTAAAATTGACCTAACAATCATTTGTAAATCCTTTAACCGGGTAACATTCCAAGTGAATGGTCTAAAGTCCTCTAACAAGGCTCACTCCTAATAGGATGATTGAAATCCTTTAGCAAGGTCACATTTAATAATGTGTATTGTAACCTTTAATAGGGTTGGCCTTTCATAGGGTATCACTTCAGAAGAGTGAAAAGAGTAGCATGTTACTGGTGGTGTTTTCCAAATTGGGTTTCTACATAATCATTATGTCAATTGTGTTGTTGAATCTATTTTGTTTCATGTTTACATTTTTGCAAATTGATTTGACAATAACCTACACGTTTGAAGTGATTGCATAATCTTATGGATGCATGCATGATGATAAATATTTTATGGGTTCACTAAGTTGTGAAAAGTTTTATTTATACATCTGGACCTTGGATAATTGATTCACTCCCCCTTTCAATTATTCTAAAGAATTCCAACAATGAGATCTCCAAATGGTGAAGATTTGCCACTAAAATAATCTCTGGTCCAATCTTCCAACATAGTTTTACTAGATATTGTAATTAATTGATCTATTTGTACATATAAAAAAATCTAAATGTTGATAAAAAATATACCAATACTTGACCACATGAAAACTTATAAATGTTGTAGAAAAAATAAATATATGAATTCATTAATGAGTGAAATAAATAACTTTTTGTCTCAAATAAAATATCATAGCTATTTCATATATGTGTGGCACTCAAAACATAATATGCTCAATTAAATAAACATTGATATCTTAGTGTACAAATACTACTCTTATGTGTACAACTATTGGGGTAGCAATGTATATGCATAGAGTAAATCATATCAATAATATGTCTCATCACAAATATGAAAGGTGAATACTAATAAATGCTTTGTATTTTCTTATGAAATGTGTGAGATTGTAAAACACTTTTAGTGTTAACTAATGATCCCTTTGTGTTGGTTATAGGTTGTATTTTATATAATAATGCGTGATTTTTATAATAACATTTTCTTTTTGAAGTATTTGTCATTTTGTGTTATATATAACAAATACTTATGTTTAATAATAACTATTTGGTCCATCTATGTTACATATATGTTATATTTTATACAGTTATACAATATTCTATTAAAAACAAATAATAATTTTAAATTTAATTATTTGATATGTTTAGATTAAGCTTTGGTCGAATGTTTAAAAAGTCATTTTTTGGAAACATCTCACTAGTTGAACTATTTTAATGAGTTGTGTGACAAGTCATAGCTTCAAACCTTAGTTGTAGCTTGTAGGCAGTTCAATGCCCATTTTATATTTCTAAAAAAGAACAAAGGTCTTATGATATCCCATGTAGCAGCTACATGTTGACAAAGTTAGCCCTCACGAAGACTAGTTCCTCTCCCCTATCTTATTGTTGCACAATGCAAATTAAAATTGAAATCACAAATTATTTGAAGTTCTTGACAATTTCCAAAATCCATGATTTAGATGAATATAATTAAACATGTAAAATTAATGAAACATCAAATTTTCAAAAATATAAAATTATAATTTGTAAATTGTAATCAATTATCATTCATCGATCACTAATTGCTTGATAATGATAACTTGATTTAATAATCGTAGCATTTTTACTTAATTAAAATTAATTTAGATTATAATCAATATTTGCTAAATTACTTTAGCTTGATAATGATAAGTGATAACTTAATTTAAATTTAAATAACCGTGGCATTTTTCATTTAATTCAAAACATGATAAAAAGTTAAAAATATTATGATGATCATGATATTTAAATAAATTTACATTTCAAAATAGGAAGAAATGAATGAATAAATTAATATTCAATATTTTATATGAACATTTATATATATGTTATAATTTGAACTTTTTATTTTCAAATCAAATTTCAATATTATCTATACAATTTAAATTGCATGATCACTGATCAAGATTCAGGATTCGTGAATCATGATCTTACATGAATCATAAGTTCAACAAACTATTTATTTATTTATTTAATATTTTTGAATAAATTAATAATGGTTAAAACTATTATATCTAATAAGTATAAACTTGCATAGCTCTGGCCCCTCCGTTCATATATTATTGAATTTTATAGGTTTTGAAATTTAAAGGACATACATATACACATTGCAAATTTACAAATTTTCATTGGATAATTTTTAATTGAATAATTTTTTACTATAAATCATTAATCAAACATGAAACCATAAAGGGATTGTTGAAACCCTTTTTTTGTTTCTAACTTTATAACTATTAATAGTTAATTTTTTATAATAGAGTTGTAGACTAACATTTCAACAGTGCATTGAGAAGCCAAAAATAAAGTCGTAGACTAACAAGAACAACATTTTGAGAAACCAAAAACTATTATTTTCATTGATAATATTTGAGAGTGTACAATGTACATACTACTAATTCATAGCATAGATATTCAAAATAGCTAATTAAATCCGCCCAATTTTACTATTTCATAATTTACATTGAAGGGTAAGGCCCAATCAGAAGAAAAATAAATATTTAAAAAAAAATTCCCAAAGGGCAAGGGTCAAGGAAATAGGATTCATGAAATAGGGAATAGGGAACTGTTGTGGTTCCACAATGCATGCCCCATTCCCTAGTAGGAATGCCCCCCCCCCCCCCACTTTTTTTGAATCTCAAACTCACAATTTGAGATTTGAAGAACTGTTAAAGAGTCAAAGAATCAAAAAAACAAAAAATTGGAAAAATTGAAAAGACATAAAAAATAGAAAATTTGGCAAAAATTAATTTAAAAATAAAATAAAATCATGCACCTCATGAGGGTTGCGAAGTGCATTCCCACCCGTGATGGGGTGCAACGCATGATTGCATACTTGCACAGTGCGCACTTCACACTACAACAGATGGGCTTGGCCATAAAACCCGACCCCCCGTCCCCCCACCCTCAAAAAATTTCCTTACTCATTCTTTCATTGCATTTTCTCTACGACAAATTGTACCCTTTGTCCTCCCAAATTTTCTTGCTTCGCACTTGCAGTGAGGTGCATAAGATATCTATGACATGTTGTACACTTCCCACCTTCATGCACCCACTCCACTTTGTGCACATTTACCTGAAACCGTTGCACACTTATTTGTGAGTGTCATGCGTGCTTACCCTCATGCGCCACGCTAAACACCCCCATGTGTGGCCCGCACCCACTCCATTGCTCCACTATGCATCATGAATCATGCACTATGCACACCACGTGTGCCATGAATCATCACACCTCCTGGACACAACCTTCGCCGCGTGCAAAACACAATCATGCAATGCATGTGCAATGTGTAACCTGTAATGTTGCACCCTCGCTCCACCATGTGTCATGCACACAAATGCCGTGCATTATGCGTACCACTTCACATGCTGCGTGTCATGCACCATGCACACCACATCCTCCTCCAAAACCTAGAAAACCTAAAAACCTCAAAAAAATAAATATAAAAAATAAATAAATAAGTAAATAAATAAAAAACAAAACAAAAAAATTAAAAAGATGCATCTTCTTTTCATTTTTTTTGAAAAAAATTGTCATTAATTAATTGAAAAGTAATTCAAAGTTTTTGCATTTTTTTTTTAGGTTTCCATTATTTTGAACTAATAAATGCTTTTCTTGTGTCGTGCAGATATAATGACATCCACATTCAAAGAGAAAATGCCACAAAAGCTTATTGTGTTCAAATTCCAAGTCATGTCATTGAAGTCAAGGTTTCAAGACTACTATGCAAAAATAAAAAATACCAATTTGGAACATACAAACTTGGGAGAGTTCCTTAGAATCTGCAACAAACCCACTAAAAGATCAACTCTAGTATCCACCTTGATCTATTTTGGGTTGGTGAGCACAAGATCTCATCTAGTATCAGTGCAATCAGCAGAGTTGATCATGACGCTAGCTCAACATTTTGTTCTTGAGGAAAGGGTGGTAAAGAGTGTGACAGGGGGAGTTGTATTAGACCTCTGACCTGACAACATTGAAAGGGTCTTTCATCTCCCAAGGGCAGATTAGTTTATAAGACTCTCATATGAAGCAGCAGAGAGGTGGTACAGGGAGCACTCAAAAGAAGCATAAAAAATCATCCAATCCTCCTATGTCATTGAGAAGACTCCTCTAGGTAGAGTCACATGAAAGGTGGACATGACTAGGGGATATATGAAGGAGAATATTGGTTATTCCATCATTCTTTTGAGTAGAGTCATGGGTCTACCAATAGCTGACCACCTTAGTGCTTTCATGGTCAACTTTATTGAGACAATTAGGAAAATGAAGATGCCACTAGACTGGGCCACCACATTAAGTGAAAACTTGTCTGAGCAATTGGGGGTAGTTAAAGGCAAGAAGTTATATATGACTTCTTATATAGTATATCTACTAGAAACAAGGATGACAAACTACCCTGGTTTGTACAAAAGAGGCAATATGCAGGATCCTAATGCCTGGTCCTACACTGTCTACACTCAGCTAGTGAGGAAGAAGCTCTCATCACAAAGCAAGGATTATAGAATCGTGAATGACACATTCATTTTTATGGTCATTTGATTCATAGAAGGTGATTATGAAAAGAGGTTATCTAGTGAGGCAATAACATAGATAACAACTCTTGGGGCCTACTTCATCCAATTTAAGACATTCACATATCTATAGGTAGCTGGTGCATCTATCAACCCCAAGAAGCTCCCCAGATATCCAAGTGATAAACTAGTTTTTTGGAGATTGCATTGTAGATTGAATCTGCATATGAGAGGGTGAAGAGACAACAAAGACCTTTTTGGACATGGCCTCTAGTCATAGGACCATACCAGGTAAAATGGAAGCAATATATTTCATCCTTTGAGTGGGAATGGAAGAATTATCCCCTCAAGGAATACGATTCCCCTAGGCTCTATTTTAAAAATAGTGTGTAGATTCTTCATCTTATCTGAAATCAAAAAAAACCAGCAAAGGCCTCCTTGTGAACATTCACATTTATCTTCAACTAAGTGGATTCCAATAGGTTGCAAGATCACTTGGAACCTTAGAGTCGATTTAAAAAATCAGCTTTTCAAGAGAGGAGTTCATAAGAATTCTTGCCATTTAGCATAGTGTAAAATGATAGCTCAATAGAAGTGGCGCTAGGTGGGCCACACTTTTGATTCTCAGAAAAGAAAGGAAAATTTTCCAAATTTTTGAAATTTTGCACTCTTTGCAAAATTTTCGCTTCACACAAGTTCAATTTTTTTTTTGAGTTTTTGAGAAATTTAAGTGCATAGGTGTGCAACTTTGTAGGTTTTTAGGTACACAGATCTACAACTACACAAGTTCATAGGTGTGCAAAATTTAGTGGTGTGAGAAAGTGTATTTTTGGAGAGGTGTGCTTTTTCCAGAATTGATGCAAACTAGAGTGTTTTAATCTAGAATCACCATTTCAGCAGCATTGAGGTCTTCACCAAGTGCACACGAGTTTCTTGAACTTACCCACTTCTGCAAACCATGTAGTGACAAGGGAATACCCTAAATTCAACCACTTCCATTCAAACTTTCATTATCTTCTTCAACTCCACCTCCACTCCAACCCCCTAGTGGATCACCATGTATTCCAATAGCTACACCTCAACAACCACCCTTAGGTCTAACAAACCCTTTGATGGCCATTTTTGCAAATGTTGTTGACTCACCAATAAACTTGAGAGGTGCACTCCATAACCTCCCTAAGAATCCCAAAAAGTTTTTCCAAAGGTTCATCTATGGTGAGACACAAACTACCAAAGATCACATCAAGGTATTTAAAGAAATTTACAACTGCATAGGTTGCTAATGAGGATGTGGTTCTTCATTTATTCCTCTACTCTTTGGGGGAAATTGCCTTTAATTGGTACATTAATTTTCCACCTGGATGTATTGGAGATTGGAATACTTTTGAAAAATTATTCCCAGAATAATTCAAAACATTCATCAACCCAACTGTGATACATCAACAATTCATATTAATCAAAAGGGACCCAGTTGAGATAGTTTCTTGTTTCAACTATCACTTCCATATGGAATATCACAAGCTAGAGGCACCATACACTATACAAGTTGAAGCTGCTATTCAGATTTGTTTGAATGCTATGGACCATCTTATTGCTATCTTTCTGAGAAGACTTCCTATAGTGAATATTGACACATTGGATAAAGTCTTCATAGAAGAAATTACCTTCAGTAAGAAAGCTAATTCTAATGGAGGAGGATTAATGCTTCCAAATCTAGCTATCATAATGATGCCAACATACCCTGCCAGAGTACCCATGATGCCTAGTTAGTTTATACCTAAAAACCCAGTTCCATTGCAATAGGCACCCGCTCCTCAAAATCTTTCTCTAACGTATCCAAGGTTTGAACCTCCAAAAGCTACCTTCTTTGAGAAAAAGGAAACAATGCCCATTGAAGTAGACAATGGCTTTGTTTATGAGTTTGGTCAGATGAAAAAGACTATGTCCCAAATGAATAACAAACTGACTCATCTAAGGTTATCACAAGGATAGAACAAAAACTTCCAAAGAAACAATGTTGGTCCTTACAACAATAATTATGGGGAGAATTATAATAGGAACTTTAGTGGAAACAACAAGAATAATGCAGGAAACAACAATCGAGGGAACAAATTCAATCCTCCTAATCATAATAATGGCTTTTAAAGATAGAACTGATAGTAGAACACTCAACTAAATAATGGGAGCATTCCTGTCGACAACAACAATAACAATGTTCAGTATGCAAATATTAATTAGTATGACAATAGTTAGAATGCATCCAATAGTGATGGTTCATATTATAATGGGAATCAAGAGATGACTCAAAGTTCACAAGTGAATGACAATGCTCCTCGTATATAATTTAATGCTATGCTACTAGAATCCTATGATCCTATACAGAATGTGCAAGTAGAACAACCAGCTAGCAAAGAGTTCTCTTTTCCATTCAATTAGGAACCCAACCTTCAGTATGATGAGGTGTTTGCATTTTGCAATGACAATCAAAATACATATAATCTAATAAATAGAAAGGAACCTTTGACTGATGGGATTCCTCTAGCTTTACAACCAACTCTTCCTGATACAAGAATGAGTAACAATCTGACACCAATGAGGCCACCATATGGAGGAAAATAGAATCAAAATCAAGTCAATGTACCAATGATATTGAAAAATCCCGCTTGGTCTACTGAAAAGTATAGTGCCATCAAAGACTTGAAGCGAACCAAAGCAAATATGTCCATATTTGACACATTGCAAAATTGTCCACAATAGTGAGAAGTGCTCATGAAGACTCTGGATCATACAAAGGTACCCTATAACATGAGTATAGCCCCTCAAAAGACAGTATCTCAACAAGTCAATGTTGTAGAAGTTATACCCACTATGTTTAAAGAAAAGGTTGAAGTAACCCCATTTTTACTCAGCATCAGGATATATGGAAAGAATTTCCACAATTTCTTGATTGATTCGAGAGCCTCATGTAATGTCATGCCACTATCAATAGCACAAAGGTTAGGGGTAAGTCCTCAACCTTCCAACCAGATAGTGATATAGTTGGATAAAATAGAGGTGAAAGTCATCAGCGTATTGAAAGATGTTCAAATACAGTTGACAGTCAATCCCCAGATTCAAGATGTTATTGATATACATGTGGTTGACATTCCAGAGACATATGGGTTGCTCTTGAGTAGTGAATGGATTAAATTCCTAAGAGGATGGTTTTATATAGATTTCACTTACCATAGAAGGGATTGAACAATAAAATCAAGATAGATGCAGAACCCAAATTAAAAATGATGGTCATAGAATACAATGCTCCAAATGAGGTGGCATTTCTCCAGTCCGATTTGGGCTCATACAAAGTGATGGCATTTGATATGATTTCCACCAAAATATGAAGCAATTAGGATAAAGTACTCAATATATCAATCCCAAAGGACGAGATCATGATAAAATTCATAGAGAGCATGGTCACTAATTTGCAATGCTTGGGAGAAGAAGTTGATCCTAGTATCTTACTCCTCCCAGGATTTTGCCGATTGCACAAAATTAGTCACTCTGAATTTAAATGCTCATCATGTCAAGAAGTAGTTGCAAAGTTGTTAACACGTATGATGTGAGGCAAGGATGGCCAAATTCTAGAAAATGGACCCGTAGAAGATCAAAGTCATATAAACTCAACTGAGTCAACTGAGAAGGTCAAAGAAGAATTGAAGATCTAAATTTATCATATAGTGATACCTCTTTAGATGGTGGAGGATTGTCTTCTCCTCCCCTAGGAATGATTAAGGTTCAAAGATGATAGTACGTGAAAGGCCAAGGGTGGACTTTGGTATTTGTTCATACTAAACCCAAAATAGATGAAATTAAAGAATTGATAGAGAAAATTTAAGACAAACAAGAAAAACATACATATCCACTATCAACATGTTACAAAGGGAAATCATTAAGTCCACCCCGTGAGAAGTTGCAATGGGTTCCTAAGAAACAATCTTTAAACTCTCAAGTAAAAGAGAAGTTAAGAATGAACAAACACAAGGTTAGAAAGCCCAAGGAATATCCAATTTGGATACTTTTCTTTGATGGTTCTAGATGCAAATTAGGGGCTGACATAGGTATAGAATTGGTTAATCCAAAAGGTAAGTCCTTTTATGCAACATATCAATTACAATTTAGATGTACTAACAATGCTACAAAATATGAAGCATTGATCTAAGGACTTCTCTTTGCACTCAAGAAAGGAGTCATGGCCCTCATAATTGTAGGAGATTCTTAGTTGGTTATTTAGCAAGTAAAATCATTATACTCTTGCAATGACAAAAGGTTACTTTCTTACAAGAAAAGGGTATGGGATTTATAGGATGATTTTAAAGCTTTAAACATAAGGTCCATTCCAAGGAGGAAGAACATGGTGGTAGATGCTCTCACTATTTCAAAAAGTACATTACAACTAGTCAAAAGAACAAACTTGAAAATATTTTCAATAGAGTTGGTTGCTACTCCATCTATTCCAGACAATATTACAAACTTTCAAGTCTTTCAGACAATCAACACATACTCAAATTTATCATGTGCAATGGCCACTTTAAAGGACAAGAAATTGATGACAATCTAGATGACAAACCTAAGGTTGATGAACTTGAAGATGACAATGGGATCCTAAATTTAAAAACTAACACTATTCCCAATAGGATGGTAGAGTTAGAATGCATTTTTGATCACGATGAATCAACACTTAATACAAGAATGATCCAAGAAAAGGGGATCGAGGAGTGTGATGAATACAACTTAGGAACTAAAGAAGATCCGAGGATGGTTTGAATAGGGAAAGCATGCAATGCACAAGAAAGGGAAGAAATGCTCAAGTTGCTTACTAAGTATAAATATGTTGCTTGGAGCTATGAAAAATTAAAGACATATGACCCTGAGATTATAACCCATGACATCCCATTGAAACCAGATGCCAAGCCTTTTCGACAAAGACAAAGGCCTGTTAATCCTATCATTGAACCACTAATAATAAAAGAAGTTAAGAAGTGACTAGATACCAAGATCATATTCACCATCTACCATTCTACATGGGTGGCTAATTTGATTCCCGTGTGGAAGAAGACTGGAGAGATTCACCTTTGTGTTGATTTTCGTAACTTGAACATGGCATCTCAAAAGGACAATTATACTTTACCCTCACTGGATGAGGTTCTAAAAATTGTAAATGGTTCAAAAATAATGTATTTTCTAGACAAATATTTAGGATATAATCAAGTGATTGTTGATGAAGGAGATCAACTAAAGACAACTTTCATAACTAAATGGGGAAATTTTTCCTATAGGAGAATGCCTTTCAAACTGATTAACTCAGGGGCTACATTTCAACAAGCCATGGATGAAGCTTTTAAGGGATTTGTCTATACACGGATGATTTAATCATCTTTTCAAAAGATCAAAGCACTAACATTGCTGATTTAAGGTGGGTATTCAATAGATGTCGTAGATATGACATATCCCTTAATCCCGAGAAATGATCGTTTGGGGTCACTAAAGGAAAGCTCCTAGGTCATATCATTTCTGAAGCTGGGATCTCTATCAATCTTGATAGAATTGAAGCTATTTTAAAGTTGTCAACTCCTCATAGTCGAAAAGAACTCAAGTCTTTCTTCAGGAAGATAAATTTTGTGCAGAAATTCATAAGCAAATTTGTAGAAATAGTTTGTCCCCTTAATGATTTACTCAAAAAGGGGGCTAAGATGGAATGGGTTCCAGAGATTAAAAAATCATTTGAAGGTATCAAAGTGGCGATTTCTATGGCTTTGGTACTGGTGAGTCCTGATTATGAGTTACCTTTTAAGATATATTCCTTTTCTTTAGAACACTCTTGTGCTAGGATCCTGATGCAGAAAAAAGAAAAGGAAGATGAGAGACCAACCACTTTCATGAGTTTCCCTCTAAAGATTTCTGAGTTAAATTACTCAAAATTTGATAAGTAGTCTTTTGTGTTAATCAAGGCTATGTAGAAGTTTCATCATTACATACTAAGAAGTAAGGTGTATGCAATTATACCTAATCTAGTAGTAAAGATGCTTTTGATGCATAATGAACTTGGTGAAAGGAGAGGTAAATGAATGGCCATACTTAAAGAATTTGAACTGGAAATTCAACCTATGAGATTAATTAGAGTCAAGGGTTGTCAAGAATGATAGCTAATAACCAAGACATAAATGAAAAGGAATTCAATTTTGATAGTGAAACAAATGAGGATGATTAGAATAAAATGATTTTATCTCAATTTGATATTGGTCAAGGTGTGGTGATAAATTTTTGGTATCAAGACATTGTTTATTATCTTCTACAAGACCAATGTCCCAATTGGATGAATAGCTCACAACGTAGAGGACTCAAAATGAAGTGTGAGTATAATATGCTACATAATAGAACGTTGTATAAGAGAAATTATGAAGGAATCTATCTAAAGTGCTTAGGCTATGAAGAAGCAAAGGAAGTCTTAGAACATTTTCATGACAAGTATGGTACATGACATGGTTTAGTAGAAGCAACTGCTCATATGATATTGAGATTGGGTTATTTTTGGCCCACAATATTTAGAGACACTTTCAAGCATGTACATTCTTTCCATATCTACCAGACTAGTGCCAATAGAGAAAGGCACCTGACAATGCCATTATAACTAGTGTAGGAGGTGTGCCTCTTCACAAAGTGGGGGTTGGACTTCATTGGTTTGGTCAATCCACCATCATGAACTGGGCACACATTTATCCTTACAGCTACGGATTATTGTACATGGTGGAAAGAAGCAGAAACTTTCAAAAATTGTATTGCCAAGGTGGTAAAATACTTCTTGGAAGAACACATTATTACCAGATTCAGAATGCTATTTTCCCTTGTGTGCGATAATGGATCTACTTTCACATTAGTGTTCTTAACCCAATGGGTGTTTGAAAATTAGGTCATCATCAAGTTCTCTTCAAATTATTACCTACAAGGAAATGGGATAGTAGTATATACGAACAAGAACTTGATCACTGTAATAAGATGATTATTGAAGGAGAACCCTAGAGATTGGCATACACAACTAAAATATGCCCTATGGATAGATCAAGTTAGAATCAAGAATACTTTGGGGACTTCTCCATTCTTTCTTGTTTATGGACAAGAACCAGTGTTCTTGCTTAACCTTAGGATTCCTGTTTTGAAGTTCATGAGTGGATACATTGAAAATGCTAACAAAGTACAAATTAGATTGATGAATCTTTTAGAGATGGAAAAAAAGAAGACAACTACATTGGAGCATATGGCTAAACATTAAGCTATAATGAAAAGATGTTTTGACAAGTTGTCATGCCCAAATTTACAAGGCAAAACATGACTATGAATTTCCACTTATAACCACAACCTGGTAATGATAGGTTAAAGCCATGTATCCCTACTCGTTCCATTCTATATTATGGTATGGTTAATACATTTTTTTTTGAAAAGGAAAAGAAAAAAAACTAAAGATGATGCGTACTAAAATAATTACTTTTAATTCCTAGGTTATGCAAAGGTTGACACATTAAGTTTAAATCTTGACGAATGTAACACATCTTCCTTCTAATTTACTTCCATTGTCTAACTTGCTATTCTATCATGATAGAGTGATGGTTAATTAAAATTAAAAAAATATACGATACCATGAAGTAGATTAACCCTATATTTAAATTAAGATCCACTAATTGTTTATTGCACGATTAAATCGCATAACTAGTTTCAACCCTTAACTAATTACATTCTTAGACGAACCCCACATTACTATATATAAATATGGTTGATTTATCATGATTCTAATTTTACTAATACCATACTATTGGTTATCTAATAAATAGCACTGATAAACCTTTGGCTTGATTTATTCCTAAGGCGAAGTAAATTTAATAGACTTGTATACTAATAGTCTATACTCATTCCAAAACATAATAACACGTAGCAACTTACATGTTTGACTTAATTTTTAATCCTCAATTAATTTTAATTTAATTTTACCATTACTAATTCAAATTTATTATTACTCAATATTATAATATTACAACTATACTAAATTAAATTCTATATGAATTCTTCTCTACATCTCACATCTTCATAATCACCAAATATTCATAATTATAAGTATATTCTTATATTTAACTTTCTACCATTATATTTTATATTTATCAATGCACTGATTTCAATAAAATTGAAATTATGTGCTCCAAATAATTCTAAAACCTACTACACAATAATGAGTGTGTTAATCACTTAAACACTAACTAGCTAACTAATACCATTGGCCTACTTCTAGCTAATTTACCACTTTTATTTTAAGCCCTCCTATCTTCTAATCACTACTTACCCTTTTACATTAATTAAGTAACCCTTATTACACACTACCATCTTTCACCTTTCCCATACAAGATCTCCAAAATCTCCCATATCCAATTCCCAAGATTAATCTAGGAATGCCATTTAGTTTAGTTTCATATCACACTTTTCACATCTAACAATTTTATTTATTAAATAAATATATACATCTATTTAGATACTTTATTTATTAAATTATCACATATATCTATATATATATATATATATATTTGTAAATCTATGTGAGAAACAACAATTGATTTATATATATATACTTTCCTTACTATGCATAACATCATAGTTGAAAATGATAAATATAAGGAAAAAAAACACTACATTAATACTTATAAATTCTTAACCCCATCATCTATCAATCAAATCCTATCCTAATTTCCTACTTCCAACACATGCCATTACATCTAATTTCATTAAATTTAAAATAGACTAAATTCCATCCCATTATATTAAAGTTCCAACATATTTTATTGATCTCTCCTATCTTCCACTATGTCCTAACTTCCACATCACCTAACTAATACACTAACCAAAATTCCAAACTTAAATATTTCCTAAACCTAGTGCTTAGTTCTTTTCCCAAGACTTCCCACCTAATCACTTAGGGCTCATTTGGTGAGCGGAATAGGAATACGTATTCCAAAAATTTTGAATTCCTTGTTTGTATGCATCAAAATGGAATTGGAATACGAAGTAAAATAGGAATACGTATTCCAATTTTGGCCCAAAAAAGGGGTTTTGCAATTCCAACCAAATAGGTGTTATTGGAATACGTATTCCTTTTCCACTTTTTTTAATTTTAGAAAATATAAATTTTGGGGTCCGCAAATTCCCATCAAATATTGGCTAAACCAAATGGAGAATAGGAATACATAGCCCCATTTTTTATTTCAGAATACGTATTCCTATTCCGTTGGCCAAATGGGCCCTTATGCATTCCTAGACCTGCACTTTAATCCATCTTTTTTTTTTTTCCTATTTACTATGGAATGAGACTTGACCCCTTCACTCCCACTTTAGGCGCCTAAAATCAAGGACAAGTTCAAAGGGATCTTGCATCTTTCCAAGGTGGCACCTGATCCCAAGTTGTTGACATATGTCAAATAAGATCTTAACCAATGCCCAATGTTGCAGCATGGTAAAGGCGCCTTAGGGGGAAAATGGAGTTATGTTTCCAAGGGCAGACATGACTACTATCTTGTAATATGCTCTCAAGAGTTAACTAAGACATAGCCACCTAGTGGGGCCCTCCAACCACTTTTACTTTATGGAGACTTTAATTTGTTTAGTCATGAGAGATGTGACGCCTAGGAAGGGGATATGGCAGGTTAGTGTGTGTATCATATTTTTATTATTGCTTAGTACAAATTTAGGATTGGTTATAGTTCCTATATATATATATATATATATATATATATATATATATATATATATATATATATATATATATATATATATATATATATATATATATATATATATATATATATATATATATATATATATATATATATATATATATATATATATATATATATATATATATATATATATATATATATATATATATATATATATTCTCTCTAATATTTCCTTGATTTTGGTGAGATAATGACTTGATGTCACATGATTCACATGAGCCCTCATTGCTATTAATAAAATAAAGTGTTTGTTATGTTAAAATATGCCATTTAGGATATAGGTTTATTTATCAATATTGATGCATTTGGTTCTAGAGAATATTATTTGATTATTTTAATGTCTCTATTATAGGAAGAGATTTATTTTCCTTCCTCGTACATTTTCCAAAGAGGAAATTAACATCTTCAACAAGTTCATATCTTAAGTCTTATTTATATCCTATGTCATCTATTTATTGTCCTACTTCTATAGTTCAAGGTATTCATAATATGTTGTTGTAATGATAATTTAGGAGTTACTTATTATGTTATATATAGTCTAGATTGATGAACTTATTGATTCATTTAGACAATATCTCAATACAAAAGCACATATAGAAAAACATGACATAAGTCTTGTATGAATAAAAAAGATTACTCTTATCTTGCGAATAATAAATTTTTGTAAACCATATGCTCAAGATTGTATTCACAAGAAAGGATCATATTCAATGATGCATATTTACTTATTATTCAAGAGAGTTTAAATGATAATATCATTCCATGAAACTAATTCTCCTAATATGGCTATTATTCCATGACAATTAAATTCAATCTTGAAATCTGCATAGAAGTAAAGGAGCACAATAACTTAAAGAACCAAGATAGTATCTTCCTACACACAATACAAGCTTCTTCCAATAGTTCTTACAATACACAAAAATGTGGTAGGCATTCTTTGTCAACATTACATAATGTGCAAATCTCTACACAAGATGATACACAATCCCACTAGTGTCAAATGAATAGAAGCAATATCAACACTCTTACAATCACAAATGGATACACATAAAAGATGGAGTTTGCTGCTCTATTATCAACCAACTACTATAGTATTTTCTTATCTCATGCAATGAAATCTTTGTAACTCTTAAGTATCCAAGAGCATCAAAAAATCTGCAAAAATCAAAATAATATAGAACAATGGAGGTTCACCTCCCAACCTAGGCTTCCAAGAAGCCACCCACTGAGTAGGGGAGACAAGATCCAAACTAGGTTTCATTCCAAACTTAAAATTACATGCACCACACATTTACAACACTTAACAATCTCATCCCAAGGTATTTTCACAAAGGTCCACTAGTGGAACCTTGAACATAGGGTGAAGGTGTGCCCACAAGGAGGTTTACCATATCATATCATATCTACCATAAACAACTTTCATGCCCTTTCGGGGCTTCACAAATCAATAAAATATCATGCCCTTTCAGGGCTTTATAAACATCCTACACCATACACTATCAACAACTTTAGCTTCCTTCAAACCCATACTTAATTTACTTCCTTTCTTCACCATTTTTCCCTTATCACCCCCAAGGCAGAATATGAATGAAAATGGCATACAATGGAGCCCATACTCTAAGGTCCTCAATCATGCTAGCCAAACTTATGCCTATTCACCCTGGACTTCTCTTCCCTTCCCACAAGGGTGAGTGAAGTCCTCACACCCATGATCACATTCACATCCCAATCCAAATAAGAAAAAAAACCCAACAAGAAATAACCAAGAAATCTTCAAGAACACAACACATTCTCACAATGCCTCAACACAATATCAAAATCCATAATGCAATAAGAACACCACACATTCTCACAATGTCACAACACAATATCAAAATCCATAATGCAAGACTCTTACTACAATGCATTCTCCATTGACACACTCCTCATACTTGTAGATCTACTTTACAATACTCAAGGATGAGAATGAATCATAGTTTGAAACACTAACCTTGGTCCAAGCTAGGGTAATGATAGTTGTAGTAGAGCCCCCTTTCCCTTCCAAAATCTATCTGTCTCTAAACTTAGAGAGTGGGTGAATACCCAACTAGTTTGTCCTAAACCCTCTAATAAGGCCTTCCCACTAACTTGTTTTAGCAAAAACACTAGGCCACTTCCTCTTACAAACTTGTCTCCTCTAAATTTTCTATTTTTGACTTAGTGGAAACATGGGGGAAGACATATATGACAACTCCAAATTCGGATTGATGGAAGAATGCATGGGTAAAGGGGATCCCTAGGTTATGTAGGCACTCACATGATCAAAATTAGGTTCCTAACTTGATATACTATCATATGGCTAACTTATTTTAACATAAAGGACACCTTAGGACCACCTAATGACCCCTCAAAACCCTAGTCAAGTCTAAATTCTAATTTCTTATGATTGAGACCCATACTTCCCTTGTCAAGTGGGTTTGATTACTTATTAATAGGGTAGTTAGTTTTAGGGTTAATTCCTACCATGTTCCAAAATGAAATGTCAATCACACATAAAATTCACAAGTGTCAAGTGACACATAAAAATACATTCACCTTACCATGACATGCTCCTAATGCATCTAAATTATGATTAAGCATTTCCTCATGCAAACAAATTTACATTACGAATAGAAAATTTTCACAATGAGGCTTTTGAATCTTCCATAGATTCACCTTGGTTAAACTGTGTTCACATAGGTTTGGAACTTGTTTCCCCCAATAATTTCCATGGTTCAAATTTCCTGCACACTCAACTTAACCATCAGTAGTCCAATGAAATATTATAGAAATACATACAAGTAAGTGTAAAAGGATTCAATATCACATAATTTGCATTAAAATATACAATTAATTTTCATCTAATAATTTTCATAAAATATTCAAAACATTGCAATATCAATTATGTGTATCAACATTTACCTTTCTTAACATAATGAAATTACCATTCTGAAATCCATCACCATACTATAATCATGAAACATTGGAGTCATATCTACTAAATCATTAAAACATATAAAATGGATCTTAGTATATACATACATACATACATACATACATACATACATACATACATATGTCCTAAGTGAAAATCACTAATATGCAAACTTGTTAACATCAAGTTAAACATAATGACATTCCTAGCAATATCCTTTTATCACATTACAAGGGGCTTTTGTGTGAGTTTTCTAGGGTTAATTACTCAGATTATTAGAATGTTTCCATAATTATGTCATAATAATTTAAAACCAATTTTTGAATGTAATCATATGTCTTGTTGTCACTATAACCTACATTCCTTGTTGTTATCACTAAAGTGAATGTTAATTTATTTTTCCTATTTGCCTTGTGGATCATACCTTGAATCTCATGACCAAGTTCTTAGCTAGAACATATTGAGCCTTGTTTTCATGTGGTCTTATCTATTCAACCTAATGCTATTGAATGGGTATTACACTTATGATAACCAAAATCTGCTTTAGTCTCTAATAGGGCCTCTTAATCATAATTGGTAAAAAAAATATTAATGATGACTTAATTAACTCCTAGTAATATTTATTTCATCAAGATCCATAATAGATTACTAGAGTGGGCCTGACACAAGTGAGCCACGATAAAATCCTTCAAGATTTTCAACCTTGCTTCAATGCTTATGGACTAGTCCTTATCAGATCGCATAAATTCTTAGAGAAAACTCTTTTAGGCTCAGTTCCTTACAAGGGAATTTCTTCCCTTGCCAGTAAATGGGGAATTGGTATGGGGAATTTCTTTCCATACCAAGTTTCAATGCTTATGGACTAGTCCTTATCAGATCGCATAAATTCTTAGAGAAACTCTTTTAGGCTCAATTCCTTACAAGGGAATTCCTTCCCTTGCCAGTAAATGGGAAATTTCTAAAACATTATTTTGAAGCCTAAAGGAAACAAAAATTAGTTAGATTTTATTTCCACAACTGTGTTTATTTTCTGCAAGAGTGTTTGCTTTTAGTTATGTGTTTGCTTCCAGTTGTGTGTTTGTTTTTAAAGTCATGTCAGTCTTAGGGGTTAAAGGTGCACTTGAGATTTTATCTCAAGATATTTTACTAACTACTCTTTTGGTACTGATTTCAGGAAGAGGTATTTTTTTGTCAAAACATTTGGATGATTGTGTGTCTTATACCAACTGAGTAACGAACGTTGCTTGCAGAAATAAGGAGATTTTTAGTGTAAAATTTAGGATTCTAGACCAACAAGTTCTCAACACTTTACAAATCTTTAAAAAATAGATTGTTTTAGGTGTTGTCAAATTAAGGTCAAAGATGGCAAGGGATGATCCAAAACCCAATTGGTTCAAATAGGAGGGGTCTTCTTGAAGGGTTGCAAAGATCATTGTTTATCGTAAGAGTTTCTAAAAATTCTAAAAGAGGAATGCAAGGGATGTTCACAAATGATTGAATCTAAGAAACGGCACCAATGTCCTGGCTACACAGTCTAAGCATAGTCAAGATACAAAAGATAAAAAAGAAAGAAAATAAAAAATAACGATGTTAAGATTGAAGTATTCTAAAGATTTGAAATGGTAGAAAAATAAAATTACAAAATGAAGTGTCTTGTGCTAAAATATTGCTTCATTAAGTAGTGACATTACGAGCTACATAGAGTAATTCCTCAAAATTTTCTAGAAAGTTAAAAGAATGTGACATCTCGCTAAGAGCCCTCGAACTGATTCTCTCATCTGGTCAAGTAATTGATCAATGAATAGCCTTCATAAATATTTTTAATGAATGAGCCAAGAGGAGTGGAAGATTGTTTTTGAGTTGTCAAAAAAATTTGATAGACTTCATCCTAAGATGTTGAAGGGAATGAACACATGGATCACACACTAAGCTTGAAGGTTTTGGATGCTCAATTTTTGATTGCAAAGTCGTTCAAAATATGCTAAAGATGTTTGAGGTTTGGTTGGTGTTTCACACACGTCGAAAGAATGTTTGCTAAAGAAGAAATGCCATTGTCATTTCTTCCTTCTTTTGGGGCTATTTGTTGTGGTTCCACAATGCGTGCCCCATTCCCTAGTAAGAATGGGCCCCCCTACTTTTTTCAAATCCCAAACTCACAATTTAGGATTCAAAAAAATGTTAGAGTCAAAGACTCAAAAAAAAAATATTGGAAAAATCAAATAGACATAAAAAATATAAAATGTGGCAAAAAAAAAAAAAAAAAAAAAAAAGTGCACCCGTGCACCTTACGAGGGTCGCAGAGCACATTCCCACTTGTGGTGGGGCACAGTGCATGGTGCACACTATGCACCACAATAGGTGGGCTTGTCTATAAAGCCTAACCCCCCTAGCATATTTCCTTACTCATTCTTTCATTGTGTTTTCTTTGTGACAAACTGCACCCTCTGCCCTCCCAAATTTGCACACTTCACACTTGCAGTGAGGTGCATAAGATATGTATGACACACCACGCACTTCCCACCTTCATACGACCACTCCACTCTACATGTAGCTCATGCATGTTGTGCAAAAAAGTGATGCACATTTACCAAAAAATTTTGCATGGTTATCCGTGAGCATTGCACACTACCTAGCCACATGTGCTTACCCTCATGCACCATGCTAAACACCCCCACGTGTAGCCCAAACCTATTCCATTGCTCTATTGTGCATCATGCATCACACACTGCCTATACCATGCATGCCACAAATCACCTCACCTCTACTTCCATCTCCCATAGACACAACCTCTGCTACACACAAGACACAATCACGTACTGTAGGTGCAACTTGTAACCTCTAATGTCACTCCCTCACTCCACCATGCACCATGTACATATATGTCATGTGTCATGTGCACCACTTCACATACCACGCATTGTGTGCCACACATGTCATGTGTTGCATGCACCACACGCCACACACACTACATCTGCCTCCAAAACTTAGAAAACCTAAAAACTAAAAAACCTAAAAAAATAAATATAAAAAATAAATAAATAAGTAAATAAACAAAAAAAAAAAAAAAATTAAAATTAAAAAAAAAAATAAATAAAAAAGACACATCTTCTTTTCATTTAAAAAAATATAGTTTTGTCATTAAATAATTGAAGAGTAATTGAATATTTTTGCATTTTTTTTTAGGTTTCCATTATTTTGAACTAATAAACATTTTTGTTATGTTGTGCAGATATAATGGCATCCATATCTGGAGAGAAAATGGTACCGAAGCTTGTTGTGTTCAAATTCTAAGGTGTGTCATCAAAGTCAAGGTTTCAATACGACTATGTAGAAATCAAAAATATCGAGTTGGGACATACATACTTGGGAGAGTTCCTTAGAATCTACAAGAAACCCACTAAAAGATTAGCTCCAGTATCCACATTGATCTATTTCGGGTTGGTGAGCATAGCTTCTCATCCAATATCAGTGTAATCAATAGAGTTGATCATAATTCTAGCTCAACATTTTTTCCTGAGGAAAGGGTGGTAAAGAGTGTGATAGGTGAAGTTGTATTAGACCTCCAACCTAACAACATTGAAAGGGTCTTTCATCTCTCAAGGGTGGATTAGTTTATAAGACTCTCCTATGAAGCAATAGAATGGTGGTAAAAGGAGCACTCAAAAGAAGCATCATAAATCATCCAATCCTCCTATCTCATTGAGAAGACTCCTTTGGGCAGGGTCACAAGAAAGGTGGACATGAATAGGGGATATATGAAGGATGATATTGGCTATTCCATCATTCTTTTGAGTAGAGTCATTGGTCTACCAATAGCTAGCCACCTCAATGATTTCATGGCCAATTTTATTGAGACAATCAGGATGGCAAAGATGCCACTAGACTAGGCCACCACACTAAGTGAAAACTTGTGTGAGCAATTGGGGGCAGTTAAAGACAAGAAGAAGTTCTATATGACTTCTTATATGGTATATTTGCTAGCAGCAAGGGCAAAAAACTACCTTGGCTTGTACAAAAGAGGCAATATGTAAGATCCTAATACCTAGCCCTACATCATCTATCCTCAGCTAGTGAGGAAGAAGCTCTCAACATAGAGCAAGGAATATAGAATCATGAATGACACATTCATTTTCACAGTCATCTGATTCATAGAAGGTGATTATGCAAAGAGGTTATCTAGTGAGGCCTACTTCATCCAATTTAAGACACTCACATATTTGTGTGTAGCTGGTGCATCTGTCAACCCCAAGAAGCTCCCTAGATATCCAAGTGATAAATTAGTTTCGCTAGAGATTACACGATAAATTAAATCTGTGTATGAGAGGATGAAGAGACAATGAATACCTTGTTGGACATGGCCCCTAGTCAGAGGACCATACCAAGTAAAATGGAAGCAAGATATTTCATCCTTTGAGTGAGAATGGGAGAATTATCCCCTCAAGAAGTATGATTCCCCTAGGCTCTATTTTGATAATATTGGGAAAGTGGACAGTCTGGCTGGCAAGGAGTTCCACCATGAAGATTCCATTAAAGACCATTGGATGAATGCAATAAATGATTACAATGTCAGCATAAGGGACTATTTTAGGATGAATTTGTATTTAGCAGAGAAGGCTCTCAAGCTAAGCATTCTGGAGGAAATAAGGCAACAAGATTCACATGAGTTGCTCAACCCCCTGTTCAACTCAGATGAAATTAGAGAAAGACCCATTATGAATGTCGAGGTTGACAGGGAGGAGGGTGATGATATTAATCATCAAGCAAGGTTTTTAGTCAAAATGATAAAGGATTAGATCAAGAAGCCTTTTCAACTTGATCCAATACTTGACATTGTGATCTTTCATGCCCAAGTCGGCCCTAAGAAAGGTAGAGGGAAGAAAGTTACAATTCCTACCTTTGTGGCCCAGTCTCCCATCAAGCTAGAGATAGCATACCAACTTGACCACCTGATTGGATATTACCATCTTCCAGAGGGGAAAATAAAGAACAAAAGGAAGAGGACCTCCCCTCAAAGAATTGAAATAGAATAGAGTGAAACACAAGCACCTTCTTAGCAATAGGAAGAAGATGTACAAGGGTTTGATGATACTAGAGCTACTCAAGTCTAGGATGACCCTCAATTGCCTCCCTTTGTGCCTAGCCAATCAGAGGAGGGAGAGAGTTAGCAAGTTTCCATTCCTCCTTTGCAAGAAGAGCCAACATCCCCTTTTGCCTCCACAAAACAAAAGAGGATTAAAATCCAAATGAAGAAAAGGCAAAGGGTGACTAGGAGAATGGTGTCTTTTTCATCTATTCCTAGGACCATCCTAGAAGGAGAAGAGGAGGAAGAAAAGGAGACATATGAAGAAGAAAAAGTGCCCTTGTAAAGAAGAACTTAGCTAGCTAGAGCCACAGAGCAAGAAAGGAGGAGTACCATGGGCACATTGCCATCGACCCAAGTAGGACCCCTAAAAGTCTCTTCTTTGGAAGATGAAGTACAACAATGGATGGATGAGCAAAGTGAAGAGGGTGATACCATTTTCAATATGTTAGATTTTAATTTTATGCCTATGGGAATAGAGCTAGTTGGGGACAAGATCAGGGTTACCCCTATAGGGTGAACCCCAACAAGAAGATTGGATGCAGATGCTTCCAAATTCATAGGGTCCTGATCTTACTCCCCCATCTCTACCACAAGTCATAGTGGTAGATAAAGGCTCGATTACTCCTCCACCCTAGATTTTAGAAGAGGAATAGGTTTACGAGGAACCATCATAAGGGGAGCAACTAGAAAAAATGGAAACCAATAAAGTGTTGAAGGAGGGAAAAATGGTGGAATATTATCAACCACCTTCCCAAGACACTGAGGTGCAAGCTGCAGGGTCTACTAAAATAGAGGCTCCAAAAGAAGAGCCCGTGTAGAAGGAAACAACTCTAAGGAGGAGCAACAAGGGGAAGGAGGTAGTAGAACATACTCCTTCATCCTTGAGAGGAAGGTCTTCAACTGAGAACATCCCAAGATGGCTTCAGAAAGAAGTAATGAGGAGTACCAAACCTCAATTATGTGCTACTAAGGAAGACATTTTTGAGATTGCAGAGATTTGAATAAGCTTGAGTCCCCATTGCATGAAGTAAGACCATTGGCATTCGTTAACAATACACGGAACTAGAAATTGTTTTCTCAAGTGGTTGTCCCTCCTAAAGATACAGATGTAGAAAGCCTCAACCCCCAAGACTATCAAATCAAAGAGGTCATGCTTGGGAGACCTACACAGGATACAACCTAATTGATGGTGACTATGCCAATCGAAGAAGTCTTCAGGAGCATGGAGTAGGCTGAGGTTGAACTCCAAACACTTCAAAGGCATAATGAGATCCTAAACAAATATTTAGCCTAAGTGGTTGGTCCTTTAGATCCTGAGCACCCCAAGGAGACATTGATTATTCATGAATAGTGATGGGAACGTTTTGAAGAGAAGGAAATTTTGATTATTTAGGGGAATTTGAAGTTACTACATGCTACTCAAGAGAACATAAATAAAATGGTAGTGATTTTGAAGCAGGACTTTAGCATTATGGATGAAGTAAGGGCTTGGAGTAAGGACTTACATATTTTGCAAGCCATAAAGGGGCAAATATATAGAGTTTTTATGGATGTATATATAGGGGAAGATTTTAGAGTTTTGATGGATGTATATGTAGGGGAATATTTGGACATGATTGATGATTGGATAGAGAAAATTGGGGATAGTAATAGAGTGATGGAAATATTATATGTTGAGATTTATTGACTCAAGGACCAAGCCCAAGAGCAAATTTTGGAAGTAGATAAGCATTACAACAATGCTTGTTTGGATATTTTTGAAGATGAGGAATGGGAGAAGTTGTTGCCTATAGAGGCAGTGGTAGAGAATTTTAAGAAGATTTTTGTGGAAGCTATTGATGACAAAGATATCTAGCAAGCCTTCAGAATAGAAGAAGCCTTGTTGGAATTGGATAACAAACTTGGGGATTTTGTTGATACTCAAATTGAGGTAGAAAATTATAGACAGAAGGTCAAGGACAAATAATAGGCTTTAAATTTACTAGATGCAGCTAAAATTATTGAGATTATAGAGAAATTCAAGGGCAAACATCCAAACATAGCTTTGGGGTGAAGGGGAACAAAACTAGAAGCTAGAATTTCAATTTTGATGCTTAGTAAAGTTTTGAGATTTTGGACCATTTTGAGGTGTGTAGCTCTGCAAGTCTACAGAAATATAGGTGTGAATTTCTAGAATTTTTTTTTACAATTAACTACCAATTCAAAAAAGAGCTTTCCATGCATTGGAAATGCATTCTGACGACAGTTTAACTCCTACAAATGCCCTGTAAAGGATCAACTTCCAATTTTGGCACTTCTAGACACTCCCACTTTGATTGAAGGCTTTCTCATCATTTCTCTTCTCATAATTCTTAATTTTTTAACATGTAAAGACAAATGCATCCAATTAATGAATAAATTATGGATGGCATCTTGCTTAGCACCAGTTAGATTATTAGTTTGTTTTATTATTTAAAAGCATTTTATTGCATGAAGATATCTCTCACTCTCAACACAAATTGAGGAGATGATTTCTTATAAATACTCCATTGTAACATGTAATTGGGGACACTATTATTTTTCAATAAAATTATGCTTTTGGTGCTTGCATTTGGAGTGTAGTAATTCTTGTCTGAATGTGTCATATTTTTGTGAATTTTTTTCATGAAATTATTATTGAGCCAAAGGTTTTTTTGTTTTGTTTTTTGTTGTGAAATATTTTAGTTCTAGTTTTTTCTATAGTTTTACAAATTCCACTGACATATTTAGCTCAAGAAGAAATCATCAAATTGTGCCTGCATAACTCTTTATCTCGCATGAGTGCACTTTCCATGACCTTGCAATTTGATGAAGAGTGAAATATCATATGATTACTAAGTTTCTCACTGATGATTGCATTAGTAGAATTGAGGAAGTGCTGCTCCTACTTTCATTGGTTACCTACCGATTTCTTTGAAAGCTTAACTCGCAGTCGTGTTGTTTTCTATAGCTTATGTCTGTTAGGATTTCAATTTCATGTTACTTGATTTGAATTTCATGTTATTTTCTTTAAAGTTCTTGTCATTTTATTTATTAACCCCTTTTTAGAATAGGATTTCATTTTAGTTGCATTGTTAGGTTGCATTAAAAAAAAACATAAAAAATACAAAATCATAGTTCTTTTGTACATTATTTCAAAATAGTGTGCAAATTTTTCATCTTATCCAAAATCAAAATGAACCAAAAAAGGCCTCCTCGTGAACATTCACATTTATCTTCAACTAAGTGGATTCCAATAGGTCTCAAGATTGCCCAGAACTTTGGAGTCAATTTACAAAATCAACTTTTCAAGAGAGGATTTCGTAAGAGTTCTTGTCATTTAGCATTGTGTAAAATGACAGCTCAACAAGAACCAAGGAATAGGGAGCATCAATAGGCTGAGGGGTTGAGGGCTTGAAACCTTTAATCAAAAAGGTCTTCAAGCCCCTTCATGAGGAATGTCTTGGAGAAGATGATGTTGTTGAACTTGTGCAGCCATGTGAAGTCAATTTCCCTGGTGTCGTCCAACAACAACCACTTCCGTAGAAAATCCCTCTCGATCCACACCCACTTTCGATGACAAGTCAATTACCATTCATTCATGACAATGCTCCTTATGCCTTGCTCCCAACACTTGTTTGCTACATCTACAAATGAGATGCCAATACCCAGTCTTGGTACCTACTTGATCAATACAAGAATTTTGACATCATCTTCTAAAAACATTTCCTTAAAAATGTTATGTAAAAGCATTAGAATGTCTACTTGATTGCCTCCAAGGTTGAGAAGGGATGCCAGGAAGTAAGAGGTAATATATGTGGACATGTGGTACCTCTTATGATTTCTTAAGAATCCATTGCGAAGGACCATGAACAAAGCATGGTAGATAAAATGACCTTGGGCATCTTCCTTGCAAACCATGGCTAGGACATCGTCAGGTATCATGTCTAAAAAGGGCTTTTGCAAACCCATTGTAGTGCATTTCAGGCAAATTGGCATACCATGACTAAGAAACTCTGTAAACTAAATCCAGAATCGAGAATTTGAGAAATGATAATGAAAGAGGAATTTAAGAGGCTATTTAATGGTAGTTGCATTAAATTGTTTGGCATTCATGATCTTTCATATCTTATTTTTTCGTATTCCTATTAATTTTCAAGTGTGCAAAATGTACTTGCATTAATGTTAGACAATCGGAGTGCCTACCAAGGTGGCTATAAATGGAATGTAATAATTGTAACTGTCAGTACCAAATTTATGATTTTGGTCTTGATGTGATGTTCACTACATTCTAGTTAATGGTTTCTATGTAAAACTTTCCATGTGTCTCCATTCCAGAGAATTTCATGTGACTCCAAGTCTTTTCAAGCAATTGGCCCTAAAATGCATCTTCTATCATTGATCTCTAAATAATCAACAGTCGATAAAACTATTTTATTAATAATATGAAAGTGACAGTAGCCAACTTGGTAATGGTGACACTAACATTATGACATTATTAATAATGGACCTAAGACAATACAAAAGTTGAAGTGAGTACTCAATAATCAATATAGTCACTAGCCAATACATATGTAAATTCACTTTCAGATTAAACAATTTTTCAATTTACCACTAAAGATTATCCAAGACCATTATTATTCATTTTCCTACAAAATAAGTAATTTGTCTCTAACATTATAATCTCACTTTTGGCAATGAAAAAAATAGCCATCATTTATTTATCTATTAGTAAGAAAAAAGAAAGTAATTTTCCACATTTAAAATCAATATTTTATTTCCCTACATGGAAAAAAAAATTGCCCTCAACATTAAAATTTTCTTGCCCACAAAATGTTGTATTCACCAAAATTTTAGGCACTTTTTTGGGAGGGGTTTCTTAAAGTTATCCTTGGATTAGACTCTATGTTCACAATAGGGTGATCAATTATTGGACCTCGCTCAACTATTGGGTCCTCTCCCCTAAATTATAATTTAAATAATTAATATTATTTATTCAAAAGGTTTAACGATTCACGATTTGATCTGGATCATTCAATGAATGAGGGTATGTGCAGGATCATGGTGTGCCAAAAAGTGGCGATGTGAAAAAAAAAGAGTTTGAAGACGCCTAAAAGCGCTTCAAAATTCGCTCTGACTTTTTTTTACCTATCCAGGAACCAAACCTGGAAGGTTAAGCCGAGCCTTATCAGATATCCGATATCATATCAGATATCCGGATATCCGATTTGATATCGGATATCCGATTTTAAATCCAATATCCGACTAATAATTAAAATCATATAATAGTATGATATATTATTTAATATTATTATTATTGATATAAAATAATAATAATAATATTAAATAATATATCATACTATTATATTATAATAATAATAATATTATTATGTTAATTATTAAACTATAATATAATAATATTATTATTATAATAATTATTATACTATAATATAATAATATTATTATTATTATATTATAATCGTATAAAATCATACTATAATAATAATATTATAATAATATATTATATTATAATAATATAATATAATATTTCATATATTATAATATATAGTAATGTAATATAATATATATATAATATAATATAATAATAAAAAGTAATATCTTATAATATAATATATAATAAAAAAGTATAATATATTATAAATTATAATAATATAGTATAATAATAATATTTTATATTATAATATATAGTAAATTAATATAATAAATATAAAATATAATATGAAAATATATAAAATGTAATATATATGTTATATTATATATATTATAATATCGGATATCCGATATAATATTAGATATCCGATATAATATGCGATATCCGATACCTGTGCATGGATTAAACACAAAATCACAGACCCGCGACCCTTATTTTCACGCGAATTTGGGCCAGTCAGATCGGATATCAGATAATAAATTGGATATCAGATAGCAAATCGAATATCAGATATCAGGTATGTTTCCCCCCCCTGACTCATTTTTAACCTAAATTTAATAGATTTTAACAAGATTTTGTTTGTTTTAGTTGAATCTAGGGTTTTTTTGACAAAAATGGTTAAAATTTAGATTTTTTTTTAATATA
The DNA here is from genome assembly GCA_028749045.1 of Cupressus sempervirens. NCBI lineage: Eukaryota > Viridiplantae > Streptophyta > Pinopsida > Cupressales > Cupressaceae > Cupressus > Cupressus sempervirens. The sequence goes on along the minus strand of CM053792.1, from coordinate 495,195,527 downwards.
TATTATGTTTTGCAATTCAATAGGAATGGCTGATCAAAATGATGACACTGAGGTAGGGAATAATATTCCTCGCAACCCACCACCAAACGATCCAGTATCCCCACAAAACTGTCCACCAAATGATCCTCTACCTCCTCAAAACCCTCCTCGAATCGAGGATTTGATAAATGAAAATCTCACTGAGTTGAGAGGTTTGCATAGAACATGCAATAATGTACCTGCACTGGCTCCTATGTTATCCACGTTAAACACCATAGTGGATAACATTGAAACTCTTACAAACCAACAAAATGCCGCTCTTCGTTGGCATGATGAAATGCACCAGATGTTTGATGATGGTTTGGATTATGATGAGGTCGCAGCCCTCAACATAACCAAAGATGATTTGGCAAGCCTTTTTGCTAACCCAGAAACGGGTATACCAGTTGACCCAAAAAAAACCAAACTATCGATTAAATGGTGCACAAATGACACCATACGTGCAAATTTTTGGGACCGTTGGTGGATGGTCTTTGATATCCCTCCACATGGCAATTTAGACATACCATTTTATTTCCTTAAAAAATTATATGCAGAATTTGTGTTGAAACTTAAAGTGAACTATTGGAGCATGAAGCCCAACATGGGCTTAGGACTAGGAGCTCCTCAGGATAGACCCTCTTCCCAGCGGAAGAAACTTGGCACTTTTGTCCCCCCCCCCTGATATCTCCCCCACTCCTTGAGTGCAGCATCCAGATATTATGGCAGAGGCTAGCTCTCAGATCATCAGAGCCATTCATAGGTTGAGTAGCCTAATGATATCTCAGGCTAGGTCAGTCTTGCCTCCTCGTGTTGATGATGTTGGTGCCAGTTCATCATCGGCTAGCTCATCACACGTTTGTGTGCCTCATACTTGCATTACATGCAATAATATTTGCCTGGGTCCCATAGGTGATCTTCCTGAGTATCATTTTGTATTAGACAAGGATACACTGGACGCACGTGTAGAGGCTACAGACCCTGATGCGAGAGAGGAGGGGAATGTAGAGGCATGGAATCCTTCGGTGTCGGTACATGTATACATTTTTTTGTTATGACATATGTGATTTAAAGTTAATTTTTATAATAGATTAATTTTAATTTTTAATCCATACTGACTTTTACATGTATGTGATCTTCATTCATGTTTAGTTTATGACCGAGGAGGAGCTCAGACAGATAGATGATGCTACACTCTCGGCCATTTCATTTGGCCTTGAGACATCTATGGTACATTATGTTGTGTTCGCATTTCTTTTTTCTATTTGATATTGTAGCATATATGGTTGCTAATCTTTCTTTTATCTTGCAGATACCACCTGCCCTGGGGGGACAAAGTGCGGGGGGTGAGCCAACATGCATTGACAAAGGAAAGGTAATTAGATGTTTTCTAATTGATTAAATATTGATGTATTCTTGTAAAATGTTTGTGGTAATCTCATTTAATTACATTATTTATTGTATATAGGGTGTGGCTACTGGCGATGAGCTTGTACAGATTCAGCATCCTAGATCATCAGGGATTTTCATTCGCACTGAGAGCCCCATTGTATGTATAAGTATCATTTATTTTTTATTTTTTTAATTAATGCAAAGGAAAGTATGATTTTTGTTCTATACAATTTCTATGATTTTTTCCATACCAATAATGATTCATGTCTTGCATATGTTCATTACAACTTAAATAGGCTTATATGCACCTATCCAACCGACCAAGTTGGTTACAAAGGTTTATTTAATCAAACAAATACCAAATTACTACTTTCCCTCCAAAACTAATATGACCGTTTGAATTTGAAATTCAAATTTCAAAATATAGTTTTTATGCATTCCCTAACTTTCTAAACTATTCCATTGACTCAAAATTGGTCATATTGATTTATTAAATGTAACTAAGTAAATTTCCAGAAAATTGAAGTTTTTATTATTTTTTCTCCAAACCACCGTACACTATGATCTCCCCCTTTCAACTGAGATCACATATGACATATATAAAGGTCTACATGATCGTTGGAACAACCATATAGGTGTTCCCAACCATAAAACAAACAAACAACTACTTTTTGCTAATACTGTTTAGACTCTAAATACCCTATTCTAAGGCCTTTTGGTCCCATGGAGTCACTTGGTTTATAACCACACCAAAATGCTTGTGGGCCTTACATGTGCCTTTATTACAAAACATAGACCAACTTGTAAAATATGTACCAAACCTTTATTCCAACTTCCTAATCTACTTGAATCCTCGCTTTCATGGAGTCGCAAGGTGTCCGGCAACAGAGATACTTGTTCCCCCCTGCCACATAGGTTAGGTGCCCTGCACCACCTTTCCTCTCTCTCATTCTGAACACTAGTCCACCAAGTGAGTGATGTTCCTCTCAGTCTTGTTGTTGCTACTTTTACCTTCTTATCTGCCTCTATGTCTTCAAGAACAAAGTAGTTCTCAAGGGCCTCTATCCACCCTAGCACTTCTTCACTATCCATTTTACCCTGGTATATTGGAAAATCAATATGGTTCTTCCCACCATTACCTTGTACTGCCTTAATGATTCTCATAAATCTCCTTTCTTCAGGATCATCTATTTTCTCATGCTCTTGCCTTGCATTACCAACCTCTTCTTCTTCATGGTTCTCTCCATGATTTCTTCCTCTAACCTCTTCTCCTCTAGGTTCTTGCCTTTCCTTTTCTAAGGATTCTATCCTTGCAATAAGCTTCAGCCTCTCTCTTCTCATCTGTCTTTCTTCCCTCACTCTAGATGCTTCAAGTTCTCTCCTCTCTCTTTTCTCTTTTGCCAACTCTTCTCTCAATTCTTCAAGTTCTCTAGCCATTTGATTTTTAGGAGGCATTTTCACAACAAGTTTTCTTCCTTCCCAAGGGCCAACTCACTGATTCTCTTTCTTTCCTCACCAAGAAATCTCTGGATACCACTTATGTACCTTTCAACTCTGGGACACACAAGGAGGAATTAGACACACCAAGGCTTCAACAAAGGGACCAACACACTAAGGATTTTTAAGATTATAGGTCTTGGTCACACTCCTAAACACCCAAACTTCAAAACCCTCCTTAAAATGGCTTAAAAACTAGGGCTTGCTTGTTCAAACCCCAAAACTCAATTCTAGAACGTTTTGACTTGTCTAATGACAAGATATGATCATGACAACCTACATGAACCTATCAAATGACACATCTACCATATGAAATCCTAAAATTCTTCCACATATGAGTCCAACATTATAACTTTGTATGCTTCCATGAGCCATAATTGGTGCAAGGATTGCCCAATTGACTTCAAGAGATGTTCCATGACCTCTGTAATGCCTTGGATCTTCAATGTTCCCCTGATGAGCATGGGATGCTCTTGCATCACTTATCTTCATAAATAAATTCAAAACTAATTTCTGTGATATTAACAACTACTATTTTGTATCTCATAGGAGACTCCTAGTGCACATGAGGTTCGATGGGACAGTTATGTAGATTTGATGACGTGACCACTCACTCCTGAGGAGGAGCCTACAATAGTAAGTTGTAGTTTGAATTCATGATTAAATATGTTATAAATTTAGCATGATATGAATTATAATGTTATAGTTTAAATTTTAGATTCATCTGACAAAGGTATTTAAACATATACAGCCCACAATCACAGAGGTACCAGCATTGTCGAGGGCATACGAGAGGACTCCTGACCGGCGCAGGAGGTCGATGAGAGAGGTATTTATTATGAAATTTTGATAGTATTAATCTCCAATATGGAAAAGATCATTATGCATTTGAGTAATTCAATGTTAGATACATAGAATCATATAAATTTAGTAGTCTAACTTTGGGTTTTCCTTTTTTGTTTATGTAGGAGGCATCCGATCCACCTAGTGCAGCGAAGAGGCTGCATTTTGATCATCCACCAGCACCCTAGGATAGTATAGTTTTCGTAAGATGCATCATGAGACATTTTGAGATGGCATATGCCACATTGTATATAGAAACATTGATATTATACACATTCTGATGGCAGGATCAGCCACATTTTGTATATGGATCTATGTATTTTGATATATATATATTTGAGTACTTTGTCTATGGATACATGATCTTTGATATATATTTGTGTAAAATTTTGTCTATGGATACATGTATTTTGATATATATTTTTATCATTTACGTGCAGAATGATATACATATTAATTTAGTATCTAGTATTGTTCAATTTATCGTGGATCATGTGTCAAGCCCTAAATTTTACTAGTAAAAACACAACAATTTTTTTTTTTTTTTTAGCTTATGAAGTCGCATAAGAAATTACATATTGTAAAACAAGGTTATCATTGAATAGGAGTTCAAGACTCATGTGAATAGTGTGAAGGTGTTAACATTTTAGTCACAGGTGGTTTTCAAATAGATTGGATGACAGTCTAGTTCAAGTTAGCGTCATGAGTCAAATGAGCAAGTTCAAGATATAACACTCATAAATTAGTGAGGTAATTCATATCCTAACAAGCCTCTGATACTAATATTCTATTAGGGTCTGTCAGTTGTATCATATGGACTAGGTCGTGATTCTAGCATGTAAGGGAAGGGGATCAGAATTACTTATTATCCTCATTACCAATGTACACACATTCATTAATCATTACAATATATATTAATGTGACAATTAGTATATTACTATATCCTCATTATCTATCAACATTGCTTCCTCACCAAATTATTGAGTGCACAACAAGATTGTAAGCAATCTACTAAGTTTTAAATTTATACAATCAATGGTATCACATAACATCTATGGATTGTTATTATCAACTAGTCATTTACAATACCCCAAGGAGAAAACTTTCTTTCACATTTTCAAATGATAACAATGATGTCAAAGCAAATCTGTGACTCGTACCAATGCTTTCATAACAATATAAACTCCAAATGAAACATGCATATACAACCTTATCAATATTTTCTTCTACACGTACATTAGGTAACAATGATACAATCTCCTTCCATCACAATGGGGCAACATAAGGGACTTTTCAAAATCATAAGGAACATGGACATTGAAAGATATGGACAATGAGTAGCATGAACATTATCCAACATGATCGTTGAGAACATGAACAAGCTGGTGAATCCTCCTTCACAAATGAGGGCACAATGTCAAGTTTTCTCATCCAACATCAATCTGCAAGATGATCATTCCAAGCCATTTCCATTGCTCCCTTGGACAAAAATCTGCATATGCAACACAACAAAATAACAAGGACCATGGGTGCTTTCCACCCAACCATAGGCCTCAAAGAGACCACCCCCGCGCTAGGGAACAAGGCTCAAACTGGGATACACATACAATCTTTCAATGCATAAACATTAGATTTCAAAGTTGAACAATTTCCCCCCAAGACTATTTCACAATGGCTTCATAGATGGAACCATAAACATAGGGTGAAGGTGTGTTCTAAAATGGAGACTTGCCATACCAAACCATATTTGCAATAAACAATTTTCATGCCCTCTCGGGGCTATCATAAATGAACCATTTAATGCCCTCTCAGGGCCTCCACATTTCCTCCTCCAAACCCACTACCATCAGCTGTAACTCCTCAAACTTCCTTTCTACACCATACTTTCCTTATCACCCCCAGCAAGATATGAAATGTTATGGCATACAATGGAGCCCATACTCCAAGGTTCTCAATACATTTTTCGAACCCAACTTAAGCCCTTCACCCTGGACTTCTCTTCCCTTCCCACAAGGGTGAGTGTAAGTCCCAATCCCATAACAATACTCAAGCACAAAACAAGAAAACAAAACCAAGTAGAAATAAAACAAGAAATTTTGGCAAACACCCCACTAGTTTGGCCAAGACCCTCTAATAAAGCCTTCCCACTAACTTATTTTAGCAAAAACACTAAGCCACTCCATCCTTACAAACTTGTCTCCTCTAACGGTTCATCGATAGCCCTCACGAGCTCTGAGTTATGACCCTCGAAGGATCGACCTCAAAATGCACTTAGAGCACCTTGAAGACTCCTCGGTACGGGGTGGCCACAAATGATGGATGGTCTTCGTGGCTAGAAAAAAGGTGTGACTAGGGTTCACCCACTCATCTAGAGCTAATGGGACTGATGATTCAATGCCAAGATCAGCGGTTTCAAAGTTACGCTGTGGTGCACCTATGAACTGAGGCACACTGCGAGTTTTGGCATCGAGCGAGATTGTTGTGTTGAATCCAAATAGAATGTGATCTCTAAAAAATGAGATAGGTTATTTTAGGCCTCAAGATCACCGTCCTGTAGCATTTGACAGTTCATCGATAGCCCTCATGAGCTCTGAGTTATGACCCTCGAAGTATCAACCTCAAAATGCACTTAGAGCACCTTGAAGACTCCTCGGTACAGGGTGGCCGCAAATGATGGATGGTCTTCGTGGCTAGAAAAAGGGTGTAACTAGGGTTCAACCACCCATCCAGAGCTAATGGCACTGATGATTCGATGCCAAGATCAGCGGTTTCAAAGTTACGTTGTGGTGCACCTATGGACTGAGGCACACTACGAGTTTTGGCATCGAGCGAGATCGCTGTGCTGAATCCAAACGAAATGTGATCTCTTGAAAATGAGATAGGTTATTTTAGGCCTCAGGATCACCGTCTTGTAGCATTTGACAGTTCATCGATAGCCCTCACGAGCTCTGAGTTATGACCCTCGAAAGATCGACCTCAAAATGCACTTAGAGCACCTTGGAGACTCCTCGGTACGGGGTGGCCGCAAATGATGGATGGTCTTCGTGGCCAGAAAAAGGGTGTGACTAGGGTTCACCCGCCCATCCGGAGCTAATGGCACTGACGATTCGATGCCAAGATCAGTGGTTTCAAAGTTACGTTGTGGTGCACCTATGAACTGAGGCACACTGCGAGTTTCGACATCGAGCGAGATCGCTGTGCTGAATCCAAACGGAATGTAATCTCTCAAAAGTGAGATAGGTTATTTTAGGCCTTAGGATCATCATCCTGTAGCATTTGACAGTTCATCAATAGCCCTCACGAGCTCTGAGTTATGACCCTCGAAAGATCGACCTCCAAATGCACTTAGAGCACCTTGGAGACTCCTCGGTATGGGGTGGCCGCAAATGATGGATGATTTTTTGAAGACTACTCCATGTGTCACTATCTTTCTTGGAAAAAAAATTGCTTTTGAACATCAAGCTTGCAATATTATCAATTATTTTCAAACTTTTTCAACCAAGTCAAAATGTCAAATGCAAATATTTGTTTGCATTTTTTGCTAAGGGGAGTTTCATAAATTGACTTTGATTTTCTATGTCTCTAGTGCTTGAACATACTTAAAATGGCTCTTTGGTCTTAGAGCTATTGGTATTTTCTAACTTCATGGTCTATGATATGCATACTAAGAATTTCTTTCACTAAATGGTTTCCTTGATCTATTGACTACACTTTAATTTGTTCACTTGTCATCTCTCTTTCTATATGTTCAATACAAAGAGCTAGAAGAGACAAATAATCTTTCTTACCTTCATCTCTTTAAGCAAATGATAGAAATCAATTCTAAACTTGAGAAAAGGTAAGAGGAGAATAATGCATTCTTAAATTAATCTCCCTTAAGACCTTTACATACACACGGGGCATTCTTAAATTAATCTCCATGGAAGAAAATTTCATAAAACTAAAGATTCCATAGTGTTGAAACATAAAATCCAAGATCTCATTTATGATGGGATTGTTGATACCTCTAATGACTCATCCACTCATAGCCTTCATATCCAACTTCATATCATGTCAGTATGCATGTGCTATCTTGCTTATTGGCTTTAATTGCTTATCCTACATGCTATCTTCTTTCATGGATTTTATGGCTTATCCCAAATGTGCTTCATACAACTTTTCAATATGAAAGTCTTTCAAAACATTATACAATATTATGACTCTTTATGCTTTCAAATGCTATGATTGGTTGTAAAATGGAAGAAATCAAGTATTCTAATTGTTCATCCGTACTTTATGGATTTTTCTTATTTGATTAGTTTGATAAAAATAGTTTTAATAATCATAATGTCAGCTTTATGTCAAATAAGGAAAAAACCAAATTTGTAATAAGATATCCGCATGCAATTATCTTTCATATAGTTATAAATGCTCTTAAAATTATCGTTATAGCCTTGTATCACATGCAAATATGATTTGGAAGAACTTGTTCAATATCTTCCTCTTATAATTCCTTACAAAGAACCTACCAAAATACAAAAACCATATACAAAAAACTACACATTTTACATCATAATACATCATAAATTTTAGAAATTCTCCCCAATACCACCCCCCTCCAACTCTTCATGATGTACCTACATTCCAATATCATACAAAAATTAGTAACTTATTGTATTAAACAAGATAATCATCAATTCATTAAATCATTATGAAGAAAATAACATAAGAAGTATATATACCTAGTCAAGTATTCCAATAGGGTCCTCTCTCTGTTTTAGGGTCTCCAACAAGGCTTTATGATCAGCATTAGCAATAGTAAAAAGTTCTTTTACTTTTGGTCTTCCTTGATGCTTCAATAACTTTACATTTGTTGCTATAATAAGATGCGAATATATGAGAATTACTTTGTGCTTCTGATAGTCTTCGAATGCAGGAATTTCGTTCCTTCTAAGCATGTATGTTCGCAGCCATGTTCCAGCAACAACCACTGAACCAGTAGGATACGTGAATCCATCATCATCTGTGATCGGTTGTGCAAGTTTTTGTTTTCCTCTTACACAACGTGCTAACCAATAATCGGATTTCTTATCATTCCCTTGTGGTGCAACCAATGCAAAGACATGTCCTGGCTGAAGTAGATCTGATAGATGATTATGCTCAAGTGAACTTTCCATGTCATCATTTTTGATAGAGGGTATGATAGACAATGGAGTAAGATAATGTGGAGCCCATGTGTCCACCCACTCACTTGACTCACAGTGATCCCAATCACACTGAAAACAAGTATGACAAAAACAAGCTAGTTGTCGTGTCCAAATGGTCCATGCACTAGAATTAGAGCTCCGAAATGAATGCATTTTTGATGAGTTTGTCACTGTAGCACAATCTGATCTATCACCTATGGACCCTTCCTCAACCAACCAAAAGAACCTGCGTACCACTGAATTAAGAGTCCCCCCCTGTGATAATGCTAAACTACACCAATCAACAATGCTACGAGCATCAAGAAGCTCTGTTGTTGAAATCTTCAGTTGCTCCTTAACTAGAGCTCTCTTCACACATGCCCCTGCTCCATCATGTTCCCCTTTTCCATGGCCGGACTCAAAAAAACTCCAAATATGAGGCACTCCTCTCTCTACGTGCATCCTACACAACCAATAAAACATGCGAGCATTCTTGAATTGACCTGTATAGTTATCTGACCAAATGATATGTCTATCCATAGCAATTGCATGCTCGTGTAAGAAATAAAAAAAATTCTCGAAACAATGTTGCACAAACTCGTGAGAGTGAGATCTATCATCACTCATATAAAAATGATACTCTTTAATAATCTTTCGATTATCTTCCGCACTATCAGGGGCATGTCTATATGTTATGTGAACAAAAATTGCAATCTGAATAGAGTTGTAATACTGAGATTGTGTCTCATTTTGAGGTTGCAATGTGTAGTTCTCAGCAAAATCAACAACTGATATAATAGTGCCAATGGGAAAAGTCTCCTTACACGTTCTAAATTGTTGATCCAACCACTGAGACCTGTGACTATGTCTTGCATACTTGTAAAAAAGATTTGCCTTGAAATCTGAAATAAAATTAGCCACATTGATATCTTTTCCAACCAATTCACATCTAGAGCTCTCACTCCCACTCTTCAATGTGTATTTCACCATTTCATAGACCCTTTTTTTCACTATTGTCTTTCCAAGATCTTGTTCACACCCCTCATGGAAACATGTGTCAAACTTGGATAAGCCACCACATTCTGAACACTTCTCATTTAAGCAAGCATTTTTATAAAAGGAACAACCATCAACTCTATGACATAAGAGTTGATCTAACAAGTCTCTTGATGATTTTGGAAGCCCACTAGCCCCACAATCCTCCAACATTTCTTTACTATGCAAAGTAGAACGGATGGAGCATAATAGTTCATGGTGCATAGAAAACTCAACATGATATTTGCAACATGTATTTCGAATTTTGAGTGGCACACAATAAAATGGCTTCAAATATTCAAAAGCCCTTTGTGATATATGAACACTTGGATGACTCTCTCTAAATTGTTTGAACAACATAGTTTGACTTACCTCCAAATAGTGTTTAGGATGTGGCGTGCGGTCTCTGATGCCAATTCTCAATTTTAAAACATATTTAGCATTGGGTGATACTCGTGAGTTAGAGTGCCAAAATTGTATAATTTCTTCCTTTACATCATCGGATAGCTTCTTATCAAAATGTGGAAGTCTCCCACCAAATGCCCATGTTTCATTTTGAAGAGGATCATCAATTTTCTCTCGTCGACTAAGTTCTCTTCTCAAAGTAGTATGATTTAGATTCAAATCAATACAAGTTTTTCTCATATATCTACCCTTTCTCAAATGATGACTTACCAAAGAGGTTGTAATAACCCTTTGAGCAGCTCTATTATCCTTCTCTCTACTATTTTTCCCAACGCTATTGAGAGCACTGAAAAGATTCTTCACAATAATGGCATTTCTTTTCAACTTTTAATTGACACGAATTTTCAATTTGGAAAGCATAGGTCTCATCTTTTGTATCTTTAATAAGTGCATGAAAAGCTGACATTGCTCTACCACCGTCTTGTTGCCGAAAAACATCTGATATAGTCTTGAAGCCCATAACCGAATGGTTCTTTCTAATTTTTTTCCTTCCAAACTAGTCATAATCATTTCATCAATTTCAATTATCCATTTTGGTGTTTTAGAACCTTCATGTCAATTATAATTAGGAGATATGTAAGGTTCTTGTGCATTAAGTTCCTGTGCATTGTCATCTTCGACATGGTCAATTATGCAATTTGGATTATGACTTGGTGGCATTTCTTCTTCAAAATTTTCAATCTCTACATTTTCAATTTTCGCATTATCATTTTCAATAGGTACATTTTCATTCCCCAACTGTACATTTTCATTATCTGACTCTATGATTTCACCTTCTATTAATTCATCGTCAACTTGATTGATATTTAGCATACCTTGTCTTTTTTTTTCGGTGTTTCATTTTGTCCTTTTTCCTATATGCTGCAATGTCTTCATTGGATATCTTCATTTTACGTTTATTCTTTCGACGACTACTGCTCTCCATTTAGATGACAAATTCGAACACCTAAGGTTATATTTTCGAATTCTTTTCGATTGGTTGGGCCCCAAAACACGACTTTTTACAAATCCCGTGAAAAAAGAGGTAAAAAAGTAATGTTGTCGGGTCTGTAGGGATAGTCAAATATTTGAAATTGATGCTAGTATAATCGGATATTCGATAATAGATCGGATATCCGATCTAGGATCGGATATCTGATATAGGAAGAGGACTTTTGGGGGGAAAACTTGCTAAGGTTTCCCTCCTTTGCCACAATAATATTAATATTATGAAAATATTTGGAGGCAAACGACTTTAATTTATAACTAAGTTAATAGTATATTAGTATTAGTATAAAATATCAATAATATTAATATAAAATAGTATTAATATACCTATAGTATCAATATTATTATTATACCTATAATAGTATTAATATTATTAATATAGATATAATTGTGTAAATATATAGTGTTTATTTATATTATAATTATTATCTTAAAATAGTATAAATAGTATATCCTAAAATATTACGTTATATATACTAAAATATTACGTTATTATATAGATATATTAATAACATATATATTAATATAATAATATTTATAATATATATCATATTTAATAAAAATATTACGTTGTTATATATATATTATATTATTATACATATCAATATAATAATATATAATACAAAGAGGGTCGTCATTTAATGGGTCAAAGGGGGTCATAGGTCACCCTATGACCCCCTTTGACCCATATGAACGACTCGACTATGTCCCTAGGGGTCCTAGGACCCCTAGGGACATACGTCGTCGTTTAATGGATCAAAGGGGGTCATAGGTCACCCTCTGACCCCCTTTGACTCATATGAATGATTCAAATATGTCCCTAGGGGTCCTAGGACCCCTAGGGACATATGTCATCATTTAATAGGTCAAAGAGGGTCATAGGTCACCCTATGACCACCTTTGACCCATATTATCCATTCGAATATGTCCCTTGGGGTCTAAGGACCCCTAGGGACATATGTCATCATTTAATGGGTCAAAGAGGGTAATAGGTCACCCTATGACCCCCTTTGACCCATAATACCCATTCGAATATGTCCTTAGGGGTCCTATGACCCCTAAAGACATATGTCATCGTTTAATGGGTCAAAGGGGGTCATAGGTCACCCTATGACCCCCTTTGACCCATATTACCCATTCAAATATGTCCCTAGGGGTCCTAGGACCCCTAGTGACATATCTCATCATTTAATGGGTCAGAGAGGGTCATAGGTCGCCCTATGACCCCCTTTGACCCATATTACCCATTCGAATATGTCCCTAGGGGTCCTAGGACCCCTAGAGACATATATCATCATTTAATGGGTCAAAGAGGGTCATAGGTCACCCTATGACCCCCTTTGACCCATATTACCCATTCGAATATGTCCCTAGGGGTCCTAGAGACATATATCGTCCTTTAATGGGTCAAGAGAGTCATAGGTCACCCTATGACCCCCTTCGACCCATATGTACGATTCAAATATGTCCCTAGGGGTCCTAGGACCCCTAGAGACATATGTCGTCATTTAAAGGGTCAAAGAGGGTCATAGGTTACCCTATGACCCCATTTGACCCATATTACCCATTCGAATATGTCCCTAAGGGTCCTAGGACCCCTAGGAACATATGTCGTCGTTTAATGCATCAAAGGGGTCATAGGTCACCCTATGACCCCCTTTGACTCATATGAACGATTCAAATATGTCCCTAGGGATATGTTGTCGTTTAATGGGTCAAAGGGGGTCATAGGTCACCCTATGACCCCCTTTGACCCATATGAACGATTGGAATATGTCCCTAGAGTCCTAGGACCTCTAGGGACATATGTCGTCGTTTAATGGGTCAAAGAGGGTCATAGGTCACCCTATGACCACATTTGACCCATATTACCTATTCGAATATGTCCCTTAGGGTTCGAGGACCCCTAGGGACATATGTCATCATTTAATGGGTCAAAGAGGGTCATAGGTCACCCTATGACCCCATTTGACCCATATTACCCATTCGAATATGTCCCTTCGGGTCCGAGGACCCCTAGGGACATATGTCATCATTTAATGGGTCAAAGAGGGTCATAGGTCACCCTATGACCCCCTTTGACCCATATTACCCATTCGAATATGTCCTTAGGGGTCCTATGACCCCTAGAGACATATATCGTCGTTTAATGCGTCGACCCATATGAACGATTTGAATATGTCCCTAGGGGTCCTAGGACCCCTAAAGACATATGTCATCGTTTAATGGGTCAAAGAGGGTCATAGGGTAACCTATGACCCCATTTGACCCATATTACCCATTCGAATATGTCCCTAGGGGTCCTAAGACCTTTAGGGACATATGTCATTGTTTAATGGGTCAAAGAGGGTCATAGGTCACCCTATGACCCCCTTTGACCCATATTACCCATTCAAATATGTCCCTAGGGGTCCGAGGACCCCTAGAGACACATATCATCGTTTAATAGGTCAAGAGGGTCATAGGTCACCCTATGACCCCCTTTGACTCATATGAACGATTCAAATATGTCCCTAGGGGTCCTAGGACCCCTAGGGACATATGTTGTCGTTTAATGGGTCAAAAGGGGTCATAGGTCACCCTATGACCCCCTTTGACCCATATGAACGATTGAAATATGTCCCTAGGGTCCTAGGACCCCTAGGGACATATGTCATCATTTAATGGGTCAAAGAGGGCCATAGGTCACCCTATGACCCCATTTGACCCATATTACCCATTCGAATATGTTCCTTGGGGTCCGAGGACCCCTAGGGACATATGTCATCGTTTAATGGGTCAAAGAGGGTCATAGGTCACCCTATGACCCCCTTTGACCCATAATACCCATTCGAATATGTCCCTAGGGGTCCTAAGACCCCTAAAGACATCTGTCGTCGTTTAATGGGTCAAAGGGGTTCACATGTCACCCTATGACTCCTTTTGACCCATATTACCCATTCAAATATGTCCCTAGGGGTCCTAGGACCCCTAGCGACATATCTCGTCATTTAATGGGTCAGAGAGGGTCATAGGTCACCCTATGACCCCCTTTGACCCATATTACCCATTCGAATATGTCCCTAGGGATCTTAGGACCCCTAGAGACATATATCATCGTTTAATGGGTCAAAGAGGGTCATCGGTCACCTTATGACCCCCTTTGACCCATATGTACGATTCGAATATGTCCCTAGGGGTCCTAGGACCCCTAGAGACATATGTCATCATTTAAAGGGTCAAAGAGGGTCATAGGTTACCCTATGACCCCATTTGACCCATATTACCCATTCGAATATTTTCCTAGGGGTCGTAGGACCCCTAGGGACATATGTCGTCGTTTAATGCATCAAAAGGGATCATAGGTCACCCTATGACCCCCTTTGACTCATATGAATGATTCAAATATGTCCCTAGGGGTCCTAAGACCCCTAGGGACATATGTTGTCGTTTAATGGGTCAAATTGGGTCATAGGTCACCCTATGACCCCCTTTGTCCCATATGAACGATTGGAATATGTCCCTAGGGTCCTAGGACCCCTAGGGACATATGTCGTCGTTTAATGGGTCAAAGAGGGTCATAGGTCACCCTATGACCCCATTTGACCCATATTACCCATTCGAATATGTCCCTTGGGGTCTGAGGACCCCTAGGGACATATGTCATCATTTAATAGGTAAAAAAGGGTCATAGGTCACCCTATGACCCCCTTTGACCCATATTACCCATTCGAATATGTCCCTAGGGGTCCTCGAACCCTTAGAGACATATATTATCGTTTAATGCATCAAGAGGGTCATAGGTTACCCTATGACCCCCTTTGACCCATATGAACGATTCGAATATGTCCCTAGGGGTCCTAGGACCCCTAAAGACATATGTCATCGTTTAATGGGTCAAAGAGGGTCATAGGTTACCCTATGACCCCATTTGACCCATATTACCCATTCGAATATGTCCCTAGGGGTCCTAGGACCCTTTGGGACATATGCCGTTGTTTAGTGGGTCAAAGAGGGTCATAGGTCACCCTATGACCCCCTTTGACCCATATTACCCATTCAAATATGTCCTTAGGGGTCCGAGGACCCCTAGAGACATATATCATCGTTTAATGGGTCAAGAGGGTCATAGCTCACCCTATGACCCCCTTTGACCCATATGAAAGATTCAAATATGTCCCTAGGGGTCCTAGGACCCCTACAGACATATGTCATCGTTTAATGGGTCAAAGAGGGTCATAGGTTACCCTATGACCCCATTTGACCCATATTACCCATTCGAATATGTCCCCAGGGGTCCTAGGACCCTTAGGGACATATGTCGTCATTTAATGGGTCAAAGGGGGTCATAGGTCACCCTATGACCCCCTTTGACTCATATGAACGATTCAAATATGTCCCTAGGGGTCCTAGGACCGCTAGGGACATATGTCGTCGTTTAATGGGTCAAAGGGGGTCATAGGTCACCCTATGACTCCCTTTGACCCATATGAACCATTCGAATATGTCCCTAGGGTCCTAGGACCCGTAGGGACATATGTCTTCATTTACTGGGTGAAAGAGGGTCATAGGTCACCCTATAACCCTCTTTGACCCATATTACCCATTCGAATATGTCCTTAGGGGTCCTAGGACCCCTAGGGACATATGTCATCGTTTAATGGGTCAAAGAGGGTCATAGGTCACCCTATGACCCCCTTTGACTCATATTACCCATTCGAATATTTCCCTAGGGGTCCTAGGACCCCTAGAGACATATATCGTCGTTTAATGGGTCAAGAGGACCTATGACCCCCTTTGACCCATATGAACGATTCGAATATGTCCCTAGGGGTCTTAGGATCCCTAGAGACATATGTTGTCATTTAATGGGTCAAAGAGGGTCATAGGTTACCCTATGACCCCATTTGACCCATATTACCCATTCGAATACATATGTCGTCGTTTAATGGGTCAAAAGGGGTCATAGGTCACCCTACGACCCCGTTTGAATCATATGAACGATTCAAATATGTCCCTAGGGGTCCTAGGACCCTTAGGGACATATGTCGTCGTTTAATAAGTCAAAGGGGGTTATAGGTCACCCTATGACGCCCTTTGACCCATATGAACGATTCGAATATGTCCCTAGGGTCCTAGGAACCCTAGGGACATATGTCATCATTTAATGGGTCAAAGAGGGTCATAGGTCACCCTATGACCCCCTTTGACCCATATTACCCATTCGAATATGTCCCTTGGGGTCCAAGGACCTCTAGGAACATATGTCATCGTTTAATGGGTCAAAGAGGGTCATAGGTCACCCTATGACCCCCTTTGACCCATATTACCCATTCGAATATGTCCCGAGGGGTCCTAGGACCCCTAGAAACATATATCGTCGTTTAATGGGTCAAGAGGGTCATAGGTCACCCTATGACCCCCTTTGACCCATATGAACGATTCGAATATGTCCCTAGGGGTCCTAGGACCTCTAGAGACATATGTCATCGTTTAATCGATCAAAGAGGGTCATAGGTTACCCTATGACCCCATTTGACCCATATTACCTATTTGAATATGTCCCTAGGGGTCTTAGGACCCCTAGGGACATATGTCGTTGTTTAGTGGGTCAAAGGGGGTCTTAGGTCACCCTATGATCCCCTTTGACTTATATGAACAATTCGAATATATCCCTAGGGTCCTAAGACCCCTAAGGACATATGTCATCATTTAATGGGTTAAAGAGGGTCATAGGTCACCCTATAACCCCCTTTGACCCATATTACCCATTCGAATATGTCTCTTGGGGTCTAAGGAACCCTAGGGACATATGTCATCGTTTAATGGGTCAAAGAGGGTCATAGGGTGACCTATGACCCCCTTTGACCCATGTTACCCATTCGAATATGTCCCTAGGGGTCCTAGGACCCCTAGAGACGTATATCGTCATTTAATGGGTCAAGAGGGTCATAGGTCACCCTATGACCCCCTTTGACCCATATGTACGATTCGAATATGTCCCTAGGGGTCCTTGGACCCATAGGGACATATGTTGTCATTTAATGGATCAAAGAGGGTCATAGGTCACCCTATGACCCCCTTTGACTCATATGAATGATTCGAATATGTCCCTAGGGGTCCAAGGACCTCTAGGGACATATGCCATCGTTTAATGGGTCAAAGAGGGTCATAGGTCACCCTATGACCCTTTTTGACCCATATGAACGATTCGAATATGTCCCTAGGGGTCCTCAGACCCCTAAGAACATATGTCGTCGTTTAATGGGTCAAAGAGGGTCATAGGTTACCCTATGACCCCATTTGACCCATATTATCCATTCGAATATGTCCCTAGGGGTCCTAGGACCCCTAGGGACATATGTCATCGTTTAATGGGTTAAAGGGGGTCATAGGTCACACTATGACCCCCTTTGACCCATATGAACAATTCGAATATGTCCCTAGGGGTCCAAGGACCCCTAGAGAAATATGTCATCATTTAATGAGTCAGAGAGGGTCATAGGTCACCCTATGACCCCCTTTGACCCATATTACCCATTCGAATATGTCCCTAGGGGTCCTAGGACCCCTAGAGACATATATCATCGTTTAATTGGTCAAAGAGGGTCATAGGTCACCCTATGACCCCCTTTGACCCATATGAACTATTGGAATATGTCCCTAGGGGTCCTAGGACCCCTAGGGACATATGTCGTCATTTAATGGGTCAACCTATGACCCCCTTTGACCCATATTACTCATTCGAATATGTCCCTAGAGGTCCTAAGACCCCTAGGGACATATGTCATTGTTTAATGGGTCAAAGGGGGTCATAGGTCACCCTATGACTCCCTTTGACCCATATGAATGATTCGACTATGTCCCTGGGGGTCCTAGGACCCCGAGGGACATATGTCGTCATTTAATGGGTCAAAGGGGGTCATAGGTCACCCTATGACCCCCTTTGATCCATATGAACGATTCAACTATGTCCCTAGGGGTCCTAGGACCCCTAGGGACATATGTCATCGTTTAATGGGTCAAAGGGGGTCATAGGTCACCCTATGACCCCCTTTGACCCATAATACCCGTTCAAATATGTTCCTAGGGGTCCTAGGACTCCTAGAGACATATGTCATCGTTTAATGGGTCAAAGGGGGACCGATATGAATGATTCGGCTATGTCCCTGGGGGTCCTAGGGACATATGTCATCATTTAATGGGTCAAAGGGACCCCCTTTGACCCATTAAAGGATGACATATGTCCCTAGGGGTCCTAGGACCCCTAGAGACATATATTATCGTTTAATGGGTCAAAGAGGGTTATAGGTCACCCTATGACCCCCTTTGACTCTTATATATTAATAATATACATATTAATAATATACATATATATTAATAATATACATATCAATATAATAATATATATATATATATATATACATATATATATATATATATACATATATATATATACATATATATATATATACATATACATATTACATTATTATATTTAATGAAAATATTACGTTATTATATAAATATATTAATAACATACATATTAATATAATAATATATAATACGTATTTTATATATATAAATTACGTTATTATATTTAGTAAAAATAATAATAATATATATTATATTTATAGATTGTAATAAGATTAACATAAGATATTATTATATATTATTAGATTATATCTTGTATGTTTACATTACGTTATTATATATATATAATATATTAAAATATGCCTTTACATATTAATATAAGTGAAATAATTTAAAAATAAAAAATTAGAACGTTTAAATCGAATTTCCCTCCAAAATTTGAATATTTTTGGAATTTGACTACCGAGCCATATCGGATATTCGATGTCAAATCGAATATCCGATTTTGAATCGGATATCCGATCAGGCTTGGTATTTACCAAGTCTGCCCGATCAACCCCAAAGACGTGTTTATAGAGAGTTTTAGTGATACTCAGACTTTAGGTAGCCGTCTGACAATGTTATTTTGATTGAAATTGAATGAAACGAAATGGGTTTTTTAATATCGCTCTCTAGATTCCATCAATATAATTTCTGTCAAATTTTGAGTTCGATAAATATTTATTAGTTAATTATCAATGAAGATTATTGTAAAGTGCTGATTGACATACTGAATGAAAAATTAGAGACTCCAAGTCCAGTATATGAGTGGACACATAAGATGAGGATGACTACTAACAATAATTACTACAACCATGTTGTAGACTTTTTTTTGGAATCTATTTACCCAAAAATAATAGGCACTTCGATGCCTAGATTGCCTGTGTATTGTAAAGATTGCATTCAATTGGAAAGTCAAATTGAATTGGCTGATTGGTTCTTCATGGAAGAGTATACTATCTTAAAATTTTATGATTTAATAGTTGAATAGTGCAAACTTCCAATGCATGTTACAAAAAAGGTTTTTGCATTGGAATATGTACTAAAGATGGAGAGAGCAAATGAATTTTCACTAGACAACAAAAGAAAATGATATTTCCTTCCTTGCCTTTTGCAATTACAAGCCACACATTTGAGAGAAAGGCGTTCAAAGTGCCAAATGAATTGGTAAAATTTTTTGGCTTTGATTTTGTTAGTAACTAGAATTATGATCCACTCAATATAATATGAACACTTAATTATGTCAGCAAAACCAAATTTTAGTTTAAGGGATTTTGCATCAAAGTTTGATTAGATAAGGAAAAGAAATAGGGAAATTGTGAAGACTTTGAAAAGTGATGCAGCTGTTGAATGTTGGGGATCTACTAATAGTATATTTCCAACATATGATCCAAAGACCAAAATGATGAACTTCATGGCTGTTATGCCCTTGGCTAGAGATAATAATCCACCAGAAAATATAATAAATTGTAATGATGTACAAGTTACTAGTCTTCAAATAGATTTCTCACAAGTGAAAAATATTGACAAAATTAATATATCAAAAGAGAGCAACAAAATGGTCTACTCTACACTTCTAAAAGTAGAGAGGAAAAACAAAAAGTGTACAAAGAAAATAGAAAAGTTACAGGAAGACCTTGATAATGTGAAGGCCAAGGAGAAAGAAGCAAATAATAGGTTCAAAGAATTGCAAAATAGGATAAATAATTATTCTTCTATAGAGGAAATTTTCCAATAGGAAAAGATGAATGAACAACTAAAAAATTTGACTAAAGAATTGGATAAGTGCCAAAAAAGAATTCAACATGAAAAATACTCTACTATATAGTTATTCAAGTTTGTAGAGAGTAGTGCACAGGTCAACAATAAATTGAAACTAGCATGGACTCTACTATCAAGGAAAATAATAATTTGAAGATTGAATTGGAGAATAAAAAGAAAAAAGAGGAGTCTAAGGCAAGGATAATTGATAATTTGTAGAAGGAATTGGGGAATGAGAAGAAAAAAGAGGAGTCTAGTGTGAACACACTCCACAATTTGAAGAAGCAATTGGAGAATATGAATTAAAAAAAGGAGTCAACTACAAAAACAATCCTTGATTTGAAGAAGGAATTTGAGAATGTGAAGAAAATAGAGTCTAGTGCAACTACAAACAATAACACAATCCACTATATGGAGAAGGAATTGGAGGATGTGAAGAAAAAAAAGGAGTCAACTGCAAAGAAAATCTTGGATTTGAAGAAGGAATTGGAGAACACAAAAAAAGAGGAGTCTACTCAAACACTCTGTGATTTGAAGGAGTTGGACAATGCAAAGAAAAAGGATTCATCCATTGCGAAGACAATCCATTATTTGAAAAGGGAACTCGGGGATGAGAAGAAAAAAGAAGTAACTACATAAAGACAATCGAAGATTTGAAGAAGAAATTGGAGGATGAGAGGAAGAGAGTAGCTAATTGGCAAGGGAAACTAGAGGAAATATAGAAAAAGAATGGAATAGAGATGTCTAAAACGAAGAAAAAGATGGAGAATGTAATTGTACAAAATATAATGACATCTTCCAAAGACCATCATGTCAATGATACTATAATAAACATAGTTAAGCTTATCCAACAAGAAACTTGGGAGAAACTAATGAAGAACAATGATAGTTTGTTTGAATGGTTTGATTTAAATAGAAATATTAGAGTTGTCTTCGAAAATGTAAAAAAAGATGTTTAGGGTAAAAGAAGCATCTTCACTAATTCCTTAAAAAATCTTGTTAAACAAATTTTGAATAAAGTATAGAGATCCAATGATAGGGATTTAGAAAACCAAGGAATAAAAAATGGCTTGGATGCCTTTGTAATGACCTTTGTTGTCTATCACAATTTTGAACAATTAATGGAAATATATGAAGCTCTCAAATTTACTTCCAGAGATTTGATGAAGATGAATCAGAACATACTTAACTTGCTAAATGTTGGATTACCAAATCTAGCTTACTCAGATGAAAAATTCATTAGAAAAGAAGATTATATTAAAAAGTTTCACAACACCATGAATTCTAATTTAGGAAACTTGTCCAAGGAAACCACTCTAGAAAGAATTGCAAGTTGCATCAAACTACTACCAATGATGGATGCAGTTATAGATAAATTCCTTAATTCATGTAAAAATATCTCTTCGAAGTATTCATTATTGACAAGATTACAACTATTTAGCTACAACCTCAAAAAAATATATCTTCCAAATGATGTAGAATGGAGTGCTCTAAAGAACATCATTGCAGCTAGGTCATCTTCTCAAACTATTAGTGACAGCCATAGCTAATAGCACTAAGAAGTAACAACTTAGTAAGTGATAGTACTATAATTATTTTGTTACTTGTTGCTCTTTAATTTCAAATTTTGGATTTAATTTCAACTTTGTTTAATATTAATTGTTGTAGGAATCAAGAGCCAACATATAGGATAGTTGGATAGATAGGCACTAGCATACTATTACTACACATAGTAGATGGAAAAAATTTCCCTACTCCTACTTGAAAAAATTGTACAATTAGCAATGTGGCAATGTGATTGTACACACATAATGTATTATGTAGTAATAATAAGATTATATACAATTACAAACTGACCTACAACTATTGTCGCTCCCTTGTATCTGTAAAAGGGAGTTCAAGGTCATTTGACATTGAGTCATTTGCAAAGGGTTGTAATTGTTTGTAATTGTTAAATGTATTATGTTATAGGCTGATTTATAATTATAAATTATAATACAATTTTTAAAAATAAATCTTATTCAGTTAAATGCATTATGTTACAATTTCTTAAAGAAACTAGAATCAACAAAAATTCAAAAATGTCTAAAAATTGGAAAAAAATGAAAATCTCAAGTTCAACATGTATTATTGTATTAAAAGTAGAATCAATGAAAATCACAACATGTTTAAAAAATATAATCAATGAAAATATCAACATGTGTAGACTCTAAAAGTAAAAACTAGTTTCAATGAAAATATCAACATGTAATTTTGTAACATCAACATATTTAAAAAAAAAATTAAGCATCTATAAAAGGACAGTAAATGAAGGCTATAAATTAACTTCTACAAACATAACTAATTAGTAGATAAAGTCTTAAACATTGGTAAGATCAGAGCACATAAATTAATTTGAATTGAAATGGGTAAGACCAGAGCTACTAGATTACTACTTGACTCATGCAAAAGTTAGAACTTGAAGTTGAGATGTTGCTATAGTTGCCACTTTGGCTGGACCAGCTCATCATCACTATCATCAAAATCCTCCTCATTTATTGTATATAATATTTCATTGTTTGTTGTGTTTTCTTCAGATTCACTGTCAATGTTAGTATGCATGCCAAAGTCAACATCATCTTCATTGCTTCCAATATTAGGACATGAACCACTGCCACTGCTAATGCCACCGCCACTGCCATTGCCACTACCACTGCCATTGCCTCTGCCACTACCACCACCACTACCACTACCACTTGGGTTTGAAATGTTGGCCATCCTTCTTCTTCCACATTTGTTTCTCCAAATGCTGAGAGCTCTGTCATAAGGGAAACTATCTACCTCATACCTAGAATTATAGACCCTCAAACAATTATCCAAAGTTTTGTTTAATTTCTTTCTAGCCTTTGACTTTAGGAAGCCCAAAGTACTAAAAACTCTCTTATCCTCCACTAAACCCAACATCATTGTCAAACATAAGTCGGTAAGCTTGACATATTCTTGTATTGACGCTCTCAACTTATTGCTCTTACCAAGGTTTTTCCAAAGCTTTGTTACCAGTCCCTCTTCATTTAGATTCTCCATATGTTTGTAAAATAATATGATTGATCTCTTAGTTGAGATTCATCTAAAATTCCATTTATAGTTACTCCTTTGATTACTTTAGGTTTGCAAAAATGTTGAGTCAAAGTTGTCATCCTTATTCAAAAATCACTCAGACAGTTTAGAGACCAATCATTTTTGGTATTATAATAGGAAAGGTAAACTTTTGAGAGGGGGTGAATCAATAGTTTAAACTTGGACCCAAAAACTTTCACCTTACAATCATCCCATGCATTCAATGTATAAACTAAAATAACATATAAAGCACATACATCTAAAACATGTAAACATATAAGCATTCACACACATAACACCAAATATGATTATCCAGAAACCCCCCAAGTGAGAAGGTAAAATTGGAGTAGGGATGAAACCCACAAATCTTCACTACTATAGTAATAAAGTGTATCCAATGAAGGTTACAATGTTTTGATCATGAGTCATGATCTACCGTATGAAAGGTCTTCCCTGTTAAAGGCTTACAAAAACTATTAGGTCTCACCTTGTTAGAGGATTTCAACACCCTATTAGAATTGTGCTTTGCTAAAGGACTTTAACTCACAACCCTAAAAGGATTTCAATAAAACCTATTAGGACTACTCTGTGAAGAGATTTTGATTGAAATCACCTATTCAAATGTCTCAACATTGATCCTATGATTAGCACTTGATTATTTGATAAAATATCACCTCTAAACAATGTCTTCTTGATCCTTCTTGATCAAATGTCTCTTTTCTGTATACTCTTCTCTTTCCTCTATTCTACTATAAGTAGTTCTGGAATGTAGTCTCACTTCATAACTACTTAGTCACTATGAATGCTCTATTTGTGCATGCAAACTTCTCTATACTCTCCTTCAAAAATATACAAATATGTTAGAGAGTTTAGAGTCTATCCTCCTTAAGAAGACTAGGTGACTTAGGGTTAGGTATGAATCTACGACTAAGATTCATCCATTTTTTCACGTAATCCTTGCAATTTTCTAAATGGCTACATGTAATTGCATAGGGAATCCAACTTAAGATTTTTCCTCATCTCCAAAATATCATAATTCATCCTTAAGTCAGCTCAAAAATTGTTTACATAGTTGTTTGTGCCATTACAAAAAAATATGTCAAACTCACTCGGCACCTAAAGCCTCTAATTCTCAGCATATATTGAAATATTTGTTGTGACTTGGCATTTGTATTACTTGGCATCTAGTATTTACTTGGCTCCTAAATCACTTGACATACACTGTCTACTTGACACTTGAGTGACTCAACACATGAGTAGCTTGACACTCATTGTGAACTTGACATGCTTTATATTTTTCTCAACATATTTTACTTGTTCAACATGAACTAAGTAAATAACTTAAGTGTGTTGACACTCACTTTTTAAAACCAATCTAAGATCAATAATCTCCCCATTTGAAATGAGTGTCAAAAAACACTTGAGTATACATTAATATCCTTAATCTCATGAGCATAACATGTCTTAACTCAGCTTATATACAAAACTTCAAAATTTCAAAATTTTATAACAACTTGTATACCTCAAAATTTGATGATTCTCCCTAAGTTAAGAGTTTTTTCTATAACCATAAGTTTGTACTCCTATTGAGAAAATGTGTCTTTGTTAATACACTTTGACTTCATGTTGTGTTGTTCTTGGTCCCTCTTAGCTTGATCTAACTTTTATCTGTCCTTGTTTCTTCTTCTCCATCTTTATTTTTCACTCTCCAAAATTCTTATTCTCCCCCAAAAATATTTTTTCTCCCCCTTTGTTTGATTCTCCCCTTCTATTGTATTCTCCCCCCTTTTGACACTTATGTCAATGGGCTATACACTTATAGTGTGTTTTTTTAGAAAAGATTTATGGACATCCAATATTACCTCAAGAGTTGCATTCTAGTTCTCACATGCTACATCCAATGACTTGATTTGGATAGAGAGTTTGACAACAAGTTGGACTAGACCATCTAAGGTAGAAAGATTGGGGTCTTTCTTCATTAGGGTTTCAACATAGCCTAGTTCCTTGTGCAAATTTTCTATATGGGGGATGAGAGTGGTCTAGATACTAATCAGTTTGGCCCTTATGTTGGCCTCATCTAATAACAATATAGCTAATTGATTCTAGGTTTGAAGTAATTTATTGAAGTGCTTCTCATTATGAGTTGGATCCATTGGTAGCTTTGCACCTGATGTAGTAATTTAGCTCTCTAGACCTAGAATGTGACTTTTGGTGTCTTGGGTGAAGAGTGATGGATTGCACAATTTGGTGTATAATGAGAATATGTTCTCAAGTACCTTCTTCACATCCTCAACCTTAGTTGCCAATAGAACTTGTATCAATCTTATATCACCTAATATCTTTTCATTGACTTTGTTTTGGAATTTCTTTTCTAACCATTCTAATAATTTAGCATTAAGATCTAGGTCTTCATTATTGACCTTCTCCACTATGTCTATCAATTATTCCATTAGTGTCTTGGTCTCATCTAGAGTTGGAAAACTAAATTCATCTAAAAAGATTTCTTTATATCCTACAATGCCTACTTCTTCTTGTGCTCCCTTCTAAGCATTTCTTGATGCTTCTTCCTTGCTAGGGCTTATTGCAATATGCCCATTTTTTTCTATAGCCATTTTAGCATAATCATACTGGGGAAAAGTGATCTCCTCATCAAGGTTCACACCTCCATATTGAATTACTTCTTCAGCCTTTAATGAACTTGAGCTTGACACTAAGATCTGTAAAGGAGTTGCATTTATGCCTTGCTTTTGAAGAGTACAACTTGATGGAGTGCCAGATACTGGTAAGGTTACCATGGCTTGAATAGTAGTTTTCTACTTTAATTGTGGTGTCATCTCACTCTCTTTAGGCTTTCCATATTCTACCATAATGACTTGACTTGCACCTTGATCATATGCAATAGGTGCAGATAAGTCTATCTGACTTGTTTCTTATTGTTCTATAGTAGCAACTTGTGTTTGCACTATGCTATTCTCTACTGTATCAATCTTGGCAATTGTATCAACCTTGTTAGATATATCTCCTAGTATTTTGACCAAAGGTTGTACATTAGTGATAGAAGGTGGTTCTTATGGATTCACCTTTTCCTTTGCAATATCAGTCATTATCTTCTATAGTTCATCCACACTGACTAGTACAGGATTATCATAAAGCTTTGCCTGTAGTATGGACCAATCTAGGATCATCTTGAGATCCTCCTCTATTAGAGGATTGATGTTCTGAGTTGTGACATCAAAAAAATCCTTAACAATTATTGTTTCAATTTTTTCACGTGTGATATGTGGAGGACTGACACTTAGCACTTGTGTGTCTTGCACACTCTATTCTTCATGTTGTTATTCCTCAGCTATTTCCTTGTCATCTATATGCATGAATGTTCCTCCCTCAATAGTATCTTCATTCTTATCATCTTCTTCATCATCATCCTTTACCTCTATGGGCTCTTCTTCTCCTTTCTTCATTGTAGCAAATCCATATGTTACTTTCCATATTTGGGTGGACTTCTTAACTACATCCTCAATGTTATTTTAAAAAATGCTAAAGGATCTATATTTACATACAAACCTAACTACATATTTCTTTACAACCTTAGCAATTTGTGCCTTAGTTAGTTTAGGTATTACTTGTGCAAGTGAGGTTTCTCTTATTTGCCTCTCCAAATTTAGACAATATAGCCATTTTTGCTCAACACTATTGTATAGACTCTTAGGCATGGAGTTGGAAATCTCTATTGAGGTTGTCTTGAATTTTTCCATCATAGCATATATGGCCTCCTCCACTTGGTTGTTCTCCACTTTATCCAATTTATCAAAATCAACATGACTAAATCCTAATATATATGCACTATTCTTAACATTTTCACATAAATTTTTTTAGTCTAAAAGAGGATTATAACTCACCACCTTAAATTGGTTGTTGTAATCTAATTCTATTTTCTCTTCATCAAAATTGGCTTGTGCTACATACTTCCTTCTTGGCCTTTTCTACTCTTGACCTCCTTGCTCTATTGGTTTGGTCTTTTCTTTAGCCTTTTGAGTTGTTGTACATGTACTAGCTCTTGTAGTAGGTGCAGTAGGCTTGGCTTGGCTTGGCTTGGTTTTGAAGTTTTCTTAGCCCCTACCATAGGTTGTGCCTTGCCCTTCCTCTTCTTTATATTAGTGGTTGTAGGTGCTTCCTTGGCTTCTTATTCCTTGGCACCTTCAACTACTTCAGTCTCCTCCTCTTTTGGCTGATCCTCACCCATACCCTGAGTTAATGCAAGAGGTGCTTGTGCTTGAGATTCTTCTTCCTCTTCATCCTCTTCTTCTTCTTCTTCCTTCTGCTTGTCACCTTCACCAAATTTAGCCTTTAGTTTCTTCACCAGCCTATCTTTCTTCTTGATAATTATGGCAGTCTTCAATTCCATGATGATTTTGGACTTTGCCAATTCACAATTTCCAAATATCTTTTCACTTTTATCTACCTCTTCTGCAAGTAATGCAATAATAGTTGCAGAGGCTTTACCAACATTTATTTCATAGCCTAAGGGTCTGAACCATCTCACCCTTGGTGTAGTAGCTTGTATAATAGTATAGTCAGCATCCAATAGAAAACATACATTATCATAGTGTTTCTCTACTTGTGATACTATTATTCTCAATCTCTTCTTCATTGAATACTTAAAGGCTTCAAAATAACTTGTCATCAAGGATTAAAAATTCTCACCTAATTGCTCAATATACTCACCAATCTATACTACAATTGATCTATTAGTTTCGCATCCCACAGTGCCAAATGAAGGGAATGTATTTTGCATATAAAATAATATGCATTCCAATATAGAACCAAATTTACATTGTGCATTCTTTTTCTTTTTGATTGCTCCAAGGTTCTCCATCAATTATTGCAATTGTAGCTCTACTAGATCATATGTATGATCTTTCTTAATAATTTTATATCCCACATCTACAGCTATATAGGTGTAGACACTCAAAAATGGTTTGCATCTATGGTTTCATCACTTCTTCATACTAATTCATCCCATTTTCTCATTCCACTAATTTTGATCTTTCAGCCAATTTGATCATATCTCAATAGTGTATGTTATCATCTATATCCTCTTTTACATCAATTTCATGTCATTTAAAAACCATTTCAAATCAACTCAAAATCATACCAAATCAACTCAGAATCACCTAAAATCAGTCCTAATCATCACAAAACATATCAAACATCCCAAATCAATCATCATTTGTCTGATCCTAGGCATTTTTGTGGCTTTTAGTACCTTGGAAACCTATCAATCTATCAAATCTTATCAATCTGACCTTAGTACTGTCATGGCTCTTAGTGCTAGGTCAAACTATCATTCATGTCATCTGATCTTTGACATTGTTGAGTCTTTCAATGTTAGATCATGGAATTATCAACCATTTTAATAATATTGATTGCATCCGTTGATATTATTATGATCAACGCTATCAACCAATCTTGATCATGTAGCATTTTACAATGTCAATTAAATGTTACATATCTTTAGTTCATGTCATGTGTACTTGTCATGTTATCAATTTTGATCAACCAACTTGACCATGGATTTAGTCTATCCATCATCATCCTAGTTAATTTCCATTATCATCACACTTCATCAAAGGATACTGTCACACTCATTAAATCAAACCAGCCAATCATTTACTAATTTTCTCTATAGGATTAAATAACTCATAATTTAATCCTATTGTTCTTACTAATTATTGTTCCTAATTGTCATCCTCAATCAATTAACTAATTTTATTAATTAAATTATTTATCATTCACAAATAATAGAAATTTGTAATTTCCTAAGTCATATTTTCCACCTTTAATTCTATTTTCACTAATTTCTATTTTGTGGAATAAAGGATTTTTAATTCAAATATTCAATAAAATATTGACATCATCATGACACATGGGTGTGACACCTCATGGATTCTCCTTTGACACTTGGCTAAGATATGTCATAATCCAATATTCTAATTCTCTTATGCACATCCATATTTGGCTACCTTTGTCATAGATTCTTGGCTTTAAGTGGGCTTGAGGTGTCATATGATGTGTCATAGATTCTCAACCATATTTATCCTTGTTTGACTTCCAAGCATCACAAACTCCTACACTTGGAATCTTGTGTCATATGCATCATGGATTCTCTAAGAAATATCTTGCCATGTTGCATATCCAAGGTGACAATTCCAATGCTCTCACCCTTGTGTTGATTATAAAATGAGCATTCTTCCTCTCATTTTTGGTCCTAATTCTAAAGTTTTTTCAAGTCCCTAGTTTCTCACATTTTTCACTCCATTTCTCACACTAAAATCACAACTTAAAGTATTCTCATACCATCATTATCATAAAATTTTTCTTCAATATTTTTTGCACTATAGCCAATTTGGAGCTACATCACATGGAGAAGAAAGAAGGACATGGGAGCTACAAATGAAAGAGGAAGTTTTAGATTTTCTTTCTTGTTTTGATTCATTTGACTTTCATGGTAGACTAGAGGGTGTTATCATATGTTTATTGGGTTTGTGATTTTCTCATAGCCTGTTAGACATTATCCCATTTTCTAGGTCCTACAATTGGTGAACCCAACGTGAACATGCTTATCTAACTTGGGTTTCTTGTGTTTGTGCTCATAGGTGCAAGGAAGGAGCTCATTTCAAGGGGTATAATCACTATTTTCTCTCCTTTATCATGCTTGTATGGTCTTGTTTCATGCATTTTTTTAGTTTGCTACCCTAGGGTGCAGTCTGCTCTATCAGGGCACACTAGGGACACCTAGGAGGTAGTTTTAGAGGCCTAGGAGACACCATAACCCCTTTCTACTTTTCCCAAGTCACCAACTATGCTTAGAACTTACCAATTGCACCCTTTTGGGCCCCAACTACTCCATGGGCATAGTCTGCACTATCTAGGTGTACTTTGGAGTTTAGGTTCCAAAATTTTTAGTTTCTAGGTCTTATTTAGGCACCATTTCCCCACAACTTGGCATTGACTTCCCAACTATGCCCAAAAACTACCAACTACACCCTTTTGAGCCCCAAGTGCACCATGAGCATGGTTAGCACTATCTAAGCACACTTGGGGGCATTTTGAGCCAATGTTACCTTTTGGGGCACAATCTACTCTGTCAGAGTGCACTTGGTTCACAAAAAGCACCTATTTCAATCAAAATTTGCACTCATAGTTTTTGTTTGCTTCTAGGACCTAGATTAGAGGTTTTTGTGTTACTGATGGCTTGTTTGCAACATGTAGAAATTTTTGGATGAAGACTAATCATTGAAAACTACCAATGTTTGTTTGCAGGATGTTGTTGAAGACCATTGTGTGTTTGTCAAAACCATGTGTGTGGATTTCCTAGATTAGATAACACTTCATTTGGTGCTTAAAATAAACTTTTCTTTTCTTATTGGCATGTCTATGGTGTTTAAAACCCTAGGGGTTACATGGACATATCCTCTCCCCTCACCATTCATGGATCTTGGGTGTAAGAAAAATCCATGTTACTTCTATAGGAAGCCTGCCTTGGACCAAGATACTCAATATTGGGTATGCCAGGGGACGACTTTAGAGCTGTAATAGGCCAAAAGGTAGGTCAATGTTCTAGTTGCTATATAAAACTTAATTACAGTGAAAGTCATGTCAGTGGTATTGTTGAGTGATAGCTCACCTCCAGTACTCTTGTGGTGTGTCAAACCTTGATTCTTGGGGCTGGGAGACCTTCTAAGGAAGTTTAACATTCAATTTTTGAATATAATGCCCTTACTAAAAGCTATGTTTTAGTAGCCAAAATTCTTTCTATCCACTAGCTCAAGGTGTCACCCATGCCCGTGAAGACATCCTACATTCTTGTGGTCCTTAGTAGACGCAACAGTCCCTTGGCAAGTCATGCCCCTTGGGAAGCAGATCTTGGTAGCCCAAGAAGTGAATGCGCTATAAGGGGGAGCCTATGGTGCCATGATCCTAAGTTGTCCACTCTAGATAGGTGCTATTGAACTTTGATTCAAGTAGGAATTTAGTGGATATAGTCCTAAAGCCTAGGTTGTGGTGTGCTTGTTCACTTTTAACAACAACTATTCTTGTCTTAATGTGTCTTTTGTGTGTGTAAAACATTAATCAAGATTAAAAAAAACTCTCAAATTTACATCTTGAACCTTGTCAAAACATTACACATTTTCAAAATGTTACAACCTTTGTCAAAAATTTTCAAATTTTGGTTCAATATATTCAAGACTTGGAAAACATGGCAACTCATGATCCTAAGTGTGCTTGGCATAACATAGGTTTCATCCTTGTATAGAACCCACTTGCATTCACCCTAGTTTAGGCCTTATATTTAAATCATATAGGATTCATCTTGCATCTCCTAGTCCTCATTGTGCCTCCCTCATCTTTCACATTGCATTCATTAGGGTTTAGTTTGCATCCTTTAGTCTTTGCATTTCAACCCCAAAACTTGCATTTTGCATTGCCCATCTTGTATCTTTTCATACCCACCTCTCATCTTGAACACTTTAACCATCATTTTAGGTTTCCTAAGCATCATTCTGAGCCTCCATTCTAGTCTTAACATTGTCCTCTATTTTTTACCTCACTATGGCATCAATTTGGAAACCCCAACACTCAAAATTGCCTTAGTTGTAGCCCAGCTTACCAACTGTACCCAAACTAGCCCCAACTACACCATAGGAACAATTGGTACTATCTAAGCACACTTGGTAGTCTAAGAACCTAGTTTGGGCTTCTAGACAACATTTTGAGTCTTCAACAACATCCTTAGGTACCTGGATAGGCCCCATGTCTTAGCATGCCCTGATTTGCATTCTACATCTCCTAACCTTCATTTTCTTCACTTAGGACATCATTGCATAAGTCATAACCTCCATTATACATCTCCTAAGCCATCTTAACATCAACCCTTACATCTTAGCTTCTTGGTATAGCAACTTGACAACCACCTTGATTAGATTTAATAGACATTCAACCCAGCTTCCCAACTGTGCCATGAAACTACCAACTACACCTAAACTAGCCCCAACTACACCATAGGTGTATTTGGTATTGTTGGAGCACACTTGGTGCTGTTAGGGCTCAGTTGGGCACTTGTATGACCTTTTTAGGCCCTGAAACTACATTTTAGGACCCCAAAACTACATTTAGGAGCCTCTGTAAGTCTCATTCTACACATGACCCAAAATTGTGTCTTGCAACCAAAATCTCATTTTGCATCTTAGGACCTTTCCATAGTGCATATCTGCTTAGTGTCACCACCATTTTGAGCCCCCTAAACAACATTTTGAATCCCTAAACCTTTGAATTTAGTCCAAAAATCTAAACAAAGTATGAGTCTTAGAGTACCTCCTAGTGTTGATGGACGATGGATCTTGACTAGTCTTTTTATCTTTTCTTATCATTTTCTTTGGTCAAATTTTGTCTATATTTTGATAGATTTTACCTTTTCATCTATATCATTTTGATCTTTTTGTCTTTTATCACTTTTTGGTCAAGATCCAAAGTCCATTATCACAAGGTTAAACTCCTAGACAAAATGCTTTCTAAAGATTTCACCTAAGTTCAAAACCTTGCATATACCTTTATCATTAGCCTAATCATATCCCTAGTATACCTAAATGTCATTTTAACTTACCCTAGTGGTATATTTCCCTCATCTTGCATTGTTCAAAACCTTAGCATCATTTCCACTATCAAACCCTATCAACTTGTCTAGCAACCAAATTGTCTTCTTGATCACTTATCTTCATTTTGCATATCCTAAACATCATTATAAACCTTACAAAACCATATCTTTTATATTCCACCTTGCATACATCAACCCCTAGCATCATTTCCAAGTCCAAAACTCAACCCTAATCTTCATTTTTCATACTATAGGGTCATTTTCATCTCCTTTAGTCAATCTCCAAAATGTCATTTTGCATTTGCATTTGCATAGTTTCCCTAGGACATTTGCATCTTTCATGTCAAAACCCCACTTCATTTGGAATTTTCTTAGGTTTCATAACATCCTTAAACACCTAAAAATTCAAAAAAACTCATATCTTGCATACCAACATCTTGATTATCAATTTTTTCCCTATTTTACCAATTGCACACTTCAGGTGCACAATTGGTAGTTTTAGAGTGCACTTGGTAGTTTCAAAGTGCACTTGGTAATTAGGGACTTCATTCTAGGTTCTAGAACCCTAATCTACACATCCACATCTTGCATTGCATCCCTAAACCTTGTAAAACACTCTAGAACACTCAAATCATTCACATTTTGCATTTTAGGCACCCTAACACCTCTTTTTACCCATTGCATACCTCCTACTTACCAATTGCTTACCTTCAGGGCCCTAAGTACACAAAGGGAACACTTGGTACTATTTGAGTGTAGTTGGTAGTTTAGCACAAAGTCCATTTTGGTTGTCCTCCACTTCATTTGCATCCTTAGGTATCATGCTAGCATTCACTAGGATACAATTAGCTCAAAGATCCAAAAA
Source organism: Cupressus sempervirens (assembly GCA_028749045.1). Classification (NCBI taxonomy): domain Eukaryota; kingdom Viridiplantae; phylum Streptophyta; class Pinopsida; order Cupressales; family Cupressaceae; genus Cupressus; species Cupressus sempervirens. Next base: position 495,161,356 of record CM053792.1, on the reverse strand, counting down.
ACTTTACTAACCCTTGATTTCTGAGGCTCCAACACAACCAAAACCTCATCCAAGACAAAAGAAGAGCAAAAAATCCCAAAAAACCTTTGACAAAGACCAAATTGAGGCATCATAACCTTTACTTTTAAACCCCTTAAACATGTATTTGCAAGATCACCATAACCAAGAGTTGATGCAACAAACCCTAAATAACACACCTACCATGAGCTTTCCTTCAAACGCTTACCCTACACATGGGATGGTTCAATGGAATCCTGACTTTGAACCTATATTCATGCCAATACCACCCAGAGGTGTAAGTGTACCAACCACACCTGAGGATGAACAAACACACTCCTTTGAATTCATCAAACCCAACATGAGTACTTTCAATCCTAACACATCAAACACAAAACAAGGTATTGTACACCTAAGTGATGGCTCTGATACTGACTATGGCATCATAATGAAGAAATGGCTAGGGCATGTCAAGACGAAAATTTCCACAAGAACTTCAAACTTTTGGCAGCCCAAGAAATTGGCAAATTCAAACCAAACGTGGAGGGACCTACGTCCAAACATCAAACCAACACAACAATCAAAAACATACAACCCATGATCAATTTGGATTTAGATAATGGAAAATAATCTTTGGAGTTTTCAAACATGATAATGGTGCCTATAAGGTCCCATCAAGAGTCAACCATTGAAATCCTCCAAAGTACATTTGAACACATCGATATTAATCCTTTGTTTGATAAATCACAACCAATGAAGGGAACAAAGACTCTTCCTAAGTATCCCAAAAGGATGCTAAGACTTGATCTCAATCACATGGTCCAACAAAAAGACATACCTAAAGGGACTTGTGCTCTAGGGATGCCAAATATGCCTCCTTTGGAGGAAAATCCACAAAGTGCACCTTTGCTCCTAACTCTACCAAGTGTTATGACATCAAATGTTATGGAGCCCCCCACAACGTACACCATGTGAAACATCAACTACAACAATCCCTATTGATGCACAAAGGAAAAGTCTTATTGATGTTACACCTATCCCCAAAAGGAATGCACTTCATTGTCAAATCAACATGATGTCCCAAGGAGAAACATATAACACACAAAGGTGCCAAAGCAACAATACCAACATGAAGACTAATTCTCAAGGACATAACCAACTATCCCAAAAAAATCAACTTGCAATAGTCCAAGGGCTTAATGTTTCAAACACACATTCAACATATCAACAACAACATCAACCACAATAGCCACAACCTCAAGTGGTACAAGCATCCAATGTCCCTAACAAAAAATCCAATGTAAACCCACTTGACTTCTATGCAATGTATCAACAAAAAATCCAACAACAAGAAGCCATTTTTGCTAAATAGCAAGAGAAACTCAAACAATAGTTGGAATACCAAAGATGCCTTGAGAAAAAAATTGCATACCAACAACATTTGTTACAACAACAAAATGTGCCACAATAACCTCAACAGATACCTCTACAACAACAATCACATACATGGTCTCACATACAACTGATAGAAGTATTCCAATAACAACCACAACAAATGGCACAACAACAACACATAGTACATCAATTGCAGTTCACACTACAACAAATGCCACATCAAATACCACAACAAGTACCCCAACATGTATCACAATAGGGACCCTTTGTTCTTCAAGCTACTAACATACCTCCACCACCTAGTGAGACATTACCAGATTCATTAGACACAGAAATGTCAAAATTGAGTAGACATAGCTCCTGCCACAAAAAATGGTCTACTCATAGGCACAAAATACTTGAATGGAAAGATGTCATGCAAAACCCTAATGAAGAGCTATTGCAACAATTCAAACAACTTTCCAAACAAGTTGAGGCATTGGGATTCAAAAAGAAATAAGCTCTATGATGATGGTGAATGCTTCTCTACAAGGGTCATCATCTTACCTGTTAGAGCTAGTCTAGCTACTAAGAACACTTTATTCTAGGTCCTAGATATAGAAATTAACTACAACATGATACTAGGCTGCCCATGGATCCATGCTATGAAAGCAATGCCTTCTACATACCGCTGATACTTAAAATTATCTTATAATAATGTAGGGGTCACCATTCCAAGTGATCTAGATCCCTTCCAATTCTATGCCAATCTTAGAGGAACCACTACATACCATGTCCTGACAAACCATGTAGTAAATCCACTCGAGTCCTCCAAGTATGTTGATCCTTCCACACTCACACCTGCATCCAACAAAATCCAAGACCAAGGTTGTAGTGAGTACTCCATGTCACATGCCTTTCACATTGGGAAACTTTCTTTATCTCCCAAGTCATATGGTAAACCTCAACTTATATAGAACAAGCCAAAGTTTGCATTTCAAAAGAAACCTTATCCAATTTTCACTAGTGGAGGTGGACTACATGAAGACAATGCCTACGAAAATACCTCTACATGGACTAAAAAGGCTAAAGCAGAACAAGAAATTACTCCTATATCCCCTGACAAGTATGGACCTAGATTCACCATCATGTAGAAAAAGGGATATGATGGATGTAGTGGCCTGGGACCTCAAAAGCAAGGCATTGTTCAACCCATCACTACATCAGAATGACCTTGTAGCTTGGGACTTGGATTCAAACCACTTATTTTGGGTCTTCCTAATACTGAGTCATCCTCATCTAAGGATGTGAATGCTTTAAAAGATAACAAGGCATTTAAGAACACCCAACCCAAACCCACCCAATATATATCCAACATTGGTGATCTTGATACCTCCCTCAATCTTGATCATATGTTTCCTAACTCAAATAGCCTACCTATGGAAGATAAACATGTAAATCCACCTATCACTCAAACCAATTCTTCACCTTGGGTTGAAACATTTTGGGATCCAAGCCCTCCTACTTCTGAACATGATCCCGATGATATCACTAAAGAGGATATCCATATATATGCCTTTGACCAAAGCTTATTCAATACTAATGATGGCATTTCCCTAGTTTTCCTTGAACTTATTGATTGGGACAAACAAGGACCACCAATGTTTGACTAGTTTGAAAATGATGATGCCATTGTAAAATTCTTTGAGCTCCATGAAGATTTACCATAAGGTGATCACAAATCTAGATTTTCCATTAATATAAATGTCATGGCATATTTTGGAGAGTCAACTCCATCTTCCAGTCACAAAATTGAGAAAATAACAAAAAAATACACAAGTAGGTTTCTTGGTGAAAACTAAAAGGTGCCATTAGACCATGAAAAAGTAAAAATAAAGGATGTATATGAGGGTGAAAACCTCTCTTAGGCACCCAAGGATGGAAGATTGGACACAACCCCATTGAAGAAAAGATCAACATTACTTGTGGAAATGACAGAAGAAATCAATCTAGGGACTCCTAACAACCCCAAGGTCATACATTTTGCAGCCTCATTATCACGAAAAGAAAAAGATGAATTTGTCAGATTCTTTCTAGAGAGGCATATCAACTTTGCCTGGTCTTATGTAGACATGCCCAGATTATATCTTGAACTAGTCCTTCATCACTTGCCATTGAAACCAGGAATGAAACCAGTAAAGAAAAATTTGAGAAAAATGCATCCTCAAGTTGCCCTCCTTATCAAGCTAAATTGAAGAAATTGTTGGATGTTGGCTTCATAAGACCCATTGATTATGCATAGTGGATATCCAATCTAGTACTAGTAAGAAAAACATTCTGGGGGCATCCACATATGCACTGACTTCTGTGATCTTCACAAGGCATGTCCCAAGAATGATTTTCCTTTACCAAATATCGATATCATTGTAGACATGACAGTTGGGTATGAGATGTTATCACTAATGAATGGCTTTTCCAACTACAATTAGATGAGAATAGCTCCTAAAGATCAACAGAAAATAAATTTTACATGCCCTTGGGGAACATACTGCTAGAATGTTATGCCATTTGGTCTTAAAAATGCCAAGGTAACATATCAAAGAGTAATGACTACCATCTTCCATGATTTCATGTACATCCTAATGGAAGACTATGTTGATGACTTACTATACAAATCATATAAAAGAAAAGATCATTTGGGCATCCTAGATTAGATATTCAATAGAATGGAAAGCTATAAGCTCCATCTAAATCCAAAAAAGTGTGTATTTGGGCTTGTCTTTGGAGAGCTCCTAGGATACATTGTTTCTTAATGAGGCATTGAGGTGGATCCCGAGAAAGTAAAAGCAATAATTGACATGCCTCCTCCAAAAAATCTAGAAACCTTAAGAGGACTACAAGGAAGATTATAGTCTATCCATAGATTCATTGCACAACTAGAAAATAAGTGTCACTCCTTTCAACACCTCTTACATAAAGAAGTATCCTTTCAATGGAACAAGCAATGTGAAGAATCTTTCCAACAACTTAAGGATTATCTTTTACATCCACCAATTTTAATGGCTCCTATTCCAGGAAAACCATTCATTCTATACATATCTACTGCAGATACAATATTAGGAGCTCTCTTAGCACAAAATGGTGAACAAGGATGAGAGTGAGCCATATATTACATTAGTAGAACACATGTGGGCTATGAATTAAATTATTCTCTCATTGAGTGAGCTTGCCTTCAACCCAAAATCTGAGACATTACATGCTCCATCAAAAAATAATGCTCATCTCTAAGATTGACCCATTGAAGTATCTCCTAAGCAAGGCCACTCTCACAGGATGCTTAGCCAAACGGGTCATGACCCTTAGTGAATTTGACATAGAATATATGGATAGAAAGGCAATCAAAGGGAAAGTGATAGAAAATTAGTTAGTAGAAGCACCTATGATAGATGAAAATCCCATGTTGATAGACTTTCCAGACGAATCCATATTTCACATGGATTTAGCTAAAATCTTCTACAACTATTTTGAATGGATTTCCAGATCACCTTCTACTTTTCTCTCTCTGTCTCAAATTTGAAATGATGTGAAATGAGCTAAAATTGATAAAAATGCCCTTTGAAACTCAAGCAATAAATGTTAGTCCCACATACCTCTTGATTGTCTAGTTTGATGAGGTGTGATCACCTGACCCATTAGGTGAAGTGATCCCTTCTCCATTTGATGTATTGCAATCATCTTTCATCTTCCATGTCTTGTTCATTTCATTTATAAAATTTTCAACATCTTCCTTGCCTTTTCCTTTATCAAGTTCATAGCTTGGTGCCTTATACCTTGTTGGGAAATACCTACTGATGTGACCAGTCTTCAAACAACTAAAACATGTGGTTTGACTCAACCACCTTTTGTAGTCACCTCTGAGGTGTTTCCTAATACAATTCCCAAGAACATTTCTATATTCTTGATAGTAATGAAAGCTATATCTTGTATTATAATCCTAGCTATAAGAGTTTCCATTGTTCCTTACCTTTGCTTGCCTATTTGATGACCACATGTATTTGGATCTGCACTCAAAAGCTCTATGTCCATACTTTTGATAGTTATAGAAATATCCTTCAAATCTTTGTGTGTGCATGGTCTTAGTTTTGCATTCATGTGCCTAATGACCTTGTTTATTATAATTATGATAGTGAACCATGCAATTATGATTGACACTATAATTTATAGTCTTGCTCCTACACACATTAGTAGTATGTCCTTTCTTACCACAATTATGACAAGTAGGTTTGGAGTTTTTACCTTTGTTGCTTCTTTCTTTAGCACTTTTGGATGATTCTTCTTCTTCAGTACTTGTGTATCCCAGTCCTAATGTGTCATTATTAGATCTAGGGGATCTCCTTAGTTTCTCAAAGTATTTGATGGATTCACTTGGTTTTTTGAAACTTTCAAAAAATTATTTTCCCTCTTTAGGTCATTTTGCAATTTCTTATTCTGCAACTTCAGTATTGTTATCTTAATGTCCTTGACATTCAGCCCATAGTTTGCATTCATCATTTGATGTAGAATATCTAGTTGCATGTTGAAAATATTTTTTAGTTTTGATGATTTCTCTTCTAGTGTCTTGGCCAAAACTCTTTTGTCTTCTTCAATCATAGCTTTGTCTTCCATGGCTTTCTTCTTCTATTCAGTCACTTCACATAGTAGTATGGCTTGTGATTCTTGCTCTAACTTGAGATTTCTAATTTCCTCAGCTTTGACTCCATTCTTTTCCATTAGACCTGTAATTGCTAAATCAAATTCATTGGAGTCTCCATCTAAAAATATCTTAGTAGTGTCCATCTCTTTGTATTGTGTATCATTCTCTTCAATAGCAATTTCCTTCCTTCTCTTCAAGGATTTCTTTAAGGCTTCTCTTGCTTCATTCAATTGATGTAGAATGAGATGTACTTTAATCTCTTGATTCCCAATAATCTTTCCCAACTTGTAGACTCCCATTTCCATGATCTTTCCTCAAAGCTACAAAGCTTCTCTTTTTGAGAATAAATCTCTGATACCAATTGTTGGAATTACAATAGGAAAGGTAAACTTCTAGGGGGGGTGAATCAACAGTTTAAACTTGGACCCATAAAGCTTTCACCTTACATCCATCTCATGCATTTGATGTGTAAACTAAAATAACATGTAAAAAACATACATCTAAAATATGTAAACATATAAGCATTCATACACATAACAACATATATGATTACCCAGAAACCCTCCAAGTGAGAAGGCAAAACTAGGGTGGGGATGATACTCACAAATCTTCACTACTATAGTAATAAAGTGTATCCAATGAAGGTTACAATGTTTTGATCACGAGTCATGATCTACCCTATGAAAGGTCTACCTTGTTAGAGGCTTACAAAGACTATTAGGTCTCACTTTGTTAGAGGATTTCAACACCTTGTTAGAAGTGTTCCTTGCTAAAGGACTTTAACTCAGAACCCTATTAAAGGATTTCAATATACCCTGTTAGGACTACTCTGTTAATAGATTTTAATTGAAATCACCTATTAGAATGTCTCAGGATTGATCCTAAAATTAGCACTTGATTGCTTGATAATATATCAACTCTAAACAATGTATTTTTTATCCTTCTTGATCAAATGTCTCTTTTCTTTATACTCGTCTCTTTCTTCTATTCTTCTCTAATTGGTTTTATAATGTAGTCTCACTTCATAACTTATTAGTCATAATGAATGATCTATTTGCACATGCAAACTTATCTATACTCTCCTTTAACAACATACACATATGCTAGAGATTTTAGGGTTTGTCCTCCTTAAAAAGACTAGGTGACTTAGGGTTAGTATGAACCTACGATTGAGATTCATCTATTTTTCTTCTTAATCCTTCCCATTTTTTGATTAGCTACATGTAATTGCATAGGGAATCCAACTTAAGATTCGTCCTTATCTCCAAAATATCATAATTCATCCTTAAGTCAGTTCAAAAATGGTTTAAATAGTTGTTTGTGCCATCACAAACAAATATGTCAAATCTACCTCACTTGGAACTTGAAATCTCTAATGCTAGGCATATACTAAATTCTTTGTTGTGACTTTAAATCTGTATTACTTGTCATCCATTACTTACTTGGCTCTTGAATCACTTAGAATACACTATCTACTTAGCACTTGAGTGACTTGGCACATGAGTGGTTCAACACTCACTGTGCACTTGTCATGCTCTATGTTTTGCTCAGCATATATTACTTGTTTGGCATGAACTCGGTAAATAACTTAAGTGTGTTGACACTCACTTATCAAAACCAATCTAAGATAAATAATATTGAGGAAAAATAATAGAAATTACTTTAAGAAATTCCTCTAGAAGGAATCTGAATCTATTTTTTTAAAAAAAATTGTGGCAAACTCACTTGACAGAATCAGGCATAGAGTCTTTGATCTTCTTGAAGTCTTCACTTGTAACACATGAAAGTATCTTCTTTAGTTCTAATTCTACTTCACTTCCTACTTCATTGGGGTTGGAGTCAATGTCGACATGAGCATAGTACAACATTGGTATGTCAATTCCATGTACCTTAGCACATACCTCATCATTTTCACCAATATGTAAAACGTTCCTAGGATTGTTCAAATCTATGATTTTTATCCACTTTTTAAACTTTGATTCATCTAATGGTAGTAATCGATATAGAGTATCCAGGCTACTACATGTCATTTTACATAACTTGTTATATTCTATAATGACATAGCTCTTGATTGTACCTTTTTCATAATATTTCTGATTTCCTATGGCATGGGGAGAATAGCTAATAAAGAGTATCTTAACATTAGTTAGACTTGAATATAGTCGAGGGAATCTGTCTCACACAGAGTGGATTAGTCCAAGCAATGAAAAATATTCAGAGAATACTCGATGTGTTGGTCCATCCAAAGAGATCCATCTAGTATCATTATCTTGAAGAAGCTTCCTCCCATCAGTAAGTCCTTGAGCAAAGTGTTGAAATTCCCAGACTCATTTTGGACTTCGAAAAAAGTATTGGTAAATCTCTTTGATTAAAGATTCCACTGTTCTTATACATCCAAAATCCCTAATAATTCCAAAAGCTAGATTCATTCAATGGGTCATGCAGTGGATGGGAATAGCGTAGGGTGCTAAATCATTCTTGATCTTCTTGCAAAGACCACCTTTATGACCTTGCATAACCGAAGCTCCATCTGCTCCAACACACACCAACTTTTTGGCAATTTCTATGCTATCCATACCCCCACAATCAATTAGATTACTCTTTGATAAATCATATAAGTTTTTGGTTGTTGCACTACAATTCAATTTAGCAACAAATAGTAGAAAGGGTTGAAGATCATTTATAGTATAAACATGCATGCAGACCCAAGAAGTATTATTAGTTGTTGTGACTTCATCTAGAGATAATGCAATGAAATTTGAGTGTTTTAATTTTTCCATGTTATCTTTTTTCAACCTATACAAGACAACTAGCCTATTCCCACCTGTTATTTATTAACCAATGACTTTTTATATAGTTTCAAACTTTAAAAAATTGCAATAAATCAGTAATTGAAAGGGTAGTCTATCATCGAATGCCCTCTACTCAAAATATAAAAGACCGCACTTAATTGAACTACTTTTCCCATATTTGGCACATCCATTAATTTCCCAATGAAATCTTAAGTGGAATCTTTTACTGTAGAACACTCCTCCCATAATTGCTTGTGTAACTTGTATATTTTAGCATTCCTGATATGTAGATAGTTGTCCTTTATTTTACAAGTTATCATAAATTTTTCAACTCCATCTATAGTTTCCTTTTTATAAACTTTATCGACATGCTTTTCTATGATATCAAGTTTAAGTTGCAACCTCTTCTCCTTCTTTGTTATCTCTATGCAAATATTACATATGTATTATATAGGAGGCTCACCATCAATTGGATGTGCCACTATTTAATGAATTAGTACTTTTACACCCATTCTAATTGAAAATTCCTTTTGGATAGGTTCCAGCGAGATCAAACTTTTTTACTCCAATTTTCTTTTCCCCTTTTGTACATGAACATGATTTATGGAATCATTTTTGGTTTTCTTACCTAACTAGTCTAGAACTGACTCCAAGTCTATAATATCAATTTATGACTCCCTACTTAGGGAAAGTGCCTCTAAATCATGTTCAAGTTTGTCCTCAACTGTGATATTAAGTTCACCAACTTGTGATGAATCTCCTTTTTCAATAAGCACTAGAGATCTAATTTGTGAATCATGTAGGTAGCCAACATTTCCACCACCAAAATATGTGGATATGGTTCTTCATTTTGGTAATGGTGGCCTCTCTTGGTTTTTAGGGATCTTACCGAAACCCCTATTACCCCTCTTATTTGACATTAAAAATCAATAAAGGCTGCAAAAAAAAAATCAACTTAGTTGTTGAACAAAAGACTAAAAGAGTGACGAGTCAAAGACTATGATAGTAGACTACTTAGACTACATATAATAACAATAATATGATTCATTCTCATAAAAAAAGGTACTACCACTATGGTATTATAGTCTATGGTACTACCTAATAAAATTTGCAAACCTATCTTAGTATGCAAGATGGATAGTAAAACTAAAAACTAACCAATAATAGTATCACTATCCACATAAAAAATAAATTAAAAATCACTTACCTTTTACAAAAATCACGGTCCAAGGGTTAATGAGAAATGCACTCAGCACTCTCAAAGTTTAGCAGTAATAAGAAATGCCAGTCTCTAGACCAGAAAAGAGTGAAATGTGTAGAATAATAATATATTATAGTTCAATCTAAGTTGGAAAATTATATGGGATTAACAAGATAGAATGTCAAATGCAAAAAAAATGCACCTTCCTATGCAAGTCCACAATAGGAAACAATTGGCTAAATAGGGTTGGTGTTTGACACATGTCAAGAAAATGGTAGGCGATGCCCATGCAAGGGAAAAGTATTTGGGTGTAGTAATGTTGAAATAATGTTGTCCAATAAGAAAAAACATACAAAGGATGGCATAAATTTAAAAATAAATGTATCCAAAACATATATTACATTGGCAATTGGATCAAGATTTTTGGCCAATAGTGTGATGACTAATGGGCGACTACCATAGGCATTGGATCCAAATCTGATAAATATCTGGTGACTCAGTTGATCTATGTTACATGCACTATTTTCCATATGACAATTGACCAATGAGATAGGATTTCCAAATGGTGAAGATTCACCACTAAAGTAATCTTTCTCCCTTGATGGCCAAAAAAATACTAGATCTTCAAGAGGAAGTGCTCACAAAAGATCCTTGAATCTTGAGTGCTTGAAATACTTAGGAAATATTCTTAGTTGAGTGTTATTATACTAATAATTGTGAATGCATATGATCATGATGTGAAAATGAGGTGCCTAGGTTTCCTTTTATACTAGTTTTTGGGTGTTAAAAAAGAGCAAGTTGATGGGGTCACTTAATCTTTAAATTTACAACCTCAAGAAAAAACAAGTCTCAAGACCTAAAGTTCCCAAGGAAAAGGCTGATATGGGTTGACCTATTCTAGGGTTTATCTAGAAAGGGCTAACCCCAAGGCATCAGGAATTGTGCAGACAAAAATGAAATAATTAGGAGATAATGAGAGAAAGAGATGATTGAGTATGAATCCATTGATAGTCCATAAGGTCTCTAAAGTGCAGGAGCTAAAAGGTCTTAAATTATGTGTGCTTACATTTTAAGTTATAAATTTATCCCCCACTTTATTAGGAGTATAAATTACCTCATACTTATGGTAAAATAGATCAAAAAAATAAATATAATCATCTTATGGCCTAAGGAAGTAAAGAAACTACCAAGCCCCCAATAGACTTGAGTCTTCACCATATCCAAGGCCATAATAAGAGAGATTTCAATGAAAATAGAAAAAGAGAGAAAAATAACCATTCAAATATCCCAATAAGGTTTGTGTTTCTTATTCTGACCTACATGAAAAGGTTCATTGCAACAAAGGATAGCATTAAATGTCTAGAAAGTGTGTGTAGATGTGATTAAACCCATAAAAGATGATTTAAATGGTCTAGAAAGTGTGTGTAGCATGATATTAATTCCATCAAAAAAATTCATTCTCAAGGGAACTCTATGTCCTAAAAGGGGAATTAAGAATGACTCATGCATAAGGATATGTATGTCCTTCAGGGATCAGAAACAAGATCAAACTTTCTAGTCTATCAAAAGTCCAAAGAAGGATAAAAAATAGGGATAAAGCCTTCCAAAATATTAGTAATTGAAGGATCAATCAAAAGAAAGAATCTAGACTCCCAAAATATTAGTAAATTGAAGAGGGAATCCAAAATAGAACAATGAGGATCAAGCCCTCCTTGAATTGTTAATAGTTTAAAAAAGGAATTCAAACTATCAAAGTGTGTATGTGAAGAAGTGAGTGGCATATATTCCCCACTTTAGAGTGATTTTAAAAGCATTAACATAAGTAATAGTTTTAAAAAAAATTGTACATGTATCCACTAGAAACATTTCCACTATGAAATTCCCCCAAGAGAGAACACTTCAAGGGAAGTAAAGAGATGACAAAGGAGAGCCTGAAATGGATCTACTAACTTTGGAGTCAGTATGATCATATAATAATATGTAATATTATATCAAGTGTGAAATTTCATCATTTTCCACAGGAAGTAGAACTATAACACAATGGAGGAAAAATAACATGAGATTTATGAAGAAGAGTCTTTTTGGGCCAGCAACACAAAGACCAAAAAGAATTGGTGTTGCCATATCACAAGAATCCAATAAGGATACACAAGGGAACATGTATGAATAATAGAAAAAACACATTATAACATCTATAAATATATAGAGGAAGAAAGATATAAATGGAAGAGTGTGACAACATGTTTTATTATTTTATCATCTTATGTCAACAAAGTAAAAAGAATTGTCTAAAGAAATATGACAAAACATACAACAAAGAACACAACATGGGAGAAAAAAAACACAAAAAAAGACCACTATACTAGAGAAGTCCATTTCCAATGTGTTTCCTTCCCTGTCCCCATATTAATTTGTATCATTAGGGAAAGGTGGTAAATTCACAAGAGGAACAACATCTCAACAGGAGCTATAACCAAAAAAAAGAAAGGACTCTAGTTAGATCCATTGTGCTAGATTCTATGAGTTTGTACTATATTTTTAGAAACCATGTTAGGCAAGTCATAATCCATATCAATATATTCATATTCTTTATTACTAGGATATTTGTTAGAATTAATATCATCATCAAGAGTATCTTCTAGATCAAGATTAAAAGAATCTAAGATACAAAAAAAATCATCATGTTTACCCATTGACATCATATTGCTATGGTTAACTTCCTATAAGGGCTCAAGCATGGGTTTATCAAAGGTAGGAAAATTTTAAGAAGAAGATGTATTTTAGGAAGAAAGAGTACTGGCCTTAGCTTTATATTGATGATTATTGCAATTTTTATGAGCATGTTGACTAAAAATAGTCTTAGATGTTCCAATAAAATTGAAGGATTAGGATCAACTAACCTAGGTTCCAAAGAGGGAACAACAATAGGATGACACATTTTATAGAAAATAATAGGTGGAGTAGGCAACATAGCTATAGGAGGATCAACCTTAGTAAGGATAAGCTCAAGAATCTTATCTATATTTTATTTTTGATAGAATTAGTAAAGATTGTTAGAATGAGTAGGTGGTTTGTGAGGGGGAGATAGCCAATAGAAATATATCTTAGCACAATCTTGAGGACATGAAGATTTATGAAGGGAATGGTTAATGTTGAAAACTTATCCATTATGGGGAAATTTAAGCTATTTGTGAATAGGATAAGTTGAAACTTTCATGGAAGAGAGCAATAAATTACACAGCCTAACTTGAAATTGGTCAAAAGAAGGAATAAATAACAACAAAGGTATTATGTAAAATCTTACCAGAAACGGCCACAAGAAGATCTATAGACCCTTGTGAGTAATAAAGGTAACCATTACAAGTTTGAATCCAAACATTAGATGTTTCATAGTATCCTTATGCAATCATTTATTAAAAACATTTTCTTCAATTATGATATTCACAAAGGAAGAGGGATCTATCAAAATATCACACAAATGGATATAAGAAATGCTAGTAGTAGTATAAAGAGGATTTTTAGGTACTTTAATACTCTCATGATCATAAAAGGTGACATGAAGAGAAAGATTAGTTTTGAATGAAGGAAAAATAGAATATTGAGGTTGAGATTCAATGTGACTAACCAAATGATTGTCTTCTTCTACCTTATCATCGTAACTGATATTAGTAATAAGAGAAGAATGTTAATTAATGTCATTTTATAAACGTGAGGGAAAAGCATTGGTACAAATTTGTAAATTTTGGTTACGAGAAGCAAAAAAGTTATTCATACTATTAACTTGAACATCTAATAATATAGCATTGGAATCAATAAGGTATTGAGTATCATTCTTTAAAGAATAACAATTTTGAGTATCATGACCAAGCTAACCATGGTATTGACAAAAGACATTTTGATGAAATGACTTAGGGATTAATTTTCTAGTGTCAATAGGATGCATAAATAGAATTTTAATAAGTTTAAAAAATAAATCAATTTTGATATCACCGCATCCAATAATTTAGATAAAAAATTCTATATATGATTGGGATGATATAAAAAAAGGAAAAGGTAGTTGTACCTTTATAAGTGATAGCAACTTGATTATCTATTGTGTTTATCCTCTTGTTGATTTTAATTGTAGTTATTGAGTTTAGAAAACTTATTTTGATGAATGACAATGTCACTCTTATCAATAGTAAATGTAGCCATTAGAGTGGTACTCTCAAGTTGGCTTACTTGTAACTAATAATGGTGAAGAACTACATGGAGATATGAGAAAGAAGTATACTTTGAAAGGAGAATATCATCTCAAACATATTTTTGTAAATTATAAGTACAAATATATTGAATATCATTACTAGGAAGAAGATAATATATTTTATCATACAAATATTTGAATCTACCAATAAAGTCACTAACTATTCTAAAACATTTTGTTTACAATGCATTTAATTGGTTAAATAAATTTGAGAGCCAATTTTGTGTTTAAATTGTTGAATGAAAGCATTGGTAATAATTTGAAAGGAATCAATAGAATAAGGCCCAGGGTAAATGTCAATGCCATTTCAAAGATTTATTCCTGAAGGTGCATGTGAACAAATGATCCATGAGCCTATAATCATGAGGAAAATCACTACATATGGTCTGAAAAGTCCTAACATGAATTACAAAATCTCCCTTACTATAATAAGTCTAAAGATGGGGTATCTCAATATGAAGCATTTCTAAGTGGTGAAGGGAATCTCCTATCAAAAATGAACTAGGAATTCTTGAAGGATATTCTAGGAAGACTAAGGGATATTTAGGATGCTAGGTTGTTCAATTCCATGTTTATAATAAAATATTTCCCCAAATTTTTAACCCAATGTCTTGTGTCATTATAAACCACCATGGGGATATGGAAAAAGGGGTAGTAGACATGTTTCTTAAGAGTTATAAGTATTTTTGGATATTTTATATGGTTTAGAATGGGTTTCATAAGTCCCATGTCTCAAAGGGAAAAAATTTCGAAGAATGCAACTTTGAGCAAAAAGTTGTCAATATTGTCAAAAATAAAAATTTGTATTTTGAAAAATTTTGTTGCCAATGAGATTCAATATATATGTTAAAAATAAACTCTTATTGGCAAAGTGGAAGTGATTTTATGGAGATTGGAGATTTGAAATAAATAAAAATGGTTTAGATTTCCTATAGAATAGGTGACATTGTTAGTATATGGGTATGAATTTTATGCATCTTGATTTAATATTGACTCATAAAAATTATTTAATTTTTTACCTCACTTTCAAATTTGGTTTGATCTCTTAAAATAACCTCAGGTCAAAGATATTGATTTTTTCCTCTCACTAGTATGTAAAACCCTCAAAATCAAGGTTTGGGAGATAAATGACCATAACTTGTGTTTCCATAGTGGGAAATTGCTAATTATTTTGGAAATTCAATTTATGCCAATGTAACATATGAATATTGCAAGATTATTTTTATGGATTTGTAGGAATCAAGGAGAAATTTGATGCCCTTGGTAGAAATCTCAATGTGGCTTCTGATAATAGATTGATGAAATTGTATTTTTGGTTGATGGTTGTTCAATAAAATGGCCAACCTTTGAATTTGACATGCTTTGTTTACCCTTCATGTTCTAACCATTTTAATTTACAAGATGTGTAACTTTAGAGTGGTTCCTTTGAAAACCAAGTCTTAATTGCCCCTTTAGGTCTCTAAGTTTTTCCATGTTTGGCTCTTCATTTAAGGATTTAGAAGAATTAATTTGGGAGGTAATGTATAATACAAAAGGGTGCCTAGTTATATGATTAGAATAAGGAGTCCTCTAAGGAAAAAAATTGTTGAGTCCTAAAAACCAATTTATGGGGGCAATAAAGCTAGACTTGGGGTTGAGAAGCAAGTCTCAATGATTTCATGAATAGCTTGACTCCAGTGGTTGGAGTGTGTGTAAAAAGGGATAATATGAGGAATACATGGAGTTTTAACCAATTTTTTTTGGTGGGGTATTTGAGGGTGAGTTGATGTCTATAAGGGTTCGAATCATGTTTTGTTGAGAGAAAAATTAGTGGTGTATATCCATCTCTCTACAAGGATTGATTAAGGGTTATAGAGTCATCATTTGAAGGGGGTGATGACTTATAAATAAAGTCTAGATTCTTTCCAAGTTCAAGAACTTTTTGGAAGAACATAATTTGTGTGTTTCTTTATAGGGTTAACATAGTCATTTCTTAAAAATCTCTACATCAAGTGATATCAAGGCATAGAAGATACCTAAGAGAGAAGAGAAAAGTGGAGAAAGATGTTTGATGGAGAGGTAGAGATAGACACTATATCCATGAGGGTAACTAATGCAGAATTAGCAAGGATTGTGAGAGAGCATATGAAATAATTAGAAAGATTGAAAAAGTAGGTTGAAAAAAGGGGTGGAGAAAATTTTGGAAATGATGAGGAAGGGAGTGATGAAAAGATCCTTGAGAAGGAAGAGGAAGAGATTCATGTAGACTAGAACCTCTCTCAAAGGCATTGAAATTCATGTAGAGGAGGACCATGGATGGGAAGTTGGGTCTATTAACTTATGATGGAAAGATGAACTTGGATGTAGTGATGGACTGGGTGAACTCCCTCACAAGTTTTTTTGAATGTGAAGACATCCTTGAAAATAAAAGGGTAAAAATAGAAAATTCTAAGTTGAAAGGTTTAGCCTTGACTTAGTGGGGTTCACTAAAGACGAAAGAGTGATGCAAAAAAAGAATCCAATTTCAACATGGAAAAGGATGCTAGCCTTGATTAAAGAGGCTTATATACCCAAAGATTATGAAGTAGAAATTCATAATAGGATAAAAAATTTGAGATAGAAGGAGATGGATGTCTCAAAATATATAGAATAATTTCAAAAACATGCAATGAAGTGCAAAAGTATGGAACCATATAAGAGTATAAAGTTAGCTAGATATATGCAAGGATGAAGAGTAAACATTCAAGATTAGATAATCGTTTTTACTTATAACACATTCTAGAAATTATATCAATTTGCATTGAAATAAAAATAAAAATTAGAGAGGATGTAGGAGATAGAGGCTAGAGGAATATCAAATGGAAGAGGAAAATGCTCAATAAGATAGTAACTTTAGAGGTTCTTTTAGGGGAAGGAGATTTAACTCTAGAGGTAAATTTGGAGGAATGGGTTCATAACCTTTAATATGTTTTAGATGCCACCAACCAAGGATTAATGATTTCAAGTGTCTTGAGAAAGCTAGTTCAAGCTCTCAAGGAGAAAGGAGGAGTGGTCTAGTACAAGACTTTGATTGAAAAAGTGTTTCTAGTGGAAGTTCCTATCAAAATATGAATACACCTAATTCCTATGGCTACCCTAAAAGAGGAGAGGATTTGATGATCAAAAGGGCTCTTTTGATGATTTATGACACTAAGGAGCCCCCAAAATGGAAGAAAAATTAAGGATAACTTGCAAATTAGGAGATAAGGTTTGTAAAGTTTTAATTGATTCTGGTTAAAGTAAAAAAAAATTTCATTGGAAATGGTAGAAAAGTTGAAGCTTAGGAAAATCCCACATCCATATTACTATACGATTTCATGGCTCACACAAGGTCAACAAAGATTGGTGGAAGCGCATGCCTAGGTGGAGTTTCAAATTGGTACATACAAGGAAAAGTTACTATTTGATGTTACTTAGGTGGATTCTTGCTACATCCTTTTTGAAATTTCATGGTGTTGTGATTTGAAGGTACATCATGATAGGTTCAAAAAAGCATATTCCATAACCAATTTTGGGAAGATGAATGAAGTAATGTAATTAAAAAAAGATGATGAAGATCCTAAGGATAAACAGAGAAAAGTGATGTTAATGAAAGGAGAATAATTCATGAAGGAGTCTATAGAAGGAGTTGTTTTTTATGCTTTGATCCTTGTCCTTAAGAAGAAGGGATCAGAGAACACACCTAAGAAAGAGATATTCATAGACCCTATAGTAAAAAAGATATTTTATCAATCTTAAGGCATCATTTTAGAAGGAATTCCAACATCCCTATCACCTTTTAGAGACATAAACCATTGTATAGACTTAATTCCTAGGTCTGCTTTATCAAACAAAGTTGATTATAGACTCACACTCCAATAAAATGAAGAGATGGATAGATATACTAAAGAACTAATTAAATAATAACTAAATGGTAAGATTATCAAAGCTTATGAAGTGCCTTTAGTCTTGGCACCTAAAAAGGAGGGTACTTGGAGGCTATGCAAGGATTCAAGAGCCATCAACAAAATAACTATCATGTATGCCTATAATTGAGGATCTACTTTATTTCTTGGGGGTGATAAATACTTTTCAAAATTTTATTTAAAAAGTGGATATCATTAGATTAGGATTAGGATAGGGGAGAAGTAGAAGACTACATTGAAAACTAATGAGGGATTATATGACTAGAAAGTTATTCCTTTTGGCTTCTCAAATGTCCCTAGTACATTTAATTGGCTAATGAATGAAGTCCTAAAAAAATTCATTGGGAAGTTTTTTATTGTGTAGTTATATGATATACTAATATTTAGTAGATCAAAATAATAAAATTTGCAACACCTAAACATGGTCCTAAGGAGATTACATGAAGAAAAGCTCATGATAAATTTGGAGAAGTATTCATTTATATAGGAAGGAATCATCGACTTGAGATTTTCCATCTCTCATGGTAAGTTGAAAATGGATCAATAAAGTGTTAGTGCTATACTCTCCTGGCCTACACTTGGAACAATGAGTGCTATTAAAAGTTTTCATGGACTAGCTACTTATTATAGAAATTTTAAAAATGGTTTTTATCATATTTGTGATCCCTTATTGGACAGTATAAAAGGAGGGAAGAAATGTAATTTTTTTCAAACTAATGAGGTAGATGAATCCTTTTAACCCTTAAGAAGAAGGTTGATCAACAGTCTATCCTTTCTTTGCCAAGTTTTATCAAGATTTTTAAGGTAGAATGTGATGCAAGCCACATGGATATAGGTACAATACTTAGGAAAGTAACACTATCATTTTTTTTGAAAATTTGAATGAAGTTAAAAAGAGATATTCTTCTTATGATTTGGAGATGTATACTTTGGCCCAATCCCTAAAGAAATGGAGGTGTTATTTATTTCCCAAAGAATTCATTGTAATCATTGATAATCAAACCCTAAGTTTCTTAAATATCCAAGAAAAATTGAGCCACAAACATATGAAGTGGGTGGAGACTCTACAAGTTATATTCACCTTTACTCTCAAGCATAAGAAAGGAGTAACAAACAAAGTGGCATATGCACCAAGAAGAAGGGTATTAGCCATGACTTAAATCAAGCTGGAAATTGATCTATAATAATTGAAGATCATATATAAGGAAGATGAAGAATTTTGATAAATCAATTAGGTATGTGCTAGTTTTGGGGAAAGATTACATGTAGATTTTTTATAATTTTTGATACAAGATGGATTACTTTTCAAAGGGGGATAAATTTGTATTCCTAAATGCTCCATGAGGGTGAATATCATTAAAAAAAATCATTATGGTGCCATGGTAGGGAATTTTAGGCTTGAAAAAACACTTTAGTTGGTAAAGAGAAACTACTTCTAACCAAGGATGTGAGTAGATGTCAGGAAATTTGTTGAAACATGCGTGATTTGTTAGAAAGCCAAAGGAAGATCTAATAATGCAGGTTTGTACCAGCCCCTACCTATTCAATCAAGGCAATGAGAGATCATAGCAGGTTTTCCTAGAACAAAGAAGGGTTATGAGAGTATTTTTTTTTTCATGGATAGATTCAATAAGGTGGCCCACTTCTTGCCTTGTAAGACCATATTTAATGCTTCCTATGTTGTAGACTTGTTCTTTTTTACCCTTGACCATTGTGTTAGATAAGGATATGAAATTGATAGGGCACTTTTAGAGAACACTTTGGAAGAAATTTGTAACCAATATGAATTTTTGATCAGCCTACCCCCCTTACATAGATGGCCAAACTAAGGTAGTCAAAAAGTCTTTTAAAAATATATTGATATGATTAACTAGAAAAAATGGTGAGAAATGAGATGTGATATTACCTCAAGAAGAATTCTTTTATAATGAGACAATAAACATAATTTTAGGGAAATCACGCTTTCAAATTGTCTATGGTCTTCATCCTAGAGGTGTTCTGGAACTAGGATTTTTCCACAAGGAGAACCTATTAGTGTATATGGATAATTCTTTGACACGTCCATCAAGGAAGTATGACCAAGTAAAAAAAAATTTAAAAATCTAAAGAGAAATATAAACAACATGTTGGCTAGAAAAGGAGATATTTTTATTTAGATGGTGGAGAGTTAGTATGTGTCCATATAAAGAAGGAGAGGTCACCCAAAATAAGGTACATAAATCTAATTAAAAAGAAAATTAAACCTTGTCAGATCCGTAAGAAATGTGGACATAATGCATATGAAATCAAACTTCCTTCTGATTTAGGCTTGTCCCCCATCTTTAATTTTTGTGAAGTTAACCTTATATATAGGTTTTATATAATCCTAAAGTAAAATCTCAATAACAAGAAGTCACTATGGAGGATGATATAATAATAAAATATGCTCCAACTTTGGAGAGGATTCTAGACACTAAAGTGCCAAAGAAAACCAGTGACAAAGAGTATAAACAATACCTTGTTAAATAGAAAGGCAAGCCTAATTCTAAAGTAGTATGAATAATTAAATAAATAAATAAAGGCTCATGGAAAGAATCTTCAACAACTAATATCAAAGGGACTTGAGATTTATTCTTCCAAGGAGTATGGTGTAGGGGCACCTCCTATCACAAATGAACCAAAACTCATGAAGGATAGACTAGGAATACTAAGGGAGAGTTGAGATGTTAGGTTTTTCAATTTCATGCTTGTGATAAAATAATTCTCCTAATTTGTAACCCAATGTCTTGGAATGGTGTCATTATAAACCACCATGGGCATATGAGCCAAGAGGTACTAGACATGATTCTTAGGAGTCATTTGTATTTTTAGATGTTTTATAAGATTTTTTAATGGGTTTCATAAGTCCCATGTCTTAAAGGAAATTTTTTCTTAGAGAATGTAACTTTGAGCAAAAATTTATCAATGTTGTCAAAAATACAAAATTGCATTTTGACAACTTTTCTTGTCAAATTCTAAAAAAAGGCTCCAACAGTTACCAACTTTTGAAAGGTGGTTAGGGACCATTGGTAATCAATATATGTGTGCAAGATAAACTCATATTTTTCATTTGGTTTGAGCCCTTAAAATAACCTAAGATCAAAGATATTGAATTTTTCCTCTCATTGGTATGTTAAACCCATAAAATTAGGGTTTGGAAGAAAATTTCCAGAACTTGTGTTTGCATTTTGTACCTTGTTATATTTCAAATTTGAGAGATATTTTGATAGTCATGTTGGATAATATTAGAGATGACCTAATGGTTAGATACTGTATTTTGATTGCCACTATCATAGATGATACATACTATGTTGGTCAACTTGATCAAATCTGCATGATGATGCTTATTGATGTCACATGATGCTTTATGATGATATATGGTTATTTTGTATTTAGACATATACTCTGTTTATGATTATATGGTGGAATTATTAGATTTTGGATACTATGATTTGATGCTACATATATTTACTTCATTCTTAGCTTGAGATGTTTTATGATGGAATGAGTGATGTACATAGATTATTTTATTGTAATTTAATAAATAGTTAATTACGTGATTTAATACATTTTTTTCTTTGGTGATATGATTATATGCAATTGTACTTGATTGTGTTGTTTAGTGTGCAGGATTTATATCTCTGGTAGTGACATATGGAGTTAGTTATTTGACTATTTATACCTAGAAATGTCATTCCTATATGGGCAACCTATAATTTTTAATTGTTAATTAAACCCTCTAGTGATTCAATAAATCTAGATTCATTTGTATTTTTTATGAGATGATTATTGTGTCTATACATTTAGATATCCACATTCTTCACATAACTTATTAAGGAACATTGTGATTTAATGTTTTAAGGATATTTTGGTTTTGAATTGAATCATTTTTATTACTAATAGTTTTGTCATAGTTCAATTCCATTTAACTAGAATTTCCTAATTTTCTCTCGGTTTAAAAAGGGTTTATTTAAATGAGTCAGTTATTTTCCTGATATAATATTTTACTTTTAAAGTGAATATATATCCCAAAAAGTGAGTTATTCCTCACTTCTCTCTTTCAAATTGGAAATTAGAGAGTGAAAATTCCAAATCCTCTTAAGGATATTTTACTATTTTACTACTTGTGGGCATGGGATCATCGTGAGATTCATCTAGCTGGATCCAACTCATGGAGACCTTGGTTTGCCAAGATTTTTGGTGACTTTTACAAAGTGATTATTTTATCGTAAACATTCTTATTTTGCCCCATCCATTTTTCTGTGAGGTAGGGTTCTTCCATTTTTGTGTTTTAGCTTCATTTCTAAGTCTGTTTCTAGTACTAATATGTTAGTAGGTAGAGAACTATTGTTCCCCTCTGTTCTTGTATGTTGGCTCTACCCGATTGGGTGGGTATGAGTATTTATTTTCTTTTTAGAGTAGGGTATGGGGGTTTTGGGTTGTGATGTTTGTCATTTTTGCATACGGACTTTGAACCCTAATTTTATTTGATCTCTAGGGTTTAATAACTAATTATGAAAAGGGTTTTTGTTTCATTGACTTTTGTTGACATTGGTTTTTTGGGCATTTTTACTTTGCCTCAATTTGTGTGCCACTTAATTTTCTTGGGTGTTTCTTGGCACAAATGTTGGTCATGGACTCAGAATATCCATGAGGAATCTAATCTGACCATAAATGTTTCTTCTTGCATTCGAATTTGTGTCAAGTCTATACTCTTGGCTATGTGCTTGGTTGAGTGATTTGATACTTGGTATTTTTATTGTTTCTCATCTAGCCCTTATTTATGATATTCATGTAGTTAGTGTGCCCACATACAAGAATGTGAGCATGCACTTGTTAGATTCTCGTGAGACCTAAACTCCCAGTTGCTTTTAGTTGAGTTATGTTCATTGAGGTTGGGTTGGGAAAATTGCATTTCCTATGAACACCCCTCATGTGATGAGCATGGGTATGTAGGGTAGACTACTAGAGGGGCTTCTCTTGTAACCCCAAGTTGTGTTCCTGATAAGGTTGATGTGAAGAAGTCTCTAATAAGTGATAACTAAATGAATTAATGGGTAATAAAACTAAGATACAAAAAAATGTGGCATATTGATACAGTTCATTTGAGGGTATGTTCTTGTATGGTTCATCCGAGGGAAAAGTGTATATACAGTTCATCTGAGGACACAGTGTGATGGACTCTTGAGGGATAGTTTCTACATTATGTTTACCTTGGTCTTCATGATGCCAAGCTATCTACCCTCCACCAGAGTCCCTATGTAGTAGACCCATAGAGCATCTAACCAGTGTTGGCATTAAGTCAAGTTTGTTATTAGTGACAAAAATCATTCAAATTAGGTATGGTTACTGATCTCTTTGATCAATCTCCAATGTTTTCCATGTAATTCAATGGTTACCAAGTTTCATAGTTCCTACCAAACATTCTAGTGGTGAAGTCTAATAGTTCTTACCAAGTAGTTCAATGGTTACCAAGCTTCATAGTGTCTATCGAGTTATCAATTCTTGAGAAGCAAATTTACTGTTAACCGAGTGATAAGATGAGTAGTGTTTACCAAGTGTAGGTATGGTAAACATGGAATTTAGTTTCGACCAAGTGGCACTATATCTACTGAGTCACCAGTGTATACCAAGTTTGAAACTATATTGAAGTGATTAGTATGGACTAAGCCTCTACTTCTACCGAGTGCATGATGATGCCAAGTAATGAAAGTGGACATCATGTATCAAAAATTCACCAATAAATTTTTTCAGAACTTGAGTTTCTACATTTGGGTCGACTCAGTAATATTGGTGTTAACTTGTGTTTTTTCTGACCTTGTAATTATGTGAATTGGGTTGGTATATATGTAATGTATTGTATCATACCCAAGGGAAATAGTTTTTTGATGTAAGAGAATGTGAAGGTGAATCAGCATCAGAGAAAAGTGTATTGCAAGGTCATATCAGGAGCAGTCAAGTTACATCTATCACATAAAGGTGATTAGTACTACAAGGATCTTAATCAACAATTTAGTTGTAAGTCAGATCTACTATTTCATCCTAACAGGTGAATCAACTTCAAATCCTTTAATAGGGTAGACTTAATAGTCTTTTCTTAAATCTCTTTATCGGGTGCATACTTCATTGTATGTTTGTAAAACATCTAACAAGGTGGACCTAGCAGTCCTAATTGCTCCTAACATGGCAGATCATCAAAAGTAATCATTGTAAGCCTTAATAGGCCAACTTTATACTATAGTATTGAAGTGTTATAGGTATCATCCCCACCCCAGTTTTACTTTCTATTTGGAAGGTTTCTTGGCCACCAAATATTGTGTTCAAAATATTTTATGCTTTTAGTTTCTCATGCATGCAGTAGATTAGATCTATGATAATTGGACTATGTTATTAAGTGCAAAAATTGTTAAAAGTTTTGAGGTTATTGATTCACCCCTCCCCTCTCAGTAACCTAACTAGTCTTGAATATTTCCAAAAATTGGTATTAGATCATTGTGGTTCTTAGGATAAAGTTTGACAGCTTGAGCAAAGATCAAGGACAATGGAGATATTCAGACTTGACAAACCTATTGACAATGAAAAGCTAGATCTGGAGATGGCCATAGCTCAACTCAAGAAAGCAAAAGAACATCTTTCCCAATATCTAAAAAGAAGAAAGGAACTTGCAAATTAAATGAATGACCACCAGTATGTTGAAGAGAAGATTGAAGATTTTATCCCCTTAAGCAATTCAGATGAAGCAAATGATGCAATCAAAGAACTCCTAGAAAAGAATGGCTCCCTGCAAGAAGAAGTAAGAAAATTGAAAAGAGAACAAGAAATTTAGTCAATAAGATTTTATGAAATCTTAGAATAGAGAAATAAGGCAAAAGAAGACTTAGAGGTAAGGAATAATGAAATTCAAAATCAATCCCTTCAACAAGAAAGTTTTATCAATCAGCTCTCCAATGCAAATGAAGAAATCATGAGTCTGAGATCTAAAAATGAAAGGCTAAGGAATGACTTAAACACTAAAAAGAAAATTAGTGAAAGGCTAAATGTTGATCTAAATTTTGAAAAGAAACTCAATGAAAGAATAATGAAATCTCAAGCAGACATGGATCAATTAAATTAGAAAAATGAATAGAATCTTTATAGGCAAAAGGGTAAAGCAGGACTTGGATACAAATAAGAAGGTGAATCCTCCAACCAAGGTGCTCAAAGGAATCAAAGACCTACTTGAAATTAATATGGTAAGATAGGTCATAAATCAAATAAATGTTGGAGTAATGAAAATAAAAAATGCAATTAGCATGGTCATAAAGCTAAATAATGAAAAGAGAAACCAAAGTTTGAGGGTAAGTGTCACAAATGTAAGAAATAAGGTCACAAGGCATCTAAATTTAGATCTAAGACATTCAATCCAACTGAACAATTTGTAAAGGAAATATTTGGTTGGAACTACAATACTTGGTGTAGATGTCATTACTATGGAGAATATGGACACATTGGCATAAATTATGTTAGACATCACATGAGAAGAAATGATACTACCATAAGATGTTACACATGTACTAAACTTGGTCATATAGCTAAGAATTGCATGAATATAGGTAGAGTTGAAGATGAAAAGAAGGAAAAAGTAGATAGCATCAAGAAGTAGATGAGACAGTAGTGGATTCCTATATTTACTGAGCAAGCTAGTTCAAGTGATGGTAGTCAAGTCACTCAAGAAGTGGGTGACTCCACCATTTCCAATTAAGTTATTAAGGAAGAACTGGAACTATATTTTCAAGGTCACATCTTAAATAGTTCTAATTGAAAGGAAGAAAAAGATCCAAATTAGTATTCCAAATACAAGGGGATCACAAAAGTTCACCATTAGTAATCACTGAGTAAGGTTGGGTCATACCAAGTGAAGTCAGGAGTAACAAGGTTACGGTTGGTTGCTGAGTTACAAGCTTTCACTGAGTGATCTGTATAGATATTGGATTATAGGCTATCATGCATTATGTCATTATGGCTCTCATCATACCAAGCATTACTGGGAAGTTTTTATCAAAGGGCAAGAATTCAACTTCATTTTCACCATGAATTAAGTATATTGAGAATAGAGTGATTTGCAGAGCATTCTAGTGATCTTGAGCAAAATTTGTAGCAAAAGTCTTTTGAAGTATTCTCTCAACTTATTGAGTTATCATGGCATTTAGCAGCTATGTGCTAGAAAATGTGACCTGTTATGATCATGGGTTAACAAATAAACATTAGCTAAAAACTTTGAAATTTCATCAAAGATTCATCAAAATGAAAGGAACAAACACTAACTAATTCTTGCTTGGGTTTTGCAACTCTAAGTAGCTAACAAACCCAATCTTTTGACCACCTCTACAGCTCAACAAAGGCACCCATAAGAGGCCTTGTTGGTGTGTTAAAATGGGAGTATGTTTGGTGTGCTCTCCCAA
The DNA here is from genome assembly GCA_028749045.1 of Cupressus sempervirens. Taxonomy (NCBI): domain Eukaryota; kingdom Viridiplantae; phylum Streptophyta; class Pinopsida; order Cupressales; family Cupressaceae; genus Cupressus; species Cupressus sempervirens. The sequence goes on along the minus strand of CM053792.1, from coordinate 495,134,674 downwards.
ACATAACAATAAATAAATCTCTTGAGTATGTGAGTACAAGTGTGAATGAAAATGCACTAAGATCTTAAGCTATGTGGGATGAAGAATCCTTCAAGAAATGGCTATGGAGAAAGCCATTATTGAAAACATTCAATAATGAAGATGATATGCAATAAAGGAAACTAACTAAGAATGTAAGCTATGGAATGGAAATGCAAATGCATGAACAAAACTAAATGAACAATGCAAGATGAAAACTAAATCAGCTACCAAATGATTAGTATGAACCTACAAAATCACTATGAGAACTCTACTAATGTAAGCTCAAACTACCATGAAAGCTCAAACTATGAATTCAAACTCAAATCTCAAACCAACATGATAATAATGCAATAAAATGAGAGATGCAAATGCTTGAGACAAGGCCTCTATTTATAGGCTCAAGAGAGGGCTTGGTGAGGTGGCATCCAAGTAGGTGCCACATAAGGTGACATGCAAGCCATGCAAATGGTCAAGAATTCAAAGTTTTCTCACACATGTGTGAGAAAACTTGAGAAGAAGAGTGGGAGACAAGAGTGTGTAGGCATGCCATCTCACACATGTGTGAGCACACTCTTAGGCTAATGAGGGGGATTAGGGAGATGATTAGGAATGATTAAGTGAGATTAGAGAAGGAGTAGGCTTAAGAGGATGAAAATGATGGGTGTATGCTAGGCTCTAGGTTAGGCTTAAGATTAAATTAAGTGAAATTTAATTTAATCATGAGCTTAGAGAAATTAATAGGATGTGAGGATTTAAATAAATAAAATTTATTTAAAAAAAGGGAAACATGGAGGATCATGTGTTAAATTAATTTAACACATTAAGGCTAGAAGTATTTAAACTAGATTTAAATACTTAGGAGAATGAACCCATTTAATTAAAATAATATAATTAAATAAGTAGAAGAATGTGAGCAGTGTAATTAATTAATTAATTACAATGTCATGGGAAATATTAATAAGTTAATATAGTCTTTAGGGATGATTTTAAGTGTCTACATTTTGACCCTCTTTGATGTGATGTCAGGATGACATCATATCAAATAAAAATATATATAAGTTGCCCTAGAGAAGGAGGGAATCCTATGGCGACGACAAAGGAGGAGAGTGCCCCCTCACAAAAATTGCACAAAAAATAAAATTTGGGCAATTTTTGCAAAAAAGGTCTTGAGAAGAAGGAAAAGAATAAAAATGAGAATAAATGACATTTGCATGACTTGTGGAAAAACAAGGGACGAACATGGCTCAGGGAGGACATGGGCTTAAACGAGGTCCACGGGGGGCCTATATAAGCCTCTAGGGGGCCCAAAGAAGGTCATTGTCACACCATGAGTAGAGCATCTAGAGAAAACATGGACCCTATTGATCGATTGCAGCTTGGTGAGCATGTTCAGGAGTACTAGTGAGCAGCCGAGATGGGCCCATCGATCAATCATCTGATCCTCTTCATGTTTTGGTAGGTTAGGCTAGACTAGGCACATTTATTATGTCATAAATGTGTTAAACAAGAGGTTCGAGTGGAGATGACAGTCTCTACCCTATCATCTACACAGACAACAAAACAGTGACTTTGACATTTGCGAAGATGATGGGATCCACCCTGTCATCTGCACAGATGCCAAAAGGGGGAAAAAGGGTTGTGGAGATGATAGGGTTCATCCTATCATCTTCGTGGATGACAAAGGGAAGTGGATACGACAAAGAACATTTTATCATCTTCAAAGATGACAGAAGGTTGTCATTTGAGGGGAACTAGTGTCTGTGTTGATCAACATCCACACTAATCAGCGTTTGCACTGATTAGTGGTTGCGCCAATTGGGTTAGACTCAGACGAGGCAAGGGAAGGTGCCCCACTCTAGTGACATCATAGGCTAGCAAAAATGATGCTCTGCATGTCTATGCTACAAGAGGACATGGTGGTTTTTAGGTCAAGGGAGCACTATCCTCCGACCATGGTGATACAGGAGAGACTGACAGACACAGACTGGGGACACGTGCGAATATGTCGGCTAGAGCATGTACATGAGTGGCTAGATCTGAGGGCACATTCAACATAGCTATCAACTCTCACATAGCAATGGCACACACCTATAGGGAGCTTCCATCTACCGACAGGGGAGGCTACAGTCACACTCTTGGACATATGGAAAATCTTGAGAGTATCGATAGGAGGTGCATACCCAGAGTATGTACTAGAGAGCTTAGATCTGTTCCTTAGGGAGTGCTTTGGTAGACAATGATAGTGACTACCTGTCCAAAGGTCATGGTTGTCATGGAGGGGTGCACTAGAGTAGAGGCTACCAAGGCTAGCTGTATACCTAGCCTCACTAATATGGCAGATGCTACCAGATCATGCAAGACATGGGTGGCCGATCGATTGGGCACGAGTGTTTAGCACTCTATTATAGGAGGAGAGAGCAGTCTACTGCTAGGGACTGACTATCTTGGCTGAGCTATATCATGATTTGCACATGTGTGCATATCAGACCCAGCACACTATAGGACTAGGACTAATGCTACTAATGGTCTGGTCATGGGAGCACATTGGGGTCACACGATTGATCACTCAACGAGAGACTAGGTAGCCTAGAGAGCCATTTGCCTACAGATACTAGCCTTCCATCTAGTATACATCGACAGAGTCTATGGGGTTTTGGCATTGGTGCATTGATGAGATCATCATGTTTGAGTGGACTCTCTATGATGGGGTAGAGTGGTGGGGGCAAATACTGGTAGCAGGGGGCAAGGATGATATGGAGGATCAGATGTACCTCCTGTACATACAGATGGACTACTATATCATTGGCCAATCTATGCGTGTGATCATGATGGCAGGGTACAGGATATAGTTCTAGAAATATTTGTATATCCTATGGTGTCGTAAGAGTATGGCCGACTATGGGGACACGAGACCACCGTATGATTGGCCCAAGCTTCTTGGATGGGGATAGCAGCGGTGCCATGGGTGCATGGGTAGGATAGAGGAGATGCAGGTATGACACTAGTGTACACAGTGGTGGGCAGCCCACCAGAAGGTCAGGCTTACAATGCCAGGGGCACCTCCACCAGTAGAGTAGGCACAGGGGGAGGGGGATGGAGTAAGGGATGGTGGGCAGGCAGCTATGATGCCACCACCAGCACAGGGGGCATAGGAGGGACCACACGGGCATAGAATCTAAGCGAGGAGAGGGCTAGGGCTAGCACCAGCACAGGACCACCACAGATAGCACCCCAGGTATAGGCATAGGTACAGGCATAGCCCCAGGCACCACCATAGGCACCTCCACAAGGACAGGCACAGGGAGAGGACCCAGACATGGTCAGGGCCGAGAGGAATAGCTTATGGACAGAGGTAGCCTGACTACAAGGGGTAGCACAGGTGCAGTAGGCATGAGCAGATAGCTTAGAGCAGGCCATGGGGGCCATACAGGTAGAGCTGTAGGTGCAGAGGACTAGGGGGGATAGTGCACAAGAGGCCTTAGCGACCCTACGGGCACGGGTGGATGTAGGGGAGTTTGCGGGGTTGGGAACCCATATAGGGGCAAGGGATCGAGCAGAGGCAGAGAGGCTCTGAGCAGAGGTAGCTGCCTTACAGGCTGAGTGGGCCACCCATCAAGCACAATAGGATGGATACCACAGGCAGAGGGACATAGCGATACAAATGGTACAACCTGGGGCAGCCATCTTAGTGATGCAGGATGCCCTCACAACTAGCCGAGCAGAGACATGAGCCATACAAAAGGTGGCCTATTACAGGTCACTTTATAAGGAGGACATGCCTGCTGAGCGATTATAGCCAAATTTTGAGAGGGGAGCCAGCTCATGGATCTCATGCGACAGAGCTAGATTAGAGCAGTCTGTACGACAACAGAGACCTCCTCGAGGGGGGATACAAGGGGGGCTGGACCCTCATAGCCAGTGGCTTGATTGTATATAGTGAGTAGTTTTTTGATGATGCATTTGTACTACATGATTCAATATGATGTGTATATGGACTGTATAGACATTATTTTTTGAGATATATAAATAACATGAATTGATGACTCTATATGTGTATGGATGTATATGATGCATATAATGTGGATACTAACATTTGTGATGCAAGATGTGATGATATGTGATGTTTCCTATGATGTATACATATGTACATTATGCCTAACATGTGTGTGATGCAGATTAGTGGGAGATTATGAGCTGTTTGAATGTTATATTGATGCACTATATATATGTGAGATGTGATTATGATGTATATGCTCCTAGATGTGATGACTAAAATGAATGTATGAAATGAACTAATGCAATCTAATAAAATGAACTAAAAATTCCTAATGAACACTATATGAGATGAATCAAATGAACACTAATGCAATGGAAAATAAATGAATGCAATAATGGAAAGTTAATGCAACCTAATGGAAATGAACTAATGAATGAATATCTATCATAATTTTCACTCATAGAAACCCAGTAGCATAGCATAGGAGGGGGGAAATAAATAGAACCTTGTCTCAAACATGACTCGAATGAAACCCTACACTACATGCATCCTAACTACATGATATCAAGAGATTCAATTGTGTTTATATGGAGAGCACATCTTAAGTTGATTTTGCAAATGAGTTTATGCATTATATGCTATAGAAGCATAAATGACATAACTCTTTTGCGTGGACTAGACATACAAAACCATAGAGACTTTAGGACAATAGGTGTAGTTTGCATAGTCATGATGGATCAAATGTCATATACGCAACAAAGAGGTCTAGGCACACCCAAAGTCTTTTAGGGATCTTTGGTGGGACGTGTGCTAACTCATTGCCCCCATTACACAATGCATTAACATAACCTAAAACTAACACATATGAAATAAAGCCTCAAAAAATAGATCATACCACAAAAATGTGTGTAGTCAATGAGAGCCACTTAGGAATGACCAAAATATGGAAGATCAAGGTGTGGTGTAGGAGAATGTTTGCGACAGGAAGTTTAATGGCGACATGAAGATAACATGCAACATTATTTATGTAGAATTATATTGCAATAGGAAGTTTGGTGGTGACAGGAAGACAACCTGCACTATGACTAAAATGCAAGGCACAAAGCAAATATCAGAAAGTTTTGAGTTTAAAATCTAAAATTTGAAATGTTTGTGTGTGTGAGTTTAGAGTTTTATGTTTTAAAATAAATGTCCTTTTTTTTTGTAGTGGAAATGTTTAGGTGGCATTCTTATAAGCCTACCCAACATTATTCACTTAGGACTTAGTATGAGTTTATTTTAGAGAGAGATTCTGAGGGACGGGAAGGTAACAAGGTAAAAAATTCTAAATATGTTTATGACAAGGTAATAAATTTTGATTATGTTTATGACAAGGTTGAAGAAGTTGGTTCCAAGAGAAGAGACTATAGAAAAGTTGGTTATGGGCTATGAAAGGGATGAAGTATTTGTGTATTCTCTCAGTATGGAGAAATGGCATGTTTGGGAGGACAAGAAAGAAGAATATCATTGGCAAGTGTATTTCATGGAGTTACAAATGTATGTATTAGTAAAGTTGTTACTAGAAATGAATGATCAGCAACAAATAGTTTTTATGTTACGAAACAGAGACAAACCAAAGATTAAAATGAAGAAGCAAAGACAAATACAATGGAGTCAAGGCCAAGAAAATGTAAGATTTCAACTAGAGGATGAAGATAAGCCTAAAGTAAAGATGAATAAATATTTTTTTGTAGGTGTTTCTAAGAAGACACAAAGGGGGCATGATATTCAGTATTTAGTTAAATGTAAGAACAAACCTGCAACAGAAGATATTTGGATGGATGAGAAAAAAAGCAACAAGCATGGTTCATTACTACAACACCTCATCTCAAGAGGACTTGAGATTCATTCTATAGGGGAGTATGTTACAGTGGCAGACTTGACAGTTTCTGCTACAGGAACTAACAGGATTAAAAATGCAATAGGAAGTTGTGTAGAAATTTAATGTTATGTTTTAAAGTGTGTTTAAATTTTAATGTTTGTAATAATGTCCTACGATGTGGTAGCATAAATGGAATAGCAATCATATAAGCTCTCCAATTATAGCCACTTAGGACAAAGTAATTTCAATTTTATGTTTGAGTCTGTCTTCTTTAAGAGTTTTGTGTGTGTGTTTTAAATAATTAATCCAACTAGGAATTGATATCTTTGGGAAACTTCCAACAGCTGGAAGAGTTAGTGGTAGATTCTAAAATCTGATTTTTCATGATTCCAAAATAGGTTTCAGTTTTTTGTTTTATTGTGGATGTTTTAGATTCCCAAGAGAAGAGATGGGAAAGTGTTTTAAAAGGCAAATTTTTGAATGTAAAAGAGATCAGATTGAGAAGAATGGAATAAAAAGTGTTTTTAGTTTTTATGAAAAAATAAATTTAAAAAAAAAAAAATAATAAATATGTTACCTTTTGAATAAACATATTTAGAATTTGTTACCTTGTTACCTTCCCTCAAAATTTTTTACCTTGTTACATATTATAGAGAGATTCTGATCAAATATCAGAAAGATCTGGGTAGGGAAAGGTGATTTGGTATTTGATTTTGAAGTTATATGGGGTTCCATGGAGGAAAGAACCAAATCACATATTTGTTTATGAATGCTGAAGGAGAAGGGATCCAAAGGATATTTGAATTGATTTGTTATTAAATCACTTGGATGAATCAAAGGAAGTAAATCACTATCATTTGAAAGAGAAATATCTAAAGTTGAAACTATTGCATGCATGTCAAGATTCCTTAAATCTGAAGCTTCCTAATTTCGGGCAGTGTGGTGGAAAGTCTTTCCTTATTTTTTCATGAAGTATTTCTTTTTTATGCATAATATATTTTTTAAAATATTATTGAATATACTCTCATTTGGTTCAAGTTTGGTTTATTTTCATTTAGAAATGAGCAAGTTATGCACAATTCTATGAAGCTGGTCTGTTCAGATTTTAGATTTACAATCCAAAGAAAAATTTATAGAAGTCATTTATGGTTTCATAGAGACATAAAAATCAGTGGGAGGATAGTTCATTATGTTTTGAACAACTTTTATTCTTTCCATAAAAAATTATCTTGTGATTTGAGGGGTCAAACAAACCTATTTCTAAAAACTGTCCTATTTACTATCATTGTTGCTACAGGAAGGCATTAGTTTGGAAAGTCTTTTCTTTCTTGATTTTCATGGTGTCAGGAAGGAATGTGTTTGAAAGAAATTCAATTTTAATATTTGGAAACAAATCCCCAGCTCTAAAATCAGCAGCATTGAGTTGGACAATTTGTTTTGGTCATGGTTAAAGTATGGTTAGTTTTCTTTAGTTGAGGGGATAAGTGTTTAACAAAATTCTTGTCAATGTGAAGACACAATTACCACTACTTGAAGGCAATGAGTGAAAGAAAAAGACTGATTTTTTTTGTGGAAAAAGATTTTTTTTTTTTAAGTGTCCTATGTTGCTAAACCATTCTATGTTCATGTAGCAGATTATGTTACTGTAGCAGAATACAATGTGTGGATTGTGAAGGTTTTCAAATTGATGAGTGTGAGCCTTTGAAGCAACCCTTTTAGTTGAGTATATCCATAAAAGGTTTCTAGAGTGTAGCTTTGCATCATAATGGAAGAAGAAGGAGAAAAAAGACAAAGCTATAGCCAAAGACATTCTATATTCTGGACAATGTGTAAGTGCAAGAATAAGGTATGCAAAGTTATAGTTGACAGTGGTTCCTTTAAAAATATAATCTTAGTAGAAATGGTTGAGAAATTGAATCTTCCAAGAGTACCTCATGATTTACCTTACAGAGCATATGGGTTAGGAGATGAACAATGGATTGATGTGTTTGAAAAGTCATATGTTTATTTTAATATTGGACCATATTTTGATACCATTGAATGTGATATTATGCCTTTAAAAGATTGTCACTTGGTTTTGGGAAGAGTGCGGCAATATGATAGGTCAACCATATATGATTGTAGAGAGAACACATATACTGTCAACAAAGATGGGAAGAAGATGGTTTTGTTTCCATTAAAATATGATGAAACATGGAAGGAATCAAGAAGTTTAGGTCTTATTGATAGGATATCATTTCCAATGCATGATGATGTGAAAGAGGAAGTGAAAGAAGTTTTGGTAGAGGCAAATGAAACTATAGAGAAGGAAACCATAAAGAGTGCAGATGTATGTGTAGTTGGTACAGAAATCTCAAAAATGATAGATGTAAGTTGTCCTTTGGAAGGGAAAGAACATGAAGAGTAGAAAGAAGATAAATTGCAGTGAGTAAATGTTGATGAGAAGAATAAAGAGGAAAGTCCTATGAGATTTGAGTGTGATAAAGTTATGGTTGGAATAGTAATGTGTCCTTTGAAAATAGAGATGAGTACAATGCTGAAAGGTACTCCTATGAAAGAGAGTTTGGAGGAAAATAATGAAGCCTTCAAAATGCATGGTGTAGTGAAATGTCAAGAGCAATGGGATGAGGATGGAGATAAAGATTGTGTAGCAGCAAGTTCTGAAGAAGAATCTGATTTATGGGAAGAGTTTATAGCCATCATGGGAGAATGAAAAATGAATGGTAGTAGTATGGAGACTCAGCATGAAGAAGTTTCCAAAGAAGAGGTATCAGATGATGTCATGGAAAAAGAAGACGAGGCTAAATATATTTATGACAGGGCAACAAATTATTTTTGAGACATAAAATTAGAATAAAAATTCAAGTGTATGCAGCAATAATAAAAATTCAAAATGTGATGAAGTTACAAGTGTATGTAGCAGCCATACAAATTCAGAATATGATGAAGTGGATGCATAGTGAGCAGCAAATAATTTTTATCTTACCAATGGAAAACAAACCAACGGTAAAGATGAAGGAGAAAGAGAAAAATCAAATGATACAAGTTCAAGAAAGGCCAAGTTTTCTAATGGAGGAAAAGTACAAACCAAAAGTCAAGATGAAGGGATCCATATGTTTTTCTAATGCTTTGTTTTGCCAGTGTTTCCAAGGGACTTGGAAACTTTTAAAATTTGGGAGCATGGTGCAGGAGCACGTCTGCGATAAGAAGTTTAGTGGCGACATGAAGATAACATGCAACATTATTTATGAAAAATTATATTGCTATAGGAAGTTTGGTGGTGACAGGATAATAGTGATGTTGTCTTCAAGCAACCTCCTCCCACATTTCAGGAAAGACCAAAGCAATTAAGAGAAGAGAGATATAGAGAATTCAAGATCATTGAAAGTGCCAAAAATATTTTGACTAAAGCTATAGGTGTTGATGTTGATTCTTCTCAACACATTTTGTTGCAATTAGAAGAGGCAATTAGACAATTCAATGAAGATTCCACTAGCAAAGATAAGTTAATGGAGAAAGTAGAAAAGAAGTGCGACAACAAAGTGCTTGAGCACATTGCTTAGAATATTGCTATCTAGCAGGTAGAACTTTCTACAATTTTGACAATTGAAACTTCTTACACAAATGTGACATTTATTTTTGCAAATTTATGTGATACTATCGAGTATACTAAGGAAATAAGGAGCAAATTGAATAAGATTGATGAAGATCTAATGGCTAGTGCAAAGCAGTTGCAGCTTGACCCTAGTTCAAGCTCTGCACATCATATGAAGATCAGATTCTTATCAGATATGTAGGCAGAATTATTAAGAGAGAAAGAAAGGATCTAGTCTATACTACTAGATATCCAGAACATGATCCTTCCTATCATGGATAAAATGCAGAAGCACATTTCTTATCTAAAATATTGATCCATCACAATAAATTTTCAATTGTAGATCATATGATTGAGCTCTCTGCAAAAGTCCAAGTACCATTCTAAATTTCTCTCACATTTTGGTGTCTCTATATAAGTAGATTATGTATAAATCTTTGGCATTATTGTTAAAAAGGGGGAGAGATGTGTATATAATTACGGAGGAGAGATATTTTTATATATCATGAGTATGAAAAAATATGTATATTGTATGGGGGAGATATATGAAAAATGTATATACAACGGAGTTACAAAGAAAATTTTTGAAAAATCTCAAAAATCAGCATTGCCATATCAAGCCAGTATTACACTATGTTGTACATAAGTTTTGGCTAATAAGTGTTTTTGTCACTAATGCCAAAGGGGGAGATTGTTGGCATTAAGTCAAGTTTTTTATTAGTGACAACACTTATTCGAATTAGGTATGGTTATTGAGCTCTTTGATCAGTCTCTAGTGTTTGCCATATAATTCAGTAGTTACCAAGTTTCATAGTTCCTACCAAGCATTCTAGTGGTGAAATCTAGCAGTTCTTACCAAGCAGTTCAGTGGTTACCAATCTTTGTCGTGTCTATCGAGTTATCAATTCTTGTGAAGAAAATTTAGTGTTAATCGAGTGATGAGGTGAGTAGTGTTTATCAAGTGCAGGCATGGTAAACATGGAGTTCGGTTTCTACCTAGTGACACTATATCTACCAAGTCACCAATGTATACTGAGTTTAAAACTATGTTGAAGTGATTAGTATGGACTGAGCCTCAACTTCTACCAAGTGCATGATGATGTCGAGTAATGATAGTGGACATCATGTATCAGAAGTTCACCAAGTCAATTTTTCAAAACCTGAGTTTCTACATTTTGGTTGACTCAGTAATATTGGTGTTAACTTGTGTTTTGGCCTACCTTGTAATTATGTGAATTGGTCTGGTATATATGTAATTTATTATATCATAACCAAGGGCAATAGTTTTTTGATGTAATAGAATGCGAAGGTGAAACAACTACAGAGAAAAGTGTATTGCAAGGTCATATCAGGAGTAGTCAAGTTACATTTGTCACATAAAGGTGATCAATACTTCAAGGATCTTAATCAACAATTCATTTGTAAGTCAAATCTACTATTTCATCCTAATAGGTGAATCAACTTCAAATCCTTTAACAGGGTAGACTTAACATTCTTTTCTTAAATCTCTTTGTCGAGTGCATACTTCATTGTATGTTTGTAAAACCTCTAACAAGGTGGACCTAGCAGTCCTCATTGCTCCTAATAGGGAAGATCATCAGAAGTGATCATTGTAAGCCTTAACAAGCCAACTTTATACTATAGTATTGATTTTTTGTGGGTATCATCCCCACCCCAATTTTACTTTCTATTTGGAAGGTTTCTAGGTCACGAAATATTGTGTTTAAAATATTTTATGCTTTTAGTTTCTCATGCATGTAGTAGATTATATCTATGATAATTGGATTATGTTATTAAGTTCTAAAATTGTTAAAAGTTTTAAGGTTACTGATTGACCCCTCCCCTCTCAATAACCTAGCTAGTCTTGAATATTTCCAACAACTAGAACTTGTTGTATTGCATTTTCTCATGATATTGGTTTTAGTCTTGTGTACTATTTGGTGTGAGTGTTAGCCATGGATGATTGTATTGTGTGTGTTTGTGGTCATATCATTATCTCTATTAGCATGACAAGAGTGGGCCTATAGGTTCCATATAGTTGGGAGGCACAACTACCTATACCACTATTAGGGACTGACATATATAGTTAGCCTTTATGTTCAATTCTAGAACTAGATGCTCACATGGTTCTCCATGCCTTTCTGGAGTATGTTTTCTATGTGATTTATCTTATTTTAGTTTATTGAAACAGTTGATTTATCCACATGTATGTTCACTGCGATGTTACTTTTTCGCATGATTATACTAGATACTATGGAGTAGATGGTTAGATGTCTAATTCTCCTTTTTTTACATGTCATTTTCATTTCCATGTTTTCGAGTATTTGAGCCTTGATTTATGTGTTTTTGGTACTCCCAAGTGTGGTGATTTATTCTTACCATACTTCCATTTTACATCAGAGATGCATTTCCTTGTATGAGGAAAGTATTCTATCACATGGGCCATGGGGATTCCATTTGTATGGATATGATGAGAGACCTTTAGAGGTCTAAGCCACCATTGTTTGATGACCTAGGAGATGGTCTCAAGGCCAAGACATGGTTACTGGATATGGGGCTTTTCTTTTCCTTACATTCTTATGAAAGAAACTTGAAGGCCCATTTTTTTGTTACACAACTGAGAGACCATGGATATGTATGGTGGGATATAGAGAGTGATAATCTCTAGATCAACATAATAGATCTCACTTGGGAGATCTTTGAGGAGAGGTTTAGGGGGAAAATTCTCTTTCAATAGTACCAAGAGGCCTATGCTGATGAGTTCCATGAGCTCAAATAGGGGAACATGTCAGTAGATCAGTATGATAGGTAGTTCTTTGGGCTAAGATAGTACTCTAGCTACAGTTATGATGAGATACTCTCACATAACATTTTGTCAGGGGTCTTAAAGACTCTATCATTGGGATGTTCATCTTTGCTAGCCTAGGATACTTATCACTAGTGGGTGTTGGCCAATCCATGCTAGCTCATATTTTCTTTGGATCCACTCCAATGCCATCACCTGTGATGATATACCCAAAATACCTCACCTCAGACTAGAAGAATCCACATTTACCTAGGTTGTGATAGAACTTATGGTCTTGTAAATACTGCAACATCTAGTGTAAATAGACCTTGTGCTCTTCAACAATCTTAGAATAGATCAATGTGTCATCCAAGAAAATAAGAAAACACTAATTGAGGTATGTGCAAAATACTCCATTCATCAAACTCATAAACACTGATAGCACATTGGTTAATCCAAAGAGTACAACTGCAACCTCATAATGCCCATAACATGTATGAAAATTTGTCTAATGAATGCCAACCTCATGAATTTGAAGCTAATGGTATCCTAACTTAAGATTAATCTTCAAGAACACTCTTGATCCCTTCATCTAATCAAATAAGTCATCAATCCTTGGTAAGGAATATCAGTTCTTCATTGTCACCTTATTCAATTGTCGATAATCAAAGTATAGATGCAATGAGCAATCTTTTTTCTTCACAAATATGATATGTGTGCCCAATGGGGATATATTTGAGGTTCATAGTTTCATGGGATTGGTAGTTTTCTACCATCAATTTGTGAACGACTTCTCACAATTGGCTCATCCTATCACTTCACTTCATTAGAAAGTGAAGACGTATGCTTGGTCATATTAGTGTGAGTCAACTAATGAGGCTCTAAAGGAGTGATTGACTAGTGTACCAGTCCTCATGGTACCTAATTCTATAGGTAATTTTATGGTTCACATAGATATATAGTTGTATGATGAGGGTACAATGTTAATGCAAGATGGTCACGTGATTGGATATGAGTCTATAAAAATCAAGGACCATGAGCTTAACTACCCCTCTTATGATTTAGAACTTGTAGTAGTTATGCATTGGAGACATTTCCTTTTGGGACATAGGTTTCAGTTGCATAGTGATCATTGTAGCTTGCATTATATCTTTACTCAACCAAACCTGAATGTATGACAATGACATTGGATGGAGTTTTTGTGTGAATATGATCTTGATGTTCACTACATCAAAGGAAAAGAGAATGCCATTGTAGGTGCCTTGATTAGGAGATGACATGAGATATTAGATTTTTCATTGGGAGTGAATTTATAGGGTTGTATCTTAGAGGTCTTACCAAGTGACACAAGGTATCAGGAGGTAAGGTTAGAGATTGAGTCTAGATGTAACCTTGGGGGGAGGTTTTCAAGTTATTCTCTAGAGTCTGATGGACTATTGTGATACTTGGGGTGCATTTATGTGCTGGCATTTAGTGATCTTCATGCCTTGATATTATCAGAAGCACATCATGCGCCATATTCCACACATCCCAGTATCAAGAAGATGCATGATGATCTTAGGCATTTGTACTTTTGGGAAGGGATGAGGCATAATGTTTCTAATTTTGTTGCTCAATGTCTTGAGTGCCAGAGAGTGAAGGCAAAGTATCAACATTTGGTAGATCTACTATAGCTACATACCATTCTAGAGTGGAAGTGGGATACTATATCCATGAATTTTATCATAGGGTTTCCTATGTCATCAAGGTGACATGATTGTGTCATTGTGACAATGGACAAGTTGTCCAAGGTAGCACATTTTTTTCCCATAAGAGAATCCTACACAACTTCTTCTTTATTGCATTTTTTCTTGGAGGACATTGTTCAATTACATGGAATCTGTCATTATATTATATTAGATAGAGATCTAGTGTTTACTTCATCACTATGGACACCTCTCTAGCATGCTTTGGTGTGTAGCTCAAATTTAGTTTGTCATACCACCTAGAGACTAATGGTCAAATAGAGAGAGTAAACGAAGCTCTAGAAGATATGTTTCACATGTATATGATGGATAGGTAGGTGAATTTGGAGGACTATTTGTACCTTGTTGAGTTTTCCTATAACAATGGGTACCATAGTTTTCTTAGCATGTCACCTTTTCAGGCCTTGTACAGTAGACCATGTTGTACCCCTTTGAGTTGGGATCATCTAGAAGACCAAATAATTTTAGGTCCAAAGATTCTTTAGGATATGGAGTAGTAGGTTGTTCATATTAGACAACATTTGGTTACTTCTTAGGACAAGTAGAGAAAATATGTAGATTCCCATAGGTTGGATTGTCACTTTTCATTTGGTGACAAGGTGTCTTTAAGAGGGCATCTGTGGAAGAGCCCCATCCATTATGGGAAAGGCTCTAAGTTTGTGTCATATTTTTTTAGACTATTTGAGATCCTTGAGAGGATAAATCCTATTTCTTATCAACTAGTGTTTCCACCTAGCCTATCATGCATCCATGATGTTTTCCATGCTTGTATTTGAGGCAATACATTCCTAATGTGACCCATGTACTTGACTAGGATGCTTTACAAGTGGAGGATGGGAAACTTTATTTGAAGCCCATTTGTATCCTTTAGCATTAGAGACTAACCCTCAGAGGTTGGGATCTAGAGAAGGTAAGGGTCCAATGGGACCTGAATGATGAGACTTTTGCTACTTGGGAGGATGCTACATTTGAGAAATTTTTACCCATATCTTTTTGTAGGCATCCAAGAGTAACCCTATGCCTAGTGGGGTAGGATGTAGTACCTCTCATTTTTGTATTCTATACCTTGTTATATTTTGGATTTGACAGATATTTTTATACTCATGTTGGATGATATTTGAGTTGACCTGATGGTTAGATACTATATTTTGATTGGTAGTATCATAGATGATAGATACTATGTTATACAGTTTGATCATATCTACATAATGATGCTTATTGATGTGACATGATGCTTTATGATGATATCTAGTTATTTTGTATTTGGACATATACTTTGTTTATGATTATATGGTGGAATTGTTACATTCTAGTGTTGGAAATATCATGGTAGGCTAAGTTACTGAGAGGAGAGGGATGAATCAGTAACTAATAAAGCTTAATCCTTGATTAGTATTTAATCCTTTAAGTGAATTTTGATCTAATTGAATGCATGAGAAATTGAAAACATTAAAGCATACATACAAATTTTGACACACAATTTGGTGATTAGAAACCTTCTAAATAGAAAGTAAAACTAGGGTAGGGATGATACCAAAAGTATTAGTATTGCAGTATAAATTTGGCTTGTTATAGCTTACAATGATCACTTCTGATGATTTTTCCTGTTAAGAGAAATAAGGACTACTAGTTCCACCTTGCAAAAGGATTTACAAACATATAATGAAGTATGCACTCGAAAAGATTTACACAAGACTGTTATGTCTAGATTTGACTGATCCACCTATTAGGATGAAGCAATAGTTGATTTTTGATCTACAACTTGGTTTGGTGAATGAGATTCCTCTAAGTGAACAAATCACCTTGTTGTGATAGATAAATCTTTGATTCTCCTTATATTGTTGTAGCCTTTGTAATTCACTCTTTTACTCTTCTCTAATTAATACATTACTTTCATTCATTATCATTGTCATACATTGGATGTGACACAATACATGACATATATATCAATCCAATTACAAATTACAAATTTATTCATAATACAAGTTTACACAAATATTACAAAGTTAGCCAAAGTGTAGAAACTTAGGTTTTGAAGAATAGCTTAGTGAGGTTTTGATACTCGACATCCACTATCAATGCTTGGCATCATCATGCACTCTGTAGACGTAGAATCTCGGTCCATATTGGTCACTTCCAAGTAGTCTTGAACTTAGTCTACACTAATGACTTGGAAAATATTGTGAAACTTGGAATATAAACTAAATCACTTGATTCACACTGCATAGCTCTATCAATGAGCTCATTATGAGCTCAATATAAACTAAGTCACTTGGTTAACACTGAGTAGCTCAGTTAACATTGGACTTACATCACATCAACTATGAACTTTGTAAGCACTGTACAACTTGGTTTGCACTGGTAAACTTGGTATACAATGAGATGCTCAATTTACACTATTGATCATCACCATAGTAGTAACTACTTAGTACAAACTAAAATTTGTCCAAAGGACTTGGTAGCAACTATAGAACTTAGTAGTAACTGAAATGCTTGGTTAACATTGTTAACTATACAATAAGCTTGGTATATTCTTACAATCTAAATAAGTGTATGTCACTAATAAAAAACATGATTGGAATGTCAACAATCTCCCCCTTTGGATGTTCAAGATCACCTTTATCCATTACCTTATGTCTCCAACTCGATAGAGTGTACTATTTTTAAGATTTTTCAAAATTGGTTTTGTAAGAGATAGATTTTTGTACAAGGTAATTCTCCACCATACATAATATATAGTATAGTATACATCTGATATGTGCATCTAAATACATCTTCTCTCCTTTATAAAATATATATTTTCTCTATAATCTGCAATTTTCTTCAATATTCTTTAATCTTCTCCCCCTTTTTGACATTAATGCCAAAGATTCATGCTATATATTTATATAGTAATGCCAAAATTTGACAAGAAATCTAAATGTACCTTTAGGATGAGTGCCAAAGTCTTGTCCTAATTCTCCTACAACACCTTGCATGTGTGCGATGCAATCTGCACTTCTACTGCCAATTCTATCATATGGTTTGCAATGAAGTTGTTGTCATCATGGATGAGCATTTTTGAATGTGCATTGTGCTTTTGCATTGCATCCATTTTTGGGAGAATCATGTTCTAAATATCTATCAATGTAGATCTTACTCTTTCCTCTTCTCTCAAAAATTATGCCTACATATCTGTTAGAAATCTAATCTTATTGAAATGGGCAGAGCTTGAACTTGAGTCAAATAGCAATTTTAGATCCTCATCAATTTTTGACAATTTATCTCTTATTTCTTTTATGAAAATTGATGTATCACATAGTTTACCAAAAAGTAAAGATACATTGATGTAGGAGGTTTCTAGAGAGCCTAAAATAGTAGATAATTTTACTTGATGAATGGTAATTTTTTGAGCAATAAGTTATAAAACTTTATTTTCAAACTTTTTCTTAGCTTTCTACAATAATTTTTCCTATCCATCCAAATCTTCGTTATGTTTTTGGACTGCCTCTACCAATTTATACAAATTTGGTTGAGAAGTATCAACCTCAATTCCTAGAGCCTCTACTAGAATATTCTTAGCATCCTCGATTATTTTAAATTCCTTGTTTCTTTTCTCTCTAAGTCTTTGATACTTGGCTTTCATTTGAAGAAGTTCTCCAAAAAATTTCATTTGATTGAGGTTAGAAATGTCCCAATTAGGAATGACAATCTCCTCATCAAGATCTATATCTTCTTCCTTCTCTTTGCCTTTTCCAAAAAAAAAATTTCTTGGTTGAGGTTTGGTCTCAACTTTTCTTACACTTATTACTAGCATGGTAGGAATGGAAACAATTGTAGATATGGTAGAATTTTTTGAAAAAGTGGATAATGCACTCATTGAAATACTAGTAGTGGATATACCTGATGTAGCCAAAACTGATGTAGAGGGAAGAACATGCAACTTGGTAGATGAAGTGCTTGGTACTACTATCAATGAAGTACTAAGCTAGATAGGTGTAGAGATTAATTGAGTGCTTTTGTTTTTAATGTTGGTCATGATCAATCCTTCTAAGGCTCTCTCTAGGCTTGGCGTTATCAATTTTTTTCTTAGAGAGTGAGGAAGTGAGGCTATGACTGCTACAACAATATTTACTAGGTTGGTCTCCTCAATATCTTGTGCATCTTCCTTGGTAGCTTCATGCCCTTGTTCTTATTCATCATCTACATCGTCAAAATGAGTCACCTCTTCATCATCTTTCTCTTCATCTTTCTCATGATCATGATCATCATCCTTATCACTTACACTAACTACAAAATCACTCGGTTTGTGAAGAAGATAGACATTTCTCCATGTGTTTGTAGCATTTTTCACAACATGCTCAATTTCTTTCAATAACACAAGACAAGTGTTGAATCTTAACGTTAGTTTTTCTTCAAAGATTCCTTCACCTCCTTGTCATCCAAATTTGGCATGAGTTTCCTTAGGGTTTGCTCATATATATCTTCTGTAGTTTGCATGGCATGTTCCCATCTTGGCTTAATCTTGTCCATCAAAGCATTAGAAATTTGCTAAGTAAGATGGTCAAGCGAGTACTTCCACTTACCCATCTTGGATATTAATATATCTTCTATTTGCTTCTACTCCTTTGTAGTCCTGATCTCATATTTTAGTATTTTGAAATTTATAATTCTAGATGCAGATTCTACTTCTCTTATTCTTTCCTCAAAGGTGGGTGGAGACATCTTGAAGATTATGTCTCCTCCTTGTTTATCTATTTTCTTCCTTGATGATCTCCTTGTGAACATAGTAGTAGATGTATTGGTAGGCTTGGTAATAATTATCTTACCTTTCTTCTTTAGTAGCTCTTCTTCCTCTAACTTTTCTTCATCTTTTGCTTCTTCATCATCTCCTTTTCCTTTAGTTAACAGAAGAGTGGAACTAGTTTTCATTTTGGCAATCCTCTTCTTTCCCTTTTTAACTACTTGAGGGAGTTTGATTTCTAGTTCTATCTTGGCCTTTGCCTCATCACAAGTGCCAAAGTAAGAAACCTTAGTGTCAACAAGCTCATTTATCAATGCCTCAATTATGTCTTTGGTTTCATCAATATTGACCTCATATCCAAGAGGTTTTAACCATGCTATTCTTGGCCTAACTGCTTGAATGTACACTTTGTCACTATCGACCATTAAACAAAAATCATATTTGTAATCCTTGACTAACTTATTTGGAATCTTGAATCTGTTATTCATCTTTTCCAAGAATGCATCAAAGTAGTTGTCCATGATACTTGCATAATTCTCTCCCATTTTAGTAATGTACTCATTACTATGATAAAGAACTGGTACATCTTTTCTCCAAACTATAGTACCTTTTGATGGTAAGAACTTCTGAACATAGAAAAATCAATAGGACAAGAGTGAACCAAACTTACATGGATTTTTCTTGGAAGTTCTAATGCTCTCCATGTCCTTGTTGAACTTATTCAATAGTAGCTCAAAAAGGTCAAGTGATAGATTATTTTTGACCACCTTGTATGCCAAATCAACTACTTCACAAGATATACTATTCAATCTACTTGAACTGTAGATTTTTTGGGTAATGACATGAATGTCAAACTTCAATTCCATGTTAGTGACACATATTATCTTCATTCCCCTTCCATTCCCACTTGGAAATGGTTTTCTTCTCCAGTTCAACCCAATCTAGGGTTTTAGTCATTTTTTTGCTTTGTTAACATGGGAATACTAATGATCCTATGGATCATCTTCTTGGTTATCAAAACTAGTTGATCCAACCATAGATGACCATTGTGTACATGACTAAGGATTAAAAAATACCTATTTTTTAAGAAGAACAAATTTCCACAATCCATTATATTGTACTGATATGTTTTTGGATTTGATTGTGTTAAGATTTTTACCATCAACATTTTGAATCACACTACATGATCCATCATCAGGATGAAGAGAAAGAGATGCAAAAAAGGATTTTTTTTGCATCTCTTGCTCTTCATCCTGATGATGGATCACGTAGTGTGATTCATCCATCATCAAGATGAAGAGAAAGAGATGCAAAAAAGGATTTTTTTTGCATCTCTTGCTCTTCATCCTGATGATGGATCACGTAGTGTGATTCATCCATCATCAAGATGAAGAGAAAGAGATGCAAAAAAGGATTTTTTTTGCATCTCTTGCTCTTCATCCTAATGATGGATCACGTAGTGTGATTCAAAATGTTGATGGTAAAAATCTTAACACAATTGAATCTAGAAACATATCAGTACAATATATATTTTACTTGGAAATCTTATAGCATATGAGGAATGTGAGTTAAACCTTTTGTCTTGAGATGTTGATGTTTAGGTTTCAACACCCAATCAACACATAACTCCTTCAAACATTCATCCATATCTAATGTTCTGATATCTTGAATAGAAAATTTAAAATGTGAATGAATATCGTTGATTAATAGTACATTAGTAGGAATGTACTTTGGTGAAATCTACTCTTCAAAATCTTCCTACTTATGCCCTTAGCCTCTTTGGGATTCTGGTCAAGCATGCTGATAGAATGGAGAAGATTTAGAGAGACTTCTTATGGATAGGTGTTGAAGATAAAAGAGATATCATCTTGTTTCTTGGGATCATGTCTATCTCCCTAAATGCTATGGTGGTCTTGGCATTAGAAAAATTAGACATCTCAATAATACCCTATTGGCCAAGTAGATATGGCACATTTTTTAGAACTCAAGGGAATGGAGGGATATAATAGTGGAGAAATATTTGAGAAGGCAATCCCTTAATTTTTTTCTTAGTGAGGCTAAGATTCCTCAAGGATCTTACATATGGAATGGGATTTTAAAGGCAAAATTTTTGGCCAAGTCTAAGGAAAAATGGAAAGTATGCAATGGTGAAAACATTTTATTATTTTTGTCAAGATAATTGGCTCTATTAGGGACCTCTTATTGATCACCCCAATTATGGGAGATGGGAAGAAATATGCATAAGAAGATTCGGTCTGAAAGTTAGCAACTACAGAGCTAGTCATGGTTGGCAAGACCTGTCCTTAGTCTCACATGATCTTAAACCTTTGATGATTACCCTAAATGTAATGATCCTTAATAATAAAAAGTTACAAGGTAATTTGGGGAGATAACTCAAATGGGCAATACTCTATTGCTTTAGGTTACTTCTCAATGTGGGATAGATTGGAGAAACTCATCTAGGCTAAGGCCTGGATTCCTAGTCTTACAACAAAAATTAACATTTTCTTTTGGCTGCTTCTCCAAGAAAAAGTTCTTACCTTAGAAAACTTGGAAAAGAGATGTTAGATGATCCCTAATAGGTGTAGCCTTTTTAAGAAAGATTCAAAAATGGTTAACCACCTCTTTATTCACTATCCCTTCTCTTTTGAGGTCTAGAATCTCTTAACTAGGGACTATGGGGTCGATGCAACCCAGCTAATATCCAAGGTTTCTTTGGACAATGGAATAGTGTGCACATAAGAATGAAGACTTAGATGTTAGGCTCCTAGTCTCTTCTTCACTTCTATTGGGGAATATGGAAAGAGTGAAATAATTGTATCTTCAGAGACAGGGAAACCCCTACTTTCATTATTGCAGAAAAAATAAAAAGATTAATGAAGGAGAATTTTTCTACTAGAAAGGGAGGTAACATAGAAGAAGGAGGAAATATAATAGAAAATAAAAAGGATAGGGATAGGAAAAAATAGGAGGCAAGGTGACTTCTTCCCCCTGAAGATTGGCATAAAGCCAATTTTGATGGGGCTACCAAAGGAAATCCAGGTCTTGCAGGTTGTGGAGGAATAATCAGAAACAGTCATGGGGGTGGTGTTGTAGCTTTCTCCTATCCACTTGGGACTTAGTTGAACCATTATGTTGAGGCTAATTTAGCATTTCATATTGTTAAACTGGCCCTGGCTTCTGGGATTGACAACCTTTGGCTGGAGGGGGATTCATTAAATATTATTAATTGTTTAACTGGTCAATCTTTGCTATCATGGACTATTGTGAATATGGTAGAGGAGATAAAATCTGACCTAGGAAAATTTAAAAAGATCCATATAAGCCATGCATACTAGGAGGCCAACTTAGCGATGGATTTGTTTGCAAATGAAGCGGTAACAAAAAAATATGGTGATGACGTGGCAGAATAGTGAAAAAAAATTTAGGGCTGTAAAAGAATTAATACTATTGGAATGAATCCAAGGAAGTACAAAGACAATCCAATATAATTATGGAAAGATTTGTAAGATTGCACATTGGATAAGGAGTAAATAAGAATCATGTGAAGTTATTATTTTTCCATCATATCAAGTATGTGTGGCACACTTTTTGGATCAATTTTCCTTCTTCCATTTTTTCTGCTATGCGTAAAACCTTTTTTGGGTTTTGAAAACAAAAGGAAGATGAACTTAGTGAGAGAATAGGAAGTAGGTGAAACTTTTGTGAACCAAAGGAAATAATGGTCAGGGAGAGAAGCAAGAAGGAGCTAATGGGGGAGGTAGATAACTGGAGAAATGACCTGAAGGTATGACATAAACTAGAGAAGGGTGGCATTATGAAAGTCAAGGAAAAACTCCATGGTTTCAATAATGAGGTCACCAATACAATGGTGAAATTGTGGAAGGATGATCAAGTTAAAATTGATGGGGTTGTCACACCAGGTTGATGTGGATTTGATTTCCCAAGTTGCAGAGCTCTCCTTGGAGGGGATAAATTTCTTCAAAGACAAGAAAATGTCGGCCAATGTAGTTAAGGACTTTGTGAAGGATGAGAATGAAAAGAAGAAACTTGTGAAGACTGAGACATATTATGAAATGGAGTCCATTAAAAAGCTCTAGAGGTATGTCTTAAAGATTTATTATCGAATATATATCCTTGGATACTAGATTCAATAGGTTCATGACTCATCATTTTGTACTTTTAAATCACTTTAGGCATGGAATAAAGATTTCTTTTTCTTTTTTTATCTTTTCACCTCCATGAGCAAGAGCATTGAGGGTTTTAAAAAGAAACCCACTACCAATCTTTCCCTTCAGAAGGGGTTGCTCCTTCTAGTATATGAGTACTTAAAGACTCAGACTAGGGGCAAATCCCTTGGCAAAGCTGGAATTGCTTATAAGGAAATTGAGAGCTCATATTCTGAGGATGCTCAGAGCATAAATTTGGAAGATGAGGAAAATTCCCCCTCTAAAGGTAAGAAACCTAAGGAAGGGGAGAAAGTTTCATCCTCTCCCAGCATTTCTCCTAGCAGAAAAAGCCCTAAGGGTTTAACCCCTAAACCCCCCAAGATTAAGGAAAAAGAGGAGGAGCACAGTGTTGAAGAAAAGGATACAAAATCAAAGGAATAGGTGAAGGGGAAGGATAGTGAGAAGGTTTAGGAGGAAATGGAAGATACACCAGGGAACCCCAAGAAAAGGAAGGTTGAGGAGGCTTTGCTTCTGGAAGAAACTAAAGACTAGACTCCTTTGATCCTGGGCCTAGTCCCTACCATTCCTTCACCACAGGGGAAGATAATTTCACTAGTGGAAGATAGTGAGGAGGTGGTTTTGAAAGACAAGAGGGGATTGTGGAGAAATTTTAACTCTAAAATGATGAAGATGGGGATATGTAGACAAATGATAAACCCCTAGGTGATGGAGGAAAAAGATAGTAAACTACATTTTGATGAACTTCTTGACCCGACTCTTGTTGCAATCTCTAACAATGCAAGAGAATATGGGCTCAACCTACTCAATAATTCTAAAAATAGCATGATAGATAATTTTTGATATATCAAATGGCTATATCATGAGATAGAAGAACTCAAGGAGAAAGTGAGCTAGAAGGACAGCCACATTAGAAGCAGGGACTAGGGACACTAGTTTGACCAAGAGGATTGCATCATAATGGTTGAAAAAGGAATTCAAAGGATGAAGACTTCTAATAAGAATTTGGCTAACCAGGTGATTACAACTTTGAATGCTCTAAATGAAAACATCAATAGTTTAGGTGATTCTTTGAAAGAAGTTGGCTCTAGCAGGGAAAAAGAAGATAAAGATAGTATGGACTATGGGAAAATTGAGGAAGAAAAGAAAGAGACCAGGGGACCAGCAGATGTTTAGAACTAGGATCAAGTGGGCATGGACAACTGAAAGTCCAATGAAGCTATAGAGACTCTGCAGGTTCTAGATAGGGAGAACTAATAGTTTTAGTCCTCATTGTTTGTTTCACCCTTATCTAGAGTTACTGGTTTTTACCTCCTGGCCGCGGGCCTATCTTTTGGTTTTGGATTTTTATAAGTAGATGCACACTAGCTGAACTTTACTTTTTATTTATATTTCTATTATTATGTAAAACTTTTAGGTTTCAAGATCCCTATAACACCTATTTTACTTAATCAAAAATAGTACCTTAGGAGGAATTTGAGATTGCACTCCACTCAAATCTATGATTTTTGCAATGGCAGGAGTCAACTTGAAATCTATTGCTTTCCATTCCACGACTCAAACCAACATGTTGAAACCTCTCTTTGACTTGTTGCTGATGGATGCCATCATCACTCGGTAGAGTTTGAGAGAATATGAAAACTTTTGGTAACAATCTGCTCAAATTGCTTGAATGCTCTGAAGATCACTCTACACAAATAGCTCTCAAAAATTCATGGTAATTTCACCCCTTTTATCAAATTTCACCATAAATTCCAAGTACAATTGTTCACTCAAATGATAGATTGTCATCCACTTCACTTGTATTGAATACTTGGTAGTCTTCCATGACTCGGTAACCACATAAGACTTAGTTACTATCGACCTTGCTCAATAGGGTCTTATAACCCGACCTCGCTCAGTAAGGTATTTAACCCAACCATACTCAGTAATGATTGACACCATTTACTTGGTGATCCCTTTGCATCTTGAATGCTGATTTGGATCTTTTGTCTTGTCAACTGGAACTAATGTTAGATGTTTTCTTCAGTATCCTAGTTCCAGTTCCCCTTTGAGAAATCAATTTAAAATGGTGGAGTCATGCTCAGACTTGCATTCTTAGTAGACTTCAGAACCCATTATTGTCTCGTCTACTTTCTTATATTATTACCTTTTTCCTTCTTTTCATCTTCAATTCTTCCAATATTCATATAGTTCTTGGCAAGATGACCAAGTTCTATACAAATGAAACATCTTTTGGTAGTGTCTTTTTTTCTGATGTGATGCTTTTCACAATTCATTCCAATGTGTCCAAATTCTTCATAGTAATGACATTTGCACCAAGTGTTGTAGTCCCAACCAAATATAGCTTTTACAATCTGTTCTACTCAATTCAATATCCTAGGTTTTCATTCTAATGATTTGTGCTCATGCTTCTTACATTTGTGAAATTTTCCTTCAAATTCAAGTCTCTCCTTGAATTCAGTTTCTCTATGACCATGTTAATTACAATTGTAGCATTTTCCATTGAATTTTTCTTTACTATTGCTTGAACATTTGTTTTATGTATGACCTATCTTACCATAGTGACTACAACTAGGTTTTTGATTCTTTTGAGCTCCTTGCTTGGATGATTCACCTTCTTCTATATATCCAATTCCTACTTTTCCTTTTTGTTTGTAATGACTTTGATCATTCAACTAATTCATGTTTGCTTGAGATTTTATCATTGTTGCATTGATTTTTCTTTTAGTGTTTAGATCATTCAGCAATCTTTCATTTTCTAATCTTAGATTCATGATTTCTTTATTTTCATTAGTGAGCTGATTAATGAAGTCTACTTGTTGAAGGGATAGGTGCTGAATTTCATTGTTCTTTCTTTCTATCTCTTCTTTTATCTTGTTTTTCTCTTCCATGATTTCACACAATCTTACTAACTAAATTTCTTGCTCTCTTCTAAGTTTTCTTACTTCTTCTTGAAGAGCATTATTCTTTTTCTAATAGTTCTTTGATTTCTCCCTCAGCTTCATCTAGATTGCTTGAATGGATGTCTTTAATTCTTTCTTCAATGTAGAGTGGATCATTTATCTAGATTGTAAGATCTTTCTTGCTTTTCAAGGACTGAGAGTTTCTCTTTTTCTTTCTTAAGTTGTCCAATAGCCAATTCCAAATCTAGCTTCTCATTTTCAATAGCTTTGTCAAGTTTGAGTACCTCCATTTCCTTTGATCTTTGATCAAGCTGTTAAACTTTTCTCTTAGAACCACAAAGCTCTGATACCAATCATTGGAAATATTATGATAGGCTAAGTTACTAAGAGGGGAGGGGTGAATCAATAACTAATAAAACTTAATTTGTTGATTAGCATTTAATCCTTTAAGTGAATTCTGATCTAATTGCATGCATGAGAAATTGAAAAAATTAAAGCATACATAACACTTTTGACACACAATTTGGTGACCTAGAAACTTTCCAAATAGAAGCTAAAACTAGGATGGGTATGATATCCACAAGCTTTAGTACTATAGTATATATTTGGCCTATTAAGGCTTACAATGATTACTTCTAATGATCTGCCCTATTAGGAGCAATAAGGACTGCTAGGTCCACCTTGCAAAAGGATTTACAAACATATAATAAAGTATGCAATAAGTAAAGATATTTACACAAGGTTGTTAGGACTACCTTGTTAAAGGATTTGACTGATCCACCTATTAGGATAAATTAGTAACTAATCTCTAGTATGCAACTTGGGTTGGTGAATGAGATTCCTTTGAGTGAACAAATCACCTTGGTGTGATAGATAAATCTTTGTTGCTCCTTATACTATTGTAGCCTTTTTAATTCACTCTGTTGCTCTTCTTTGATTAATACATTACTTTCATTCATTGTCATTTTCATACATTGGATGTGACGCAATACATTACATATATATCAATCCTATTACAAATTACAAATTCGGCCACAATACAAGTTTACACAAATATTACAATGTCGACCAAAGTGTAGAAACTCAGGTTCTAAAGAATAGATTGGTGGGTTATGATACTCAACATCCACTGTGAATGCTTGGCATCATCATGCACTCGATAGTCATAGAAGTTCAACCCATACTGGTCACTTCCAAGTAGCCTTGAACTTAGTCTACACTGGTGACTCGACAAATACTATGAAACTTGGCATATAAAATTGAGTCACTTGATTCACACTACATAGCTCAGTCAATGCTATCACTATGAGCTCAGTATAAAATGAGTCACTTGGTTAACACTGAATAGCTTAGTTAACACTAGACTAACATCACATCATTTTCAAACTTGGTAAGCATTGCACAACTCGATTTGCACTGGTAAACTTGACATACACTGAGATGCTCAGTTTACACTAATAATCATCACCATAGTAGTAACTACTCAATACAAACTAAATAGTAACTACTCAATACAAACTAAATTTTTTTCAAAGGACTCAGTAGCAACTATAGAACTCAGTAGTAACTAAAATGCTTGGTTAACATTGTTAACTATACAATAAGCTTGGTATATGCTTACAATCTGAATAAGTGTATGTCACTAATAATAAACATGACTGGAATGTCAACATCTGGGTATTATGATTCAATGCTACACATATTTACTTCATTCATTCCTTGAGATGTTTTATGATGCAGTGAGTGATGTAAATAGATTATTTTAATATAATTAAATAAATGGTTAATTATGTGATTTAATGCATTTTATCACTTCGGTTATATGATTATATACAATTGCACTTGATCATATTGTTAAGCGTGCAAGATTTATATCCCCAGTAGTGGTAGATGGAGTTAGTGATTCAGTTGTTTATACCTAGAAATACCATCCCTATATGGGTGACCTATCTTGTTTAATTGTTAATTAAAACCACTGGTGATTAAATAAATTAGGATTTATTTGCATTTGTGATGAGACCAGTATTGTGTCTATGTATTTAGATATCTGCATTTGTCGAGGAAATTATTAAGGAATATTGTGATTTAATGCTTTAAGGGTATTTTGGTTTTGAATTGAATTCTTTTAATTACTGGTACTTTTGTGTAATTGAATTCCATTTAATTGGAATTGCCCAATTTTCTATGGGTATAAAAAAGGTTAATTTAAGTGACCCAATTATTTTCTTGTTATAAAATTTGACTTTTAAAGTGAATATATATCCCAAAAAGTGAGTCATTCCTCACTTCTCTCTTTCAAATTGGAAATTGGAGAGAAAAAATTCCAAATCCTCTTAAAGAGATTTTATTGTTTTACTTATTATAGGAGTTGTGAGCATGGGATCATCATGAGATTGATCTCATTAGATTTGGCTTGGGGAGATCTTGGTTTGTTGAGATTTTTGGAAACTTTCGTGAAGTGATTATTTTATTGTGAACATTCATGTTTTGCCCCTTTTGGCTGCAAAGTAGGGCTCTTCCATTTTTGTGTTTTAGCTCTATTTTTGAGTCTATTTTGGCACTAATATGTTAGGAGGCAGAGAACTAGTGTTGCCCTCCATTCTTGTATGCTGGCTCCACCCGGTTGGATAGGTAAGAGAATTTGTTTTCTTTTTTTAGTAGGGTTTGGGGGTTTTGGGCCATTATCCTAGCCATTTTTGCATATAGACTCTAAACCCAAATTTTATTTGACATTTGGGTTTTTTATACCCAATTGTGAAAAGGGTTTAAGTTTCATTGATTTTTGTCAATGTTGGATTTTTGGGAATTTTTTACTTTGCCTTGATTTGTGTGCCACCCAATTTTCTTGGGTGTTTCTTTGCACTTCCTTGTGCAGAAGACAATGAACCTTTTTGTTCACCTTCAAGAAGCATGATTGGGTGTCTTGGATACCCTATTGGAATGTGCATCTTTGTAGGTCTTGATAGTTCAAAGATTAAGTGTTTCTTGTTTGTTCAACTTTCATAGTCATTTATTGAATACATTAGTAAGTAGTGACACTTGGAGATCATTGGTTGCTTGGATAGTTTGGTTAAGTCTTTCATTTTGATCTTTTAATCGATTGCATGTTGATGTTGTTAGAATCCATGCTTTTTACATTTTAAAAAATGTATTGGCTTTTATTTATCCTTATTCTAAAGATCTTTGGGTGGGGCATTACATTTTATTAGTTGGATTAATTTATGCTTATGCTCAATTCATGATATTATGATGTATTTGGTGGTTTTAATGAGGTTTGTGCCAATGGTTACCTAGATTG
Source organism: Cupressus sempervirens (assembly GCA_028749045.1). Taxonomy (NCBI): domain Eukaryota; kingdom Viridiplantae; phylum Streptophyta; class Pinopsida; order Cupressales; family Cupressaceae; genus Cupressus; species Cupressus sempervirens. The sequence continues at coordinate 495,105,556 of CM053792.1, read as the reverse complement.
ATGTGGCATCATAATATTGTTATGTGATTACCCTAAGAGGTGAATAGTGGTTATATTGAGTATTATTTATCTTGTTGCACTTGACTAGGTTCTTACAGTAGTGTTTACTCATGTGTTTGACCATGTTGACTTATATGTTTATTGTTCTGTAATTACTATTGAGTAACTAGTAATTATTTCCATTATTAAATTCTTAGAATAATTGGAAGTGAGTTATCCATATTAGATTTATGGAATTTTGTGATACAAATATTTACGTTGTTCATTTCAATAATTTATGCAAATGGGTTATTTAAATTATTATATAAATGAAATTTATTAGATGCTTTAATTACATGATTTTATGTACTTTTTGCTTTGACTATGATATATTATGCATCTACACTTGATTGTGTTAATTTAGTGTGTAAGACTTAAATCCCCAGCAGTGGCACATGGAGTTATTGATCAAACCTTTCGTGTTGAGCAAATATCATCCCTGTATGGGTGATGTATCTTTTATTATTATTTTTACCCTCTTGTTATTGGTTTCTCATGGAGATAATGACCCAACCACAATCACCCAAGGCCAAAACACATGCCAATCAAGTATGATATCAACATCTATATGATCATGACAACAATGCAGTACATCAAGTCATTGATTAGAACCACTATAGGATAACTACGTAGGGACTCTAGTGAAGTGTAAGCCACTTGGCATTGGAAATCCCAAGCTATAAGTCTATGCGGTAATATCTACTCCAATCAAATGGCCACACATCATGACCTCAACTTAACCATTCAAGTACACACACTCAGCTTAACTATTCAATTGTTCTCTTTTCTTGTCATTAAAGTTTATTGCCCCATTATTAATTTTGGTTATCATTTGTTAGAATCTCTTCACGTTACCTTATCAGAATACTAGTGACCCCAAGGTATATGAGAGAAGCCACTCCACATGTCTACCCTACATATCCATGCTCATCACATGATAAGTGCCCAAAGGCAATGTAAATTCTCAACCCAACCCCCAAATGAATAATCCCTAAACTAACCTATATCCAAGAGGTTGGGTCTCGCAAGATCTTATCATACACATACACATGCTTATGCATGGGCACAATAAACTCCACAAATGTAATCACATAATACCAATGCAAGGGTTGGATATGAGAAATGCAACAAATGATACAACATAACAAGCTCACTCAACTAGCCTATATCTAGGAGTATGGATTCTACACGAATCTCAATAATGCAATAAATTTCCAAGCATCATGAAATCACTCAATCGGCCTACATCTACGAAAACACATAAGTCCAAAAAATCTAATATGGAAACATGAGTTTGGATTGGGAAATAAAATGCCCTAGAATGTCTTATAACCATTCTAATTCTATGATCCTAATCATTAAGACAAGAGCTATGAGATCCACACCCTAAATAAGGCAAACAAAGAATTGAGTGAAAACCAAATGGTATGCAAAATGAGACAATGCCAAAAACACCCAAAATTTAAACATAAAATAAAATGGTGAAATTAAAATCCATTGATCTAAATCCACCCAACATTGCACTTTTAAAATAAATTTATGGACCCAAGTACTTGACAAAAATCTAGCAACATAATAGTAGAAAAGCCCCAAAACCCACATGCTAAAAACATAAAATGCTCACACCCATCCAATCGGGTGATGGAATTGCATAAAAATGGAGCAGAAAACTAGTTTTCCACTCGCTAACATTTAGCAATTGAAAGAATAGATTAAAACGGGCTAAAAATAATTAAACTAGAAAGCCCTACCTCACATGTTTGGTAAAAACCAAAAATGGAGAGAAATAAATGGATACCATGCCAAATCAATTGAAACCTTTGGCAAAGTAGAACAATACTGATACAAATCCACAAAGACTAATCTCACAAAGATTTTTCGAGCCAAACTCCCGCAATGAAAAAATCTTTGTTTCAGACCAAAGAGGGCTTGAGCATTTTTCTCTTCAAAACATGAAATTCAAAGTGAAAGTTGCACAATAAAGTTTATTTTTGCCAATGTAAGCACTTTTCCAAAGTGAGTTATAAATTAGCTTATTAAAATAACTTAATAATCAATTGACCCCTTAACGCAAATAAAATAGGCAATTCCAATTGCTTGGAATTCAATTATGATAAATTAGCCAGCAATAAAATAAAGATTAAATCAAATAATTAAAATCCCTCTAAGACATTAAAATAGCACTTAAATAATATTTTCCACGGCAACTGCAGATTCCTAAATGCACAAACACACTCACAAGTCCAAAGCGATTGTAAAGATTGTATCTCTTTTGATAGGATTGCAAGAAGAATCTCTTCTTCCTTATTGATATGATCATAGCATCTAGCCCACTTGTTTTCAAACATGATTATATTATTTTGATTAAATTCCTTAGATGATTGGGAGGAAGATAAAGTCTCTTATTTTTATGTCTTATTGTGCCAAGAAGACCATGAGTATGGTGCCAAAAATATGTCTATGAATCCATGTCTTTAGGCTAAGAAGCACAAACACATCAATGTGTCCTTATATCAATAGTTAATAACATCAAATTCATTATAAAAACATAATAAACCAAAGTAAATTGACATATCTATTCCTATCTAAGAAGGGTATAATATAATTATACAATTTATATCAGATTATAGTCTAGATCAATAACTAGATAAGCTTAGAATGGAATATTTAAACTATAATGATGCAACAATCATACAACAAAGATTATGATCCTAGCAATGAAACTCAATTATAAGTATGTAAGATTAATATAAGTATTCTCTAAGAATTGAATGATTTTATCTCTAGATATAAAATAACATGTACTTATTATGAATGATCTAGATCTTCACATTTCTTTGAGTTTGTATCTTTTATAGAGTTGAAATTAATTTATATGGCTAGAATTCATTCTTGAAGAATGAGAGAGGTCGAATCTCACTTGAACCATGTGATCAACCTTTGATTGGATAGATCTGAGTTGTTTCTCTCCTTGTGGTGAGATAAAAATAAGGCAATTTATTTAATTCTTTTAATTAATTAATCTATCTATATGATTTAATATTCTTGATTTAATTCATTAGGCCAATAGAATTAGACTATTGACTAATCAAGATTTATAACCATTGAATCATGATTGTTTTATTATTGAATTATGATGAATTATGTCAGTAATTTACTAATATAATTACATGGTTAATTGAACCAAGGCCTTAATTAGGTTTAGAAAACATTTATGTGATTTGGACTTCTTGGGAATAATAGACCATTTTTAGGTGATTACAATTCTAGCTTCTCTATTTTACAATAATTGCTATTAGTTTTTTTTTAATGTCTATGGTTGTACGGCTTTGAGTTATTTTTCCTATTCTTGAAGTTTATTGATTTTATAGTTTACCTTATGATTTCTTTTCTAGAACAACCCGTGCATTCAATTTACTATTGTTCTTAAGCTCCAACATATCACCTTTTTAAATTTTTAGTATCTTGCCATCCCTTTCCTTGAAACATAATTAAAGAGCCAACTTCTAAAATATCATAGGTTGCTTAGTGAAAAAAATGAAGTCCCCCATTCACTAAACCTTTGCACATGTTGTTGCACCTAGAAGAAATTTAAGGTGTCAATAGTAAATAATATGTATGTAATATTTTTTTTATAAATATATTAGCTTCTAGAAGGCATAGTCATCTGACCATCAACCTATCTTGTTATTTATGCTTACTTCAGCCTTGCTATGATGACTGCTCAAGATCAAATGATATCTATTTTAAAGTTATTTTTATTTTAGTTTTTATTCATGGATACATTTAATAGTCATTTTTGTATGTATTTTGAATAAATGACATGTGTTACTAACTATTGTGCTTGTAAATTTCTAGATGAAGAAATCATTGTGAGTGAAGTATTAAAACCACCAAGACAACTTTTATATTTGTAATGATTATATTAGTACAAGCTATTGTTGACTCATTGTTTTATTTTGACATGAGTTTCTAGAGTGGCTCACATGTAAGTCACAGTGTAGGTAAAATATAATATTGAAAATTGAATACCTTTCACTTGTATCATGTTCTAAGCTCATTTGGAATTTTTTCTCCTAATTGAATTGACTAAGTGACTATTCTTTTTTCAAAATGTTAGCGATTCTCATCACTCTTGACTGATTATGACTTCATACATGTCAACTATTGTTTTCAATAATTTTCATTCCTTAAATTGGAGAAATCCCATGATTTTTGTTTGAGTATGACCTGAAACATCCCAAGGGAATTGTCCTAGTATGTATGAAGTCTTGATTCCTTAAGATACATTAAACTAAATGTACAATGATATGTTAAGTAAAAATATTAACTGTTATGAAGATGATATCATATCACTTGCCACCTAAATATTAGAATTAAATATAAATCTAATTATGATTCAACTTAATCCTAATACATCCTTAAGAAGAATTACAATGAAGAATTTAGTCATAATTTAAGTTTTTGAGATATATATATATATATATATATATATATATATATATATATATATATATATATATAATTTATTAATATTAGAGGGAGCACAAGCCAATGATGGATGAATATTCAGTTTATTTTAACTAAGAGTAAAACACATTATGAGAATATTTGACAATATCATGTTGTAAGGATTCCTAAGAGACTAAACAAAAAGCGGTGACATTAAGCCCTCTAATTATAGGACCATGATGATAAACCCTTTGTTGTAAAAGTTATTTGGTAGTATGATTGTAAATAGAATCAACAAATTGGTACGAGAAAAAGAAAAGAAAGAAAAATATTAAGCAATTTTTAGGCCTTTAAACTCTACTATTGATCAATGAATTACTTTAGGACACATAACCAAAGAAATTTGAGAAGAGAGGGAAGATGTTTTTTTTGTTTTTGTTCAAAAAAAATTCACATGATATCCAAGGATAATATATGTTGCAAAATGGAAGAACTTAGAACTTATGTGCATTTAAAAATAGTTTCTCATAGGCTTTATGAAGAATTTATAGGTAAGATTAGAACGTTTATATGCATTTGAAAAATTTTTAGGAGGGACATTGTGGTCAAACAAGGATGGCCCCTATCTCCTACACTATGTTTATACATTGACAAACTTGAGTTTTTCAATTGGTAAGGGTTAGATGATCTACAATTGGGATTGTTTGTGGTAAATATTTTCTTATATTCATATGACCTTAGTTTGGTTTGTTAATCAGCTTATGGATCACAAAAGCATTTATATACACTTGAAAATTTTGTAGAGAAGTTAAGATTCATGTTAATGCCAACAAGACCAAAATCATGATTTTGTCCAAAAATTGAAAGTGGAACCAACGTAAGTATTAAAAAAAGTGATCTTGTTAGAGAACTATTAATCTCTAAATCAATTTAAAATTCCTAAAAATTGATATACGGGTATGTGCAAGATCATGTTCAACCAAACTATGGCTTTAAATGGTAGTGAAAAAATAGCAAATCAGGGTTATGTCAACTTGACATGTTATTTTAAAGTAGTTATGAACTATATATCAAAAATTTGTATTAAAAGAATCTATAGGAAATTTAATGTAGTTTGTAAAATATTAGACCTTGTCTCGAGAAAAAAAAATTCATTGGTCAAAATTTTGGATTTTAATGCAGTACTACAGAAATTTCAGGAAGAAAATAAAAATTAGGTTTATGTCTGACCACCTTAATCAAAATCAAATGATAATATTTTTTAATATAATTATAGATATAAGAAGTAGACTCATGCTCGGATGAGACACATATTTTTTCTTATTTTTATTCTAATTAAATAATTAAATATTAAATTTTCTACTATAACTTTTTCAAAATAAAAAAAATCTTGTATCTGACCATCTTAACTAATTGAAAACTTTAGAAAATTAAATTATTATTTTTTCTTATACTAGGCGAAGCATAGAATGTCACACAACTTTTGGATTTCAAAAATGTTATATCATTTGAAAGTTATAGCTTTTTTTAATCAATATGTCAATTAACACTTTACAAATATCTTCATTAGAAATTAACTAATAAATATTTATCGAACTCATAATTTGATGGCAATTATATCAATGGAATCTTGAGAGTGTTCTCAATAAACCCTTTATGTTTCATTGAATTTGGATGAAAAAAATGTTGTCAAATGGCCAGTCAAAGTTTGAATGTCAGGAAAACATGGCTCAAACATGTTTTTGGAGTTAACTAAACAGGTTTGGTAAATACCAAGCCTAATTGGGTACTTGATACAGAATCAAGTATTTGATATAGAATCAAGCACCCAATCTAAAATTGGATACCCGATCTAAACTCGAGTACCTAAATCATGGTAGCAAAATGCAAAATTTCAAATTTGAGATATTTGGGACCAATTGTACATTTTAAACCAAAAGTCTTACCAACATATTGACTATGTTTTACATTTAAGATATAATGATATTTTAATATTTTTATTTTTATTTTATTAGTATATATTATATAATAAATTTCATTTTGTTTTTTTTTGTTTTTATTTTTCTAATCAGTAAAAGGCTTAAGCCGTTATTTTATATATTTATAATTTAAAAAATGCCATCCAGAATCCTTTGTTCAAACAAGCACTAGTGGGAAAGAACGGAGAAGAAAACTTCCAGTTTTGCTTGAGACTGTGGTCCAGTATTATTACAAGATTAGAAGGGGCATTCCCTAGTTACAAAGTTTCTACCTTGGATATCTTTATCCCTCTAATACAAATAACTTTTTTATATAAAATCATATGTTGGCCTTCTACCATATTGAGTTTTAGTGATAGAAATAGTACAAGATAAAATATGAACTGCATACTATTCTAAAGAGGGATCCATCTAGGGAAAGGCCAACTAAATCCAAATATTTTAGTGAATGAGTGGGAGAGAACTGAAGCTATAGCTAATACTGAGTTATACCTCTGACACTAACCTATAAGTATTAAATGTATACATGGCTAAACTATAAAAAAAAAATAGTTCATGCCAAAAGAATAACATAGATACCAGATCCATCTAATGGTCATGATGGTTTCCTCTATTTACCTTTTGTTATGTACAACCAATCCTCACTTGTGAATCTATCATTTTGGTTAGAAAGAAGGTAGCCAACAGACAACCTTCCCAAACATGTTATCTTTATATAGTAATATGCCTTTACATATGATGATTACATCTAAGATATAATAATTAAATTTTAAAAATGTTTACTAAAATAAAATATAACATTCTACACCCTATTAAAAAAACAAAATGGGAGGTCATTAAAATAGATAGATTGTTTAGAACAAAGCTTAAAAATATAACAAAAAGTTAGAGATTTAGCTCTGTTAGTGGGTATAACTATTTTGAATCTTCCTGAAGCTCCTCATGTAGTTCCTAGATTGATTCCTCCATTGCTTCATCAGCCAGAACCTTGTCCAATGTGATGTAATCTTCAACCTAGTTGAGATTGGTTGGGTCAAAGACCCCATGTAATGGGAAAAGAAGTGTAGATTCCTAATAAAGATGGGTCATGTTGCCCAGAAACCATCTTCATCTTCTATGAAGATGATTGAATATGTGGGGACTTCTTCTCCTCTAATATAAAGCATCCCATAGTTGGCAGTTGATGGGATGGTTAAGTCTTCCCTAATATTCCATAATGCTTCTTCAAGACCCAACTAGATACTTGGAATGAAGATCTTGGAATAAAGCTCCACAACTATATCATTATCTCCATATACATGGTAGTCTATGGCTACAAACATTGATACTATGTCACGGTTTGATCTCCATTGGTTTGGGTAATTGATGTATTGATATCCCAAAAGCCTCATAACTACCCTAATTACAATCTTGTTGCTTTTTTTCACCATTAACCTTAAATGTTGTACCTTGATTGGTTCATCAAAACCCATAAGCCTCAAATTACAACAAAGTTTAATGGGGGTATCCATAGCTTTCTACTCATGGAGAGATAGTTGCAATCATAAATGACATAGGTAAGAGGGCTAAAATAATCTTGGGTGTAAAATGCAAACTTTGATCAAGCTAAAAACTCACATGATAATCACATTCTTTAGGATCTTAAAAAGGGAATCAAGTAGATCTAAAAAGGTGTCCCAGTTGTAATAGAGTGATAAGTGGTGGTGGTGATAAGGTATGAAAAAACCACAGAGTCAAATCAAGGGAGATTCCTCTAGTCTAAGTGATAACTATGCAAAATTTCAATACCATTGGTACCTTTATTAGCAAGTTCATTAGCTAGGGTGTTTCTTTCCCTATAAATGTGGTTAAATAATACCTACTCCAAATTCATAATGAGGTTGAGGGCAAGGCTAATGAAACTAGTTAGTCTCTAATTAGTGGTAGCTTGCTTCCTCGAGGCATTGGTTACAATCGAAGAATCTCCTTCAATGGAAACACTCTTGAAATTCCATTGGGAGCATAACCAAAGACCTTCCATAAGGCTTTGAATTTTGCAATATTATAAGTAGGAGATAATTTCCATAGCAAGTCAAATTGTGATGTGAATATCAAGATTTAATTGTGTGATTTTGAGTCAAACTTGATGACTCGTGTTTCATGAGTAGTGATTCAACATGAATCCATCTCTCATGAGAATAAATGGAAAATTTAGCATTCATTGGATATAGGTGATGCTCACAAGGGTGAAGCACCGAGACTTCCTGGGAGGTCACCCATCCCAATACTACTCCAGCCTAAGCACGCTTAACTACAGAGTTTCCTCCATAGTTAAACCCAAAGCTTGCAACCCCATTTGCAAAACCTTCACCAAGTGTTGTGCCTTATGAACCATTCATTAGAAAGCCCCTTAAGCTCATCAATTGATAAGTAAGAGATAATTTCCATAGCAAGTCAAATTGTGATGTGAATTTCAGGATTTAATTGTGTGATTTTGAGTCAAACTCGATGACCCGTGTTCCATGAGTAGTGATTCAACATGAATCCATCTCTCATGAGAATAAATGGAACATTTAGCACTCATTGGATCTAGGTGATTCTCACAAGGATGAAGCACCGAGACTTCCTGGGAGGTCACCCATCCCAGTACTACTCCAGCCTGAGTGCGCTTAACTACAGATTTTTCTCCATAGTTAAACCCAAAGCTTGCAACCCCATTTTCAAAACCCTCACCAAGTGTTGTGCCTTATGAACCATTCATTATAAATCCCCTTAAGCTCATCAATTGATAAGTAGGAGATAATGACCCAATGACCTCCGGGGAAGTCCCGATGCTTCACCCTTACGAGCATCACCTAGATCTAATGAGTGCTAAATTTTCCATTTATTCTCATGAGAGATGGATTCATGTTGAATCACTACTCATGAAACATGGGTCATCGAGTTTGACTCAAAATCACACAGTTAAATCCTGATATTCACATCACAATTTGAGGTGTTTTAAAATTGATTCATGTGAAACCATGGAAATGCTCATCCTTTTATAAAACCAAGTCCAAATTGTGTGGGTGAAATTGTAGTGTAAGAGGATATTATTAGGATCTTCTTATGTCTCCTTTCATAAGGGACATCTTGATGGCCCTACATAACCCATTCTTTTGAATTTATCTACAGTTAGAATCTTTTTTTGTATTGCTAACCATGAGAAGGTTCCTACTTTTGGTAGGCATAATGAGTGCCAACAAAGATTAGTTGGTAATAATTTCATGGTGTTCAACTTAAGTCTGAATAAATAATTTTAACCATCTTTAGAATTATACTCACTAGTCTTAGAACTAATCCACACAAGTTTCTCCCTAGATGAAGAGAGGGTAAAGGATCTCAAGGCTAGGGTAGATTCTAAAATAGAGAGTTCTTTTGTGGGAATGTCATTTTTTTTTTTTTCTTCCATTTCCATCTTTTACCTAAAGACATGTCCTCTTCCCTATAATCCACTAAGAGAATTTCTATTTCCTATGATAAGATAGTCTTATCCTTGGATAACCTTTGTATTTTACAAAGGAGTGGGAATCCTTCCCAAGAATCTATCTAGAATTAGGAATCCTTCCCAAGAATCTATCCAAAATCTAACTTCCCTACCATTTTCTACTTGTCATGTTACTTTGTTGAAAATAATATGTCGGCATTTTAACATGAAATTCTAGACCCCTAATCCTTGAGGGGAAGATTTGGTTCTGAGGGTGACTCGAGATAGTTATATATTATGAATCATTCTCTAGATCAATTTAGCTCCTAGGGAAATAACTTGGAGTTTTATATCTCTAATCCCAAAGCCCCCTTCCTCCTTAGTTTGACAAATCTTATTCCAAGCCATTAGGTTGAATTTATTTTTGTTATCTGCTCCTTCCAAGAAAAAATCTTTAAGGATTTTATTTAGCAAGCTTTCTATACTAGTTGGGAGTTTTGTAGTGATAGTTGGTAGATAGGCATGCTAAATTTTGCAGTGATAGTTGGTAGATAGGAAAAGATCTTTAAGGATTTTATTTAGTGAGCTCTCTGTGGGAATGTCAAATTTTTTTTCAATTTTTCCATTTCCATCCTTTACTTGAAGACACATCCTCTTCCTAATAATCCACTAAGAGGGTTTCTATTTCCTATGATAAGAGAGTCTTATCCTTGGATAACCTTTTTATTTTACAAAGGGGTGGGAATCCTTCCCAAGATACTATCCAAAATTAGGAATCCTTCCCAAGAATCTATCAAGAATCTAACTTCCCTACCATTTTCTACTTGTCATGTTACTTTGTTGAAAATAATATGTCAACATTTTAACATGAAATTATAGACCCCTAATCCTTCAGGGGGGCATTTGGTTCTGAGGATGACCCAAGAAAATTACATATTATGAATCATTCTCCAGATCAATTTAGCTCCTAGTGAAAGAACTTGGAGTTTTATATCTCTAATCCCAAAGCCCCCTTCCTCCTTAGTTTGACAAATCTTATTCCAAGCCATTAGGTTGAATTTATTTTTGTTATTTTCTCCTTCCTATAAAAATTATTTAAGGATTTTATTTAGTGAGCTCTCTATACTAGTTGGGGGGTTTTGTAGTGATAGTTGGTAGATAGGCATACTAGTTAAAACTGATTTAAGCATAGTAGTTCTACCTGCTAAAGAGAGCCACTTCCCTTTCCATGAAAAGGATTTTCTTTTTTATTTTTCCTAATAGGGGTTCTCATAGTTTAGTAGGTTTAGAGGAGTCATTTAATTGAAAACCTAAATACTTACATGGTAGAGATCCTTTGACAATGTCAAAGGTTAAGCTAATACTTTTTTGTGTTTCTTCCTCTGTGTTGAAGAAGAAAATTTTAGTTTTTCGTCTATTAATTTCTTGACTAGATACCTTCATGTAGTCCGTAAGTGTAGAGTTAATAATCTCATCTTCCTTTACACTAGCTTCTCCATAGAGTAAGGTATCATCTACAAATTGTTGGTGGGTTTCAGGTTTTCTATTATTGGAAATCTTAAGCCCTTTAAGGGATGATTCCAACTTTTTTTTTTTGAGAAATCTTCTCAATGCTTCTAAGAGAAAAATAAAAAGGAAGGGAGAAATGGGGTCTCCTTGTCTAATTCCTCTAGAAGTGGAAAATAAACCTTCTAAGGTACCATTAATTAGTACCAAAAATTTAGGTGTAGATATAATTTAAAAATTAAGTTAATCCATGCTTTTGCAAAACCAAAATCCTATCAATTTACTTTGTCATAGGCCTTACTAATATAGTGTATTTTTTCCTATGCAATAATCATACCATCATAGATTGATCTTCCTTGTAAAAATTCAGAGTGTTCTTCACTAATGGGCATTGGGAGGAACTGTTGGAGCCTTGATGTCAAAGTCTTTGTTAATAGTTTGTAAAGGGTATTACAAAGGGATATTTTTCTAAAATATTTAAAACCTTACATTGGTTAGATTTAGGGATGATCACTAAGAAGGTGTGGTTAATTTCTTTGAGGATTCCCTAATGCAGGAGCATCTTGGGTTTCTTTGTAATCCTGAACATTAGTTCATTCTGCCTAGTTCCAATTGGGCCGACTTTGCTCACATTTAATTTTGGTATAGTTAATTATATTTGATAAGGGCTGACTTGTGGTTTCTCTATGTTCTAGAATTATTTGTAATCCATTTTGGCAAGTATAAGTAGGGTGTTTAGGTTTAGGGTTAGGGCAGATTTTTTGGGAAGTTCAAAAGAAAAGAGATATGTGGAATTAAAAAGCTGATTTGGAGATCTGGAAGTTGTACATTTGTAATTGATCGTAACCTAGAAGGCCTTACAGCTGGGCATGTATGCTGAATTATTGATGAATCAATAAATATATCCTTGTTCTCTCTCTCCTTGGTGTTGTTCCTCACGTTTGCTTCCGTTGTGTTAACTCTTGCAGGGTGGTTTGGATAGCTGGGTGTGCCTTTGGCCCTAGTTATTCATCCCTTACCTGCATCATTCCCCCAGATTTCCTAATACTCTCAAGGGCTTTTATAATTTCATCACGCATAAAGTTCCAATATTTTTTTAAAAAGAAAGTTGGGAATCCATCTGGGCATAGGGATTTATCTAGATTCATCTTTAAAAGAACCTTCGTAACATCTTCCTTTGAGAGTTTTTTAAGTAGGGTCTTGTGTTCCTTATCATTAATAATATTAGGGATAGTTTTCAAAAACTTTGATTGATCTTGACAAGAGGAGTCTTCATTCAAGATAGATTCAAAATATCCAAGGGCTTCCTTTGTTATTTCCTCTTTTTCTTCTAAGACTTGTCCCTTCTGCGAGTAGATTTATTTATATAGTTAGTCAATCTTTTAGCCTTGGTACAATTATGAAATAATTTAGAGTTCTTATCTCTTTCTTTTAACCATGCATCTCTAGATGTTTGTCTCCAATATATTTCTTCTTTTGCCAGAATATCTTCCAGCTTTAATCTTAGGTTTTTTTTCTTAAGTATAAAAATTCTCATCCATACCCTTACTCGTCATTGATTGATTAATGTTTATTAAGGCCTCTTCAGTTTCTCTTTTTAGTTTGAAGATATTTCCAAAATAAACATTAATGATAAACTTAGTAGTGGTCCACCAAAGTAATTCAAGATACTACTATTACCAGTGATCCTCACTCACTTTATTGCTAATAATGATCGTGGTTGATTTATTTGCCTCCTTTTGTTCTTGATGGTGAGGATTTGGTAATTTTTTTTCTTATTTTTTGTAGGTGAAGTCCTTGAATTAAAATAAGCATTTAAGCAAGGGATTATATTGTCAATATTTTGATGGATGGGGATCATTGCATCGTGGTTTAATCAAGATATTGTTTACTTCTAAGATAATGAGGTGTTTGGGATTAGGAGGATAATCAAATGGAGCTATAGAATTTAGGTTAATTGATTTTTTAGAATTGTGGTTTAGAGGCTCTATTACCTTTTGGCCAACATATTTTTTCATTAAAAAACTTCTTTTGTCCCCCTCTTTCTATATCATCTTTTGTTTCTTTGTCATGGAGATCTAAATAATGCTTACATTTTTGTTCCTTCTACCTTGGAATATCCTTTGTCTATCTATGATTCATGATTTTGGGAGATATGGGACATACGGTTTGGAATTTAAGAAACTGGGTTAATATTTTCAAGGTTTATCTTAGCAATACTTTTGTTTTGCCCTTCATGCTGCCATATTAATGCCTTGAAGATGTTCTTAGTGGTCAAGGGTTCATGATGTTGAGTTTTTCCTATGAATCTCTTTCCACTTTGAGCATGTTTTGTAATCTTGGCATGAACATTGGTTGATTTCATTGCTTTTCTTTGTATGTAGTGCCTCTTGATTTGAGGTTTAACCATACCACCTCATTCATCATCATACCTACCTTTTGCATATTTCATATATTTCACTTGCTACTTCATTTTGTGTATTTCGATTGTTTCTTTTCATGAATAGGCAATATAATATAAATTTTATTATTATAATATTATATATGGTATTAAATATGATTAGATAGTATATTAGGATCATAGTACGATATATTATAATATAGTATTCTGTATTATCTATAGTATTATACATATTATTTATATATTATCATTATATATATATATATATATATATATATATATATATATATATATATATATATATATATATATATATATATATATATATATATATATATATATATATATATATATATATATATATATATATATATTAAAATGTATTATTAAATATACTAATATAATATATATATTAACATAGTATTAGAAATTATTATATAGTATTATATAGTTTATTAAATTACAATATGTCTCAAGGGATCCTAGGAGCCCTAGGGACATATGTTGTGATTGTCAATCTCATTATGGTTTTGAAAAAGTAGTGACAAAACACTTGGTCATTATCTAGCAAAGAATGGTGCAAGCCAAGTGCATATTGTCATTATCTAGAAAAGAATGGCACAAGTTGGGTGCATAGTGTATGCCAAGCATAAGCCTCCTGACAATACATGTTGAGTAATATGATAGTTAGTGTAGAGCACTAGTATGTATCAAGTCACTCAGGTATTGAGCAAACATAAGGAGTTAAGCAAACAATGAGTGTTGAGTGATTCAAATGTCAATAAAGAGTGAGTGTCAAGCCATTCAAAGGTAAATTATTAGAATAAAGAGCATAGTGAAGGTCGAGCATTAGAGCCTATTGATTTTGAGATACCAGTCTTTGACATAGATGTTTGTTATGGCACAAACTTCTATATAAATCATTTTTGGCTGACATGAACATGAGTTTTTGATATTAAGAAATAAGGATCCATTCATATTATGAATTCCTATGCTAATACATGTAGCCAATTAGATAAATGGAAGAGTTAGGTGGTAGTAAGGCTCAACCATGGTCATTGATTATAACCTAGCCCATCTCCATAATACCTACAAAAAGGAGGTAAACCCTAAGGGGGAGTATGTACGTGTAGAATGTTGCAAAGAGAAGCACTCAAGGAGAGGAATGCTAAGAGAGTAGAGAGAATTTTATGGTGGAAATGATGGCTAAGTTATGGAACTACAATGCAAAATTAGTTTAAGAAGAACAAAGATAAACAATGAAAGGATAGAGAAGATAGATCTTATCAAGAGGATCAAGAGATAACTAGTAAAGAGGATATCTAACATCAAGAAACATGAAGGATTAGGTACTAAATCATTCTGACATATGATACAGAGTAAATCTATTAACAAAGTAGTCATAACAAACTTTTGTAAATATCCTAACAGAGTGCTTTCTTAGTTGTGACTTTAAATCCTTTAATCGAGGTGATACCTAATAGTCTTGTAAACCTTTAACAAGGTAGAATTTTCATGGAATAGATCATATGTTATGATGAAAAGTTTGTATCCATAATTGGCCACACTTTACAACTATAGTAGTGAATATTTGTGGGTGTCGTCCCCACCCCATTTTTACCTTCTCATTGGAGGGTTTATGGGTAACCAAAATCTTATGTGTTATGTGTTGATTTACTTTATGCTTTGGATGTGATGCATGGTTACTTATTTTAGTTTACATGTTAAGTCATGAGATGGATGTATGGTGTAATGTTTTATAGGTAAGAGTTTTAAGTATTGATTCACCCAGCCACCCCAACCCCCCCCCCTCGGAACTTATTTTCCCATATTTATTTCCAAAAAATGGTATTAGATATTTGTTCTATAGAAATGAAAGTTTGGTAATTTTGGAGGTAAGATCTTGATGGTGGAAGTCTACAAATTGGGAAAGACTATTGAGAACCAGAATATTGAAATACAACTTTCCCTACATCAACTCATGGAGGCAAGAGATGAACTATAGAAATCATTGAAGAAAAGAAAGGAATTGGTAATTCAACAAAATGACACTCAATATAAAGAAGAAGACACTACTAGATTGTTTGAGGATAGGAACTCAAATGAATTTGATATAGTAATGTAGATCTGATGGAAAAGAACATTTCCCTAAATGAAGAAGTTAGAAATTTGAAAAGGGAACACAAAACCTATTTAGTATTGTTATGTGAGACAACTGAACTAAAAAATTAAGTTGAAGAAGATAGATTCATGATTGAAGAAGACAAAGGACTACTAGCTAATAGACTTGAGGAAAAGTCATCAGATGTGCAAAGGTTATTAAGCATTCAATTGGATATGATGAATCAATTGATGATTACAAATCAAGAATTGAATAGGAAAGACATTGAGATTACAACTTTAGAAACACAAAATTCCCTACTACAAAATGAATTGAAAACAAAAAAGGAAAAGCTTAGCAAGACTAGTGAAGCCATAAAGTACTTTGAAAAACTGATGGAAGGTCAAGATCAAACAATGACACTACTGGATTGGTTTATTCTACCAATAAGAAAGGAGAATCATCTAGAAGTGATGAACAAAGAAACAATAAAGGAAAGAAAAAAAAGCCCACTTGTCATCACTATGGAAAATTAGGTCACACAACAAATGTCTATAGGAGCAACATTGGGAATTAAAGTCCTAAGGAGAAATTCAATGGACATTTTAATAACTATAAGAAGCATGGACACAATGCATATGAATGAAAATCCAAACCAAAGTGGACATTAAACAAGAAAACTAAGGTACATCATCAAGAGAATGCTTATGATTGGTATTACAATACAATGTACAATTGCCATTATTGTGGTGAGTATGTTCATGTTTTTGTAAATTGCATTAGGACACATTTAAGAGGTAATTGCAATATATGGTTGAATGATATTGTATGCTTTAGTTGTCTTAAGACTGGTCATGTAAGAAAAAACTACCCAACTTGGTCACTTGCATTGAGCAATGAAATCAAAAAATGCAAAGGAAAGATAGATGTTGAAAAGACAAAGATGCAGATGAACAAGAAACAAAGAAAGAAGGAAGATTAAAACATGTCAAGTCTAGATGAGGCCACTTTATCCAATGGACTAGGTGATCACATCACCCCCAACTAGGAAATCAAAGGTATGTGTGGAAATGACATCTAAAATGATATATTTTTCATCAATTCCAAGCATTCAAATAATGAAAAGGATCTATTAGCATATATTAAGATGCACCAAAGTGCTTACAAAAAAGAGACAATATATTTTTATGTTGTTTTCTTTGTTGTTGTCAAGTATTGGAAGTATTGCAGTAAGTGTCAAGTAATGAGGTACTATAGTAACTGTCGAGCTAGCTATGATAGTTGAGTAAATTGAAAACCCTATAGTGACCAATCTTATAGTTGTATCTGCACTAAGCATTAATTTCAAGGTTTTGAAGGCTATATACTCAATTTTTCAAGTCATTTGCATTTACCAAAAGATTGAAGAGGACGAAGGTGATTTGAGCAAGAGATTCCAGCAACTACATACTAGATTCAACTACTACATGATATTTTACATCAATTTGAAAGGTATTTCACTTGTGCTGAGTTATACAATGTTGCATTTTGAAAAGCCTAGCAAGTGAAATATGGCAGCAAGTTCATCAGTGGGAGTAAGAAAGGAAGGTAAAGAGGTTACCAATGTATAATTTATTAGTAATGATGTTTGACAACCACCATTTCATGTTATTTCAAAGGTTTCATACAAAGGAGATCCATCTAGTGCATTATTGACTATTTTTCCCAAGGTTTCGATGATTTAGGATGTAAGATGTTGTTATACATGAAAGATTGGAGAAGTTGGAGATTTAGAGATTAGAGAGACTTGTCAGAAGTTGTGTGGGAATGGTGTTTTGAAAGAAGAAAACAAAACTGTAGAGCGAAAAGTGTTAACACATGCTCTAGATTTTCACCAAGCTTTCAAAATAGAATGGATAAAGATCATATCAATCCATATACATGGAAATCAGCTATAGTTGGAGAATGGACCTATCAAAATATCAAAAAGGATCATTCATAGAGTGATAGGGTATCCTACCGTAGACAAGTCAAAGACATTGAGGAGTGATGCAAAATAAGTAATTGAGAAGAATACTAGAGCCGTATTGAACAAGAGGGGAATGCTAATTGATACAATTGAAGACCCTATTATTCATAATGAGAGTGATTGCACATAGATTCTACCAGTCAAGCCAACTCAATAGTCTGTCATGCATTATGGTTGACCTGGGTTATAGGATCATAAAGAAAGATCATTCCTATGACCTATCTAAGCTACAGCTTCAATAACTATCAGAAAACCTAGAATATATTAGAAAGAAAAAGATTTCTTCATGTAAGTTTGGTTCACTCATTATTTGTATATTATTTTATGTGAAAAACACTTTTCCTACACTTGACAATGGAATTCTAGCTAGTCTGTTAACCAACAGATAGCTGAATTCATTGAGCAATTAGGAGAACATTTTGATTCAATAATAAATAGTTATTTTGAATATTTCAAGAAATCAATGAAGAAGAGATCATGAATTCCTATATCTCTTGTGGAGCAACATTATAATGATGTTTGTTTCCTAGTAGATATTAACTATACTTATGTTCAGACAGCTATTCCAAGGATTAGATGGTTGAGACCATTACCATATGAGATAAATGTTGATGAGGCTTCAACAGACATCACTACATTATTGGTAGAAGAGATTGACGAGGATGCTACATCCTTTGGGAATTATGATTAAGCCAAATTAAGGATAAATATAAACTTACAAACTATTACTATCATCAGAAAGAAGAACAAAATGGTGAAGAAATTGAAAGAAAATTTTGGTGAAGGAGGAGGAGAAGAAGAAAGTAGATGAAGAAGAAGGTAAAGGACCTTTATAGCTTACACGAGAACAAGGAGAATGTCAAGCTTCATAGGATGAAGAGGAAGCTAAGAAAGAACCAAAGAAAACTAAAAATAAGATGAAGGCTTAGCAAAATAAAGTTGAGAAACCAAAGAAAGTAGCAAAGAAGGAACAAAAAAATCTAGTTGCACCTTTGACAAGGTCGAGCACAAGGGATGCCATTGTACAAGCTAAGGATGCTCAATTAGCAAAAGGTAAAAAGAAGAATGATACAATAGAGTTGCACATTCCTACTAAGAAAATAGGAAGGAAGTACAAGCCACAAGAGGAATTAGATGAAAAAATTCAATTCAAGGTGGTAAGCCACAATCCTTCATCTGATATTGAAAATCTATGTGATAATATAAAGAGTGATGCATTTTTTTAGGTTTTCAACATGTTGATTTTGCTAAGTTAGACAATGGAGATACACATAATATTGAAGAAGCTATTTATGATATGATGGCTACTTTTAAAACCACTCCATTAGAGATTGCTAACTCATTACCCAAAAGCTTATATGATAGAGTAGAACAGAAATGGAAGTTCAGTATGGAAATTGAAAAACAAATCAGGGAGGCTACTTTAGCTCAAGTTATGCCTAAATTTGATAAGAAATAGATCACAAATATTATAGAGGAACACAAAGGGATATTTTCTCTTGAATATAGAGCCTTTCATATTTTGAGAAGTAGAGTTGAAGAGGTGGTAACCTAGAGTAAATTACTTTGGAAAAAAATCTATGGGTTGACCACACAAATAATGGGAATAGTGGAAGAGAAGAAAGGAGTAGAGGTAGAGAAGAATGAGACAACTCAAGATGACATAGTTGAGGAAGATGCACAGGATGTCAATGTCCTCAGCACCAATCCTACACATGGAGAGAAAGAGATTCAATAGGACTTAATGACTATTGAGGACATACTTGATAACACTACACAAAATATAAATCCATTGAGTATGGAAGATTTAAATATTGTAATAGGAATTCACCAATACTGATATTCCATGCACAAATCATATATTGGTAAGGATTAATGAATCTCAAAAGGTCGAGATTACATCTACTAAAACACAATAGCAAGACACATCTATTGTGCCCCCACATGTTGTAAAAGTTAAGGAGAAGGATTCCAATGAAAAAATAAATAGATCAAAGTGTAACCCTGGAATAGAAAGGTGACCTTGACCAAGCACCATCTTCAATGCCTACTATTGTCATTGAGATGAAGGAGAAGTAGGAAGATACATAAGTTACATTACTACCAAGTCTATAAATCTCAGGGTTGCCAGCATTTGTCATGATTGATAAAAAGGGTAATGAAGAGAAAGAGGATAAGGAAGAGAATCCTACACTCACCTCACTGAAAACCATTGAAGATCAGATGGAGGTTGAATAAGAGGAAGAGGATAAGATTACTATTGAGATAGAGGAATAGGTATCCATATAGTATCCATATAGACATTGGTGACTTTACCAGTCATTACACCTCCTCCTAGAAACCAAACTCTTCAAAGGCTAAGTACTCAACCTACACCATTGAAAATATCAAGGTTGAGTACAAGTACACTTAAGAGTGATGAGACTACATCATTTGAGGATGTAAATTTTGATGAAGTGATTATTCTACCCCAACTTGATCCAACAAAAATGACACTTGAGGAAATGGATGTTCTTCGAGATGCTATATAGAGGAAATCAAGGCAAGAAATCTTGAGAAGGGAGCACAAGAAAAAACAAGTTCTACATGATATTAGAAATATTTTTCTAGATGCTTTTGATATTTCAAATTCATTTTCCATTAATCCTATCTTAGAGAAACTTTTAAATATAGTTTATAAGATAAAGGATGAAGATATACAGTCAAATGTAAAGTTATTGGATTGGTCTAAAAGGAAATTTCACACTAACATTATGGAAAAGATATCTAGCACCATTGCAGTTAGACAAGTTGATTTATCAACTAAGATGGAGAGTGTGAAGTTCAATCTCCTAGCACTAGTCAAGTTCATTTTTAGAGATTACTACTAACATAGAGTAGACTTGTCGATTTATAATTAAAGGATGCAAATATCAAATCAACTTTGATCAACATTTAGTCCATGTTGATCCCTCACATGGAAGTTTTGCAAAAGGAACTAGCCTTTGCAGAAACATTGCTGAAGAAAGATTCTCATATTTCTACACAAGAAGTTCTACTAGATATGGTATGGAATCTATAAATATAGATTCAATCTTTAGATCTAGCCAGTAATAATTGGGAATCCACTTTGGGAATTGTAATGGAACTCCATAAGCCATTTTTGGACAAATACAATATAACTGTACCACCCAAATGACATAAGTGTCAAAAAAGGTGGATTTTGAATATTTTTTAGATTTTGTGAATTTTGATGATATTGTCAAGGCATATATCTACTCAGAAGAACTTACAAAAATGAAATGAAGCATTTACTCAGTGAGAGCAATAAGATATAGGAGACAACATTTTTTCAAATTTTGAGATTTTGAAATTTTGTATAGAAGATGAATAGAGATGATATATTGTTTGACTTATGCATAAAATAAGATTTAATATGTCATGAAAAAGTGTTTTTTCCACTCACATCAAAGGGGGGGATTGTTAATCTCATTATGGTTTTGAAAAAGTAGTGACAAAACACTTAGTCATTATCTAGCAAAGAACACTACAAGCCAAGTGCATAGTGTATGTTGAGCATAAGCTTCCAAATAATACATGCTAAGTAATATGACAGTTAGTGTCAAGCACTAGTATGTATCGAGTAGTTAGTGCATGTCGAGTCACAGAGGTGCTGAGAAAACATAAGGAGCTAAGAAAATAATGTGTGCAAAGTGATTCAAGTGCTGAGAAAGAGTGAGTGTTGAGCCATTCAGAAGTTGAATATCAGTATAAAGAGCATAGTGAAGGTCAAGCATCAGAGTCTATTGATTTTGAGTTACCAATCCTTGACATATATGTTTATTATGGCACGAACGTCTATGTAATCCATTTTTGGCCATCATGAACATGAATTTTTGATATTAAAAAATAAGGACCCAGTCATATTACAAATCCCCATGCTAATACATGTAGGCAATAAGATAATGGGAAGAGTTAGGTGACAATAAGGATCAACCACAGTAGTTGATTATAACCTAGCCCATCTCCATAATACCTACAAAAATGAGGTAAACCCTAAGGGGAATTATGTATGTGTATAATTTTGTGAAGAGAAGAAGCACATGTGCAATGAGAGGAATGCTAAGAGCATAGAGAGCATTTCATGTCAGAAATGATGGCTAAGTTATGAAACTACAATGCAAAATTAGTTTGAGAAGAACATAGATAAATAGTGAAAGAATAGGGAAGAAAGATCTAATCAAGAGGCTCAAGTGATAACTAGTAAAGAGGAGATCTGACATCAAGCAATAAGGTGCTAACTAAAGCATCAAGTATTGAATCATTCTAATAGGTGATACAAATTAAATCTCTTAACAGATTAGTCCTAACAAACTTTTGTAAATCTCCTAACATAGTGCTTACTTATTTATGAGTTTAAATCCTTTAATCAAGGTGAGACCCAACAGTCTTGTAAGCCTTTAATAGGGCAGACCTTCCATAGGGTAGATCATATATTATGATCAAAACATTGTAGCCATAATTATATTGGCCACACTTTACAGCTACAGTAATGAAGATTTGTGGGTGTCATACCTACCCTAGTTTTACCTTCTTGGAGGGTTTCTAGAGAGCCAAAATCTTATGTGTTATGTGTTGATTTAATTTACACTTTGGATGTGATGCATGGTTACTTATTTCAGTTTACATGTTAATTTTTTGAGATGGATGTATGGTGAAATGTTTATGAGGTAAAAAATTTAAGTGTTGATTCACCCCCCACCTCTTAGGACTTACTTTCTTATTATTATTTCCAATAGTGATGATATGGGTTGAAGGGGGTCATAGGTTATTTTTGAGACACATGTCATGATGAAATGGGTCGAAGGGGTTGAAGGTTAGCCTACGACCACTTTTGACCCATATGATCGATTACAATATGTCCCTAGGGATCCTAGGACCCCTAGGGACACATGTTGTGATGAAATGGGTCAAAGGGGGTTGTAGGTTAGCCTATGACCCCCTTTGACCCATATGATCAATTACAATATTTTCTTAGGGATCCTAGGACCCCTAGGGACACATGTTATGATGAAATTTGTCAAACTAGGTCATAGGTTAGCCTATGACCCATATGAATGATTACAATATATCCCTAGATTTCTTAGGACCCCTAGGGACACATGTCATGATGAAAAGGGCCAAAGGGAGTTGTAGGTTATCCTACGACCCCCTTTGACCC
This sequence comes from Cupressus sempervirens, assembly GCA_028749045.1. NCBI lineage: Eukaryota > Viridiplantae > Streptophyta > Pinopsida > Cupressales > Cupressaceae > Cupressus > Cupressus sempervirens. Next base: position 495,082,425 of record CM053792.1, on the reverse strand, counting down.
TTATGATATATTACAATAAGTTCTTAGGGATCCTAGGACCCTTGAGGACACATGTCATGATGAAATGGGTTGAAGGGGGTCATAGGTTAGCTTGTGACCCCATTCGACCCATATGATCAATTATAATATGTCCCTAGGGACACATGTAATGATGAAAGATCCATATAATCGATTATAATATGTCCCTAGGAATCCTAGGACCCCTAGGAACACATGTGATGAAATGAGTTGAAGTGGGTCATAGGTTAGCCTATGACCCCCTTCAACCCATATGATCAAATTTAATATGTCCCTAGGGGTCCTAGGAGCCCTAGGGAACATGTCATGATTAAATGGGTCAAAGGGGGTCGTAGGTTAGCCTATGACCCCCTTCGACTCATATGATTGATTATAATATGACTCTAGGAGTCCTAGGACCACCATGGACACATGTCATGATGAAATGGGTTAAGGCGATGTAGGATAACCTATGACCCCCTTTGACTCATATGATCGGTTACAATACGTCCCTAGGGTTCCTAGGACCCCTAGGAACACATGTCGTGATGCAATGAGTTAAAGGGGATTGTAGGTTAGCCTAAAAACCCCTTTGACCCATATGATTGATTACAATATGACCCTAGGGGTCCTAGGACCCCTACAGACACACATCATGATGAAATTGATTGAAGAGGGTTGTAGGTTAGCCTACGACCCCATTAACACATATGATTGATTACAATTTGTCCCTTGGGGTCTTAGGACCCCTAAGGACACATGTCATCATGAAATGGGTTGAAGGGGGTCATAGGTTAGCCTATGACCCCATTTAACCCATATAATCAATTACAATATGTACCTAGGGGTCCTAGGACCCTTAGGGACACATGTCATGATGAAATCGGTTGAAGGGGGTCATAGCCTATGACCCCCTTTGACCTATATGATTTGTTACAATATGTCTCTAGGAATTCTAAGACCCCTATGGACACATGTCCATATGAAATGGGTTGAAGGGGGTTTTAGGTTATTCTACAACCCCCTTCAACCCATATGATTGATCACAATATGTCCCCCTAGGGACACATGTCATAATGAAATGGGTTGAAGGGTGTTGTAGGTTAGCCTATGACCCCCTTCAACCCATATGATTGATTAAAATATGTCCCTAGGGTTCCTAGGACCCCTAGGGATACATTTCATGATGAAATGTCTCAAAGGGGGTTATAGGTTATCCTATGACCCTATTTGATTCATATGATTGATTACAATATGTCCCTAGGGCTCCTAGGACCCCTAGGGATACATATCGTTATAAAATGGGTTAAAGGGGGTCGTACATTAGCCTATGGCCCCTTTTGACCCATATGATCAATTATAAAATGTCTCTAGGTTTCCTAGGACCCCTAGGAACACATGTCATGATGGAATGGGTCAAAGGGTGTTGTAGGTTAGCATATGACCCCATTCAACCCATATGATTGATTATAATATATTGTAACTTAGATATCAATATTTTCAAGGTCATAACTCAGATCTCATGAGGTATATATGTGAAACATTAAATGCTATAGGAAACTTATTTAAAGATCTACAATAACGTCTCTCATTTTGGAGAGATCACATTCCATCTAGATTTGGCACAACAATCTCACCCAATGCCAAAAGTTGCAGTGTGCCTCAATCTATTGGTGCATCACTACATAACTTTGAAATTTCTAATCATGGCATCAAATATTTAGAGCCATTAGCTTTAGGTGGTAAGGTTAACCCTAGTAACACCCTTATTCCAACCACAAAGAGCCTACAACATTTGCGGCCACCCTATACCAAAGAGTCTCTAAGATGCTCTAACTGTGTTTGGAGATTGATATTCTGAGGATCGTAACTTAGAGCTAATGAGGGATATTGGTGAAACTTTGAATGCTACAAGAAATTGATGTCAAGATCTACAATAACCTCTCTCATTTTGGAGAGATCACATTTTGTTTGGATTTGCAACAACAATCTTGCTCGATGCCGAAACTTGTATTGTACATCACTTCATCTATGCATAATTTTCCTATTTTCAAACCATTGATCATGGCATTAAATAATTAGTTTTGTTAGCTCTATATGGATGATTGAACCCTATAGAGACCCCTATTTTTACCATAGATCCCCTATAATTTTTATCACCACTATATACTAAGTCACCCCCTAAGACCAAATTGGACATGGATTTAGCTAATTGTAGACATCTTAAGGGATTGTAGACATCATTTCAAATTAAACATATATGATATAATTTCAAGTTAAACATTGCATTAAATTTTTATAATAAAGTTTGATAAAATGTTCTTCATGAATTAGTACATTTGAATTGAATATAACAAACATGATTAAAATGAATGATATTCCATAAACATGAACAATACACATGATCAACAATAAATTGAACAGTACTATACTAAATTAAAATATATATCCTTGTGCACATAAATGACAAAAATATATATCAAAATACATGTATCCATAGAAAAATTACACAAATATGTATCAGAATACATGTATCCATAGAAAAAGTACACAAATAATATATATCAAAATACATAGATCCATATACAAAATGTGGTTGATCATGCCATCAAAATTTGTATAATATCAAATTTTATGTATATAATGTTTCATATTCATATCAAAATGTCTCATGACACATCCTATGACAACTCTACTATCCTATGATGTTAGTGGATCATTAAGATACAACCTCTTTTCTAAACCAGGTGGATCGTATACCTCCTACGTAAACAAAAAAGGAAAACCCAAAGTTAGACTACTCAATTTATATGATTCTATGCATCTCTTGTCAACCTCTTGCGGCAATTAGGAATCCTCTCATATGTCAAGAATTCTCGAAACTTGTTGTTTGTGTCCTATATATATTCAAGTATGGTTGTCAAATGGATCTACAGTAGGAAATATAAGAGGAGTAATTGAGAGGAAAGGGGTGAATCAGTTACCAAATAAATCCCAGATCAATTAGATGTTAGTACATAACATAAACTTCAGTGAATATACTGATACTTGATAAATACAGAGGCACTTGATTTACACTAGTAAATGATGTAACTTGGCAAATAATAAAATAGAAACAATAACTCAAAAAATGCAAATCTTAAGATATTAAATTTAACTTAGTTGCATACACATAAAATAAATAGCATGAACACAAGTGATACCAAGATTTTATGTGGAAACCCAATTTGGAAAAAACCACCAATTGTAACTAGTTACTGGTTTTCACTCTTCTGAAGTGAGCCCTTTTAGGAGCCAACCCTATTAAAGGTTACAAAATACACTATTAGGTGTGACCCTATTAGAGGATTTAATCATCATATTAGAAGTGTCCTTGTTAGAGGTCTTTAGACACTTCAATCTAGAAATGCCACCTTGTTAGAGGATTTACAAATAGTTGTTAAGCCGACTCTGTCACAAAATTTAGATCACTACTATAATGGTTAGAGAGTAACAATGAGATGAAATTATTTCTCATGCAACTAAATCACTGATTACAAATCTCAATTATGGCTTGTATACTAGATCATTTTTGAATGAAGGTATCTATGTAGCTCAACAAGGATATTTTAAATATCCTTCTAATTCACTTTCTCTAAGCGTTTTTAAATCTTCTATTACTTGCACACATTCAATCCTCAACTTGAATAGCATACACATTGTCATGTCAACTTGAATATTGTGTGCTAAAATGTTGTCACACTTCTATGAATCATTACATGTAAGAAAACTCAAGAATGAGCCCTCACAAATCGATCCATAGCTCTCTACTCATAGAGTGCAAGGGTTTGCAATGGAGGCCCTCAGTTTGACCTATTTTTGTGCCCATTCAAGTACACCATGAGATGAGAGATTCAAAGAGGAAAAGCAAGAATGCTAGTCTCCATGATCTTCAAATATGCATGAAAATAAGATCTAATCTATGAAAGCAAAATCTAATCTATAAATGCAAGATCTAAGCTAAAAGCCCATGATGGGTGCAAGAGAGAAAAAGACAAGAAAATAGAAGTTCTCCACAAAAAGCTTTTGTATTCAAACTCTTTCAAAAATTGGTCTTCAAACCTGCAGCATAACGATAGCATAATCATGGGTGGATTGAGGGGGAAAGCTCTCTCCCTTTTAAAGATGTATGGACGGTAGAGATCAAGATGAAGATGGTGGATGATCAACGGTGGAATTCAAAAAGAGGAGTGATCCATGTGCACACACAAGTCAACCAATAGAATATAAGTTGACTTGTCATATAAGACAAAAGTCACAAAGCCTTTTTTTTTAATTGCAAAATAGAAAAAAGACTTTATGTGTGCACTTTAAGTGGGTTAGAAGAATGGGGTCTTTTATTTAATTAAAAGGGGACATGTTCTTTTAATCAAATAATGAACTTAGGAAAGCATAGTCAAACTATAGGTTATAATCAAATAAATTGATTATTAGCAATTTGGCTTAGGTAAGTGATTAAATTAATTTAGCCAAAATGTTGAAAAGGGAGCTACTAGTCTAGATGACCATTTTTAGGTGATTACATTTGCCCCTCTTTGACTAATGTGTGATCGATCTGGGAACACATTATGTCAAAGAAAATCGAAGCTAAGCAGGCGATGATAGATATAGATGTCTAATTCCGAAGAGTGAAATGCAGAAATAGATAGCAAGTCCTAAATGCACAACCTGATAGAAGTAGTACTGAACACTAGGAAGAGATGATGTCAGAATTCAAGAAGAATACTAACACTTAGAAAAGTGGATAGAGTGAGAGCAAGTGAGAAGATCAAACAAATGCTCCTAAGCAGTGATAGAGTATTTCTGCCCCCTCGGGATCGAAATTGAAATGAGGTAAGGGGATGCAAAAACTGGCTAGAAATGAGAAAATTAGAATATAGCAATGTCCAAGATGACAAATAGATGATTAGAACCCAAGAATGACTATATAAAAAAATTGATAAAATGCCCCAGTTTGACTAGAAATGTAATCACCTAAAAATGGTCATCTAGACTATTAGCTCCCTTTTCAACATTTTGGCTAAATTAATTTAATCACTTACCTAAGCCAAATTGCTAATAATCAATTTATTTGATTATAACCTATAGTTTGACTATGTTATCCTAAGTTCATTATTTGATTAAAAGAACGTGTCCCCTTTTAATTAAATAAAAGACCCCATTCTTCTAACCCACTTAAAGTGCACACATAAAGTCCTTTTTCTATTTTGCAATTAAAAGAAAAGGCTTTGTGACTTTTGTCTTATATGACAAGTCAACTTATATTCTATTGGTTGACTTGTGTGTGCACATGGATCACTCCTCTTTTTGAATTCCACCGTTGATCATCCACCATCTTCATCTTGATCTCTACCGTCCATACATCTTTAAAAGGGAGAGAGCTTTCTCCCTCAATCCACCCATGATTATGCTATCGTTATGCTGCAGGTTTGAAGACCAATTTTTGAAAGAGTTTGAATACAAAAGCTTTTTGTGGAGAACTTTTATTTTCTTGTCTTTTTCTCTCTTGCACCCATCATGGGCTTTTAGCTTAGATCTTGCATTTATAGATTAGATTTTGCTTTCATAGATTAGATCTTATTTTCATGCATATTTGAAGATCATGGAAATTAGCATTCTTGCTTTTCCTCTTTGAATCTCTCATCTCATGGTGTACTTGCATGGGCACAAAAATAGGTCAAACTGAGGGCCTCCATTGCAAACCCTTGCACTCTATGATTAGAGAGCTATGGATCGATTTGTGAGGGCTCATTCTTGAGTTTTCTTACATGTAATGATTCATAGAAGCGTGACAACATTTTAGCACACATTTTTGGCACCCACTGTGGGGCTTGAATCAAGTTCTAGCTCCATTTGCTTTTATTTTTTATCTTTAGTTTTTTACAGCAGCATATTGGATCTAATCAAGTGCTTTTGTAGAATTATCACTTTGGTCTTAAGGCCAACCCATAAGTAGATTGGTTTGAAGGCCAAAAATCTAGTTGGTTTAAATATTTGATCATATCTTTTAAACCGCATGGAGTTTGGTTCTAAAATGTTTTTTACAAGTTGGGTATATGCTCAAAATGTCTCAGTCCAATTTTTAGAGCATTTTGACATGATTTTTGGGAGTTATGAGTTTTTCTTTATTTTTAATAAAAATCCATTTTTGATCAAAAATCAACGATTTTTTTTTAAAAACTTACATTTTCAAAAAAAAATTTCAATTCTAATGGGGGTTCTTTCTTTGTGTTTTGAATTTTGAGGTCGTATTAAGGATCAAAAACTCAATTTGATAAATTTGGCTTGTTTTGACAAAATTGATCTCTAGACCGCAAATGAAGAGATTTTTTAAAATTTCTTGCATTTTTGGAAAGCTCTCTGATTTTTAATAGGGGTCTCTTATTTTCATTTTTAGTTTTGGATACAAAATCATAGCAAACAAGTCCAATCTTGTTGACTAGGTCAAAATCAAAGACTAAAAATGAGAGCATTTGTGATTAACTTGCACTTTCTTTGCATGCACTTGGTTGGAAGATAAATTGGATTTTTGAGGCAACTCACCACTTTTTATTTCATATTTTTACGTTATTTCACACTAACTTTTGGTGCTAACAAGTTGTGATTACAGGTTGCCATCCTTATGAAAAGAAATTGAAACATTGCATAAAAAGAACGCATGTCAAAGCTTCAAATGCGCAAGGGCTACTAACATTGTTTGCAGGGCTGCCCAAAGCATAAAAACCTAAAATTTCTTGCTTTTTTGTTTTCATGTGTGGCATTGACTAATTGTTCATTTTTCATAGGCACATAAAACTTGTGATTGGAGTCTTTTGGTAATAGGAGAGTATTCTCTTCACCCTTGTGGTGAATTAGAAATCTTGACTTGCCATTTGGTTTCAAAAGAAAGGGGTAACTGAATCTTCTTGGCATGTTTGGGAGAAAATGATTGGAATAGGAGAGTATGCTCTTCACCCTTGTGGTGAACCATAAATCTTGACTTCGAAAAGTTGATCCACTTTGTGTAGTTAGAATCCTTTAGAGGGCCTGCTCTCGGACAATCTGAGAGGAACGACCCAAGTGGGGACAAGCAGATTACTTGGATCTTCCAACCCACTATAAACTCAAGGCTATCAAGGACACAAAACCTTGGTAGACATAGTGTTTGTCTTTTCCTAGTGTGATCACTTATGGGATTTCGACCATAGGGAGATCACTAGGCAAGAATGCTTAAGGTACTCTTGTGGTCGCGAGATCGGTTACTCATCGCAAGGTGAGGTGTCTCGTAATTGGGAGCAAGAGGAACACTATGAACGGAAGCCCTATCTAAACACCCTAAGTTAGTAACTACCCTTTTTAGCCGCTCAACTTCTTGGTGCAAGGATTGATCCTAGTGGACTACCCGGATCACCCTAAGATTTACATTCACCATATGTGTTCCATTGGTTATGCTTATAGAATTTATATGAAAAAGCCAATATCTCTTGTGGGAAACCACTTGGTGTGAGGCAAAGTAGCATCAAGTGTGAGCTAAGTTGTTGAGTAATAAGCCATGTCCTTTAGGTAGATATTGCTTGATGTGTTCTCGAATGTGCTAGACCTATGGAAATCTTTGGAACATACACATGATGATAGTTATGTGTCTTTCTTTTAAGACCTCACATATGCTTGTATCATGCAAGGTTTCTTTGTCCCTTGCTTGATTGTTTGAAGACTACTCCATGTGTCACTATCTTTCTTGGAAAGAAATTTCTTTTGAACATCAAATTTTCTATGCTATCAATTATTTTCAAACTTTTTCAACCAAGTCAAAATGTCAAGTGAAAACATTTTTTTGTGTTACTTACTAAGGGGAGTCTCATCATTTGACTTTGATTTGCTATGTCTCTAGTTTTTGAACATGCTTAAAGTGGCTCTTTGGTCTTAGTGCTCTTGGTCTTTCTATCTTCATGGTCTATGTCCACTTGCTAGTTATCTTTTTGCTAAAATAGTTGCCTTGATTTCTTGACTACACTCTTGGGTTGGAGAGTTGTTCACTTGTCACCCCGCTTGCTCTATCTATTTGGCTATTTGGGCATCTTGCCTAGCTATTGACTTGAGTCATTCATGTTGTAAGTTTCTTGGACATATTGTTTGACAAGTTCCTTTAATCTCTCTCTAATATCTTGGCAAGTGAACACTCTACCTCCCATAGTTTCAACATCAAGTTATCTTCTAGACTATTTTATGCTTGGCTTTGCATCTAAAACTATGGGATCTAAACCTTGTGCTACCAAACCTCAACCAAATCTAGATGATCATGATATCCTCCATGTCACTAAAGAGTTTCAAGATCTATATGCACAATATAAAGAACTAGAAGAGACAAATGATCTTTCTTACCTTAATCTCTCTAAGCGCATGATAGAAATGAAGTCTAAACTTGAGAAAAGGTTAGAGGAGAAGATTGCATCATTACATGAATCTTCCTTAAGGTCTTTACATGCATGTGAGTCACCTTGCTTGAGGTCATCCTCTTCTTCTAGTTCTACATGCTCTACTTCAAGACATAAAATGTCTTCATCTTCTCGATCTAAAGACCTCTTTAGAGGACAAGCAAGTGATACCTACTTTGAGCCTATTCCAAAATTTCATGATGGACCTTGTAATCACCTAAAAATGGTCATCTAGACTATTAGCCCCCTTTTCAACATTTTGGCTAAATTAATTTAATCACTTACCTAAGCCAAATTGCTAATAATCAATTTATTTGATTATAACCTATAGTTTGACTATGCTATCCTAAGTTCATTATTTGATTAAAAGAACATGTCCCCTTTTAATTAAATAAAATACCCCATTCTTCTAACCCACTTAAAGTGCACACATAAAGTCTTTTTTCTATTTTGCAATTAAAAGAAAAGGCTTTGTGACTTTTGTCTTATATGACAAGTCAACTTATATTCTATTGGTTGACTTGTGTGTGCACATAGATCACTCCTCTTTTTGAATTCCACCGTTGATCATCCACCATCTTCATCTTGATCTCTACCGTCCATACATCTTTAAAAGGGAGAGAGCTTTCCCCATCCATAATCCTCATTTTTGAATATTTTTATGCTGCAGGTTTTCTAATAGATTTCTTTGGAGCTTTGTGGAGAACTGCTATTTCTTGTCTACATTCTCTCATCCATGGCATCATGGCATTCTAGGTTAGCTTAGCTTTCATTTTTACATGTAGCTTAATCTCATATAGCTTAATAATGGTATTGTAACACTCTCATACATGTTTTAGCATAGCTCCACTTTGCATCTCATTCTAGCTTAATCTTCATTTGCATTGCATTCTTGAAGAATTCCTTGAAGATATTTGCACTCTTGCTCTTGTCTCAAAGAACCTCCCATTACATGGTTTACTAGCAAGAAGTACATTTCTAAGGCTTGGCTAAGAGCCTTCATGCTGAAATACTAACTTCTTGCACTCCATGGATAGGGATCTCTAAGTCGACATTCAAGCATTCCAACTCATGGAATCGTTTGGATAGAATGGTTTAGAGTGTGACACACACTTTCGAGTGTACATTTTTGGCGCCCACCGTGGGGCTTGAATCAAGTTTCTAGCTCCATTTTCTTTTATTTTTCATCTCTATTTTTTTATAGCAGCATATTGGATCTAATCAAATGCTTTTGTAGAATTATCACTTTGGTTTTAAGGCCAAACCATAAGTAAATTGGTTTGAAGGCCAAAAATCTAGTTGGTTTAAAGATTTAATCGTATCTTTTAAACCGCTTATATTTTGGTTCTAAAATTTTTTTTTCAGGTTGGCTATGTGCACAAAATGTCTTAGTTAAATTTTCAAATCATTTGGACGTGATTTTCGGGAGTTATAATTTTTTCTTTGTTTTTCATAAAAAGCCATTTTTGATCGCAAATCAGCGAATTTTTTTTAAAAACTTACTTTTTCAGAAATTTTTTTCAATTCTAATGGGGGTTCTTTCTTTGTGTTTTGAATTTTGGGGTCTTATTAAAGATAAAAAAAACTTGATTTGATAAATTTGTCTTGTTTTGACAAAATTGATCTCTAGAGCGCAAATGAAGAGATTTTTTAAAATTTCTTGCATTTTTGGAAAGCTCTCTGATTTTTAATAGGGGTCTCTTCTTTTTATTTTTTATTTTGGATAAAAAATCATAGCAAACAAGTCCAATCTTGTTGACTAGGTCAAAACCAAAGAGTAAAAATGAGAGCATTTGTGATTAACTTGCACTTTCTTTGCATGCACTTGGTTGGAAGATAAATTGGATTTTTGAGGCAACTCACCACTTTTTATTGAATATTTTTATGTTATTTCATACTAACTTTTGGTGCTAACAAGTTGTGATTACAAGTTGCCATCCTTATGAAAAAAAAATTGAAACATTGCATAAAAAGAACGCATATCAAAGCTTCAAATGCGCAAGGGCTACTAACATTGTTTGTAGGGCTGCCCAATGCATAAAAACCCAATTTTGCTTGTTCTTTACTTTTTACATGTGCGGAATATACTAGTTCTTTGTTTTTAGGCACATTAAAACTTACGATTGAGATCTTTTGGTGATAGGAGAGTATGCTCTTCACCCTTGTGGTGAATCAGAAATCTTGACTTACCATTTGGTTTTAAGAGTAAGAGGCAATTGAATCTTCTTGGTGTGTTTGGGAGAAAACGATTGGAATAAGAGAGTATGATCTTCACCCTTATGGTGAATCAAAAATCTTGACTTTCAAAAGTTGATCCACTTTGTGTAGTTAGAATCCTTTAGAGGGCCTGCTCTCGGACAACCTAAGAGGAATGACCCAAGTGGGGACAAGCCAATTACCTGGTTCTTCCAACCCACTATAAACTCAAGGCTATTAAGGAAACAAAACCTTGGTAGACATAGTGTTTATCTTCACCTAGTGTGATCATTTATGGAATTTCGACCATAGGGAGATCACTAGGCAAGAATGCTTAAGGTACTCTTGTGATCGCGAGATCGATTACTCATTGCAAGGTGAGGTGTCCCGTAATTGGGAGCAAGAGGAACACTATGAACGGAAGCCCTATCTAAATACCCTAAGTTAGTAACTACCTTTTTTAGCAACTTCTTGGTGCAAGGATCGATCCTAGTGGACTACCCGGATCACCCCAAGATTTTACACTCACCATCTGTGTTCCCTTGGTTATGCTTATGGCATTTCCATGACAAAGCCAATATCTCTTGTGGGAAACCACTTGGTGTGAGGCAAAGGAGCATCAAGTGTGGGTCAAGTTGTTGAGTAATGAACCATGACTTCTAGGTAGATGTTTCTTGATGTGTTCTTGAATGTGCTAGACCTGTGAAAATCTTTTGAACATACACATGATGATACTTATACGGCTTTCTTTTAAGACCTCACATCTGCTTGTATCATGCAAGGTTGTTTTGTCCCTTGCTTGATTGTTTGAAGACTACTCCATGTGTCACTATCTTGCTTGGAAAGAAATTGCTTTGAACATCAAACTTGCTATGCTATCAACTATTGTCAAACGTTGTCAAACGTTGTCAACCAAGTCAAAGCATCAAGTCTTAACATTTTTCTTGTGTTTCTTGCTAAGGGGAGTCTCATCATTTGACTTTGATTTGCTATGTCTCTAGTTCTTGAACATGCTTAAAGTGAATTTTTGGTCTTAGTGCTCGTGGTCTTCCTATCTTCATGGTCTATGTTTGCTTGCTAGTTATCCTTTTGCTAAAATGGTTACCTTGATTTCTTGACTACACTCTTGGGTTGGGAAAGTTGTTCACTTGTCACCCTGCTTGCTCTATCTATTTGGCTATTTGGGCATCTTGCCTAGCTATTGACTTGAGTCATTCATGTTGTAAGTTTCTTGGACATATTGTTTGACAAGTCACTTCAATCTCTCTCTCTACTATCTTGGCAAGTGAACACTCTACCTCCTATAGTTTCAACATCAAGTTATCTTCTAGGCTCTTTTATGCTTGGCTTTGCATCTAAAACTATGGTATCTAAACCTTGTGCTACCAAACTTCAATCGAATCTATATGATCATGATATCCTCCATGTCACTAAAGAGTTTCAAGATCTATATGTGCAATACAAAGAACTAGAAGAGACAAATGATATTTCTTACCTTCATCTCTCTAAGCGCATGATGAAAATGAAGTCTAAACTTGAGAAAAGGTTGGAGGAGAAGATTACATTGTTACATGAATCTTCCTTAAGGTCTTTATATGCATGTGAGTCACCTTCTTTGAGGTCATCCTCTTCTTCTAGGTCTACATGCTCTACTTCAAGACATCAAATGTCTTCATCTTCTAGATCTAAAGACCTCTTTCGAGGACAAGCAAGTGATACCTACTTTGAGCCTATTCCAAAATTTCATGATGGACCTATCTTTGACCAAGATAATGATGAAGACATGAATGCATTCTATTCACTTGAGAAACAACAAGAAGATCCTAGACATACTTCTATTAGAACTTTTGCTCCCTTGGAAGATTCTTATGATGACACTTTGCAAAAACTTCTTAGCAATAAGATCATCATGTTACCTAAGTCTAGCTCATATGGAAACCCATTCTTGGATATCTATTGTGCTTATCATCAACATAATGAGCATAATACTTCAGATTGCATTGAACTAAAACATAAAATCTAAGATCTTATGGATAATGGAATTATTGGAACCTCTAGTGACTCATGTGTTGAGGATACTTCTCTTGAGCAAGATTACATTGATGAACCTATGTCTAGAAGTGGCTCCATTACATCTTCCACTTCTTCCAACACTCATGCATCTCCTAACACTTCAAAGCTTTCCAAAATGCCTCTATCAAATAAAGAACGTAATGCTTTCCACATTGACTACATGTATCCTCAAGGGATACCTCTAAAAGAAACTCAAGCTAACCTTCACTTGGCTGCAAACCTTTTCCATGATACTAATCCTAAACATCCTCAACCTTCATGCACCACTATGCCTAATCCAAGTACTACTCCATTCACTCTTCATTCTCCCTTGTCCTTAGAAGTGGCTCCATGTCAAGAGGACTCTGAAAAAGAAAAAGCTACAAATGTCAAGAAAGATCAAGATCAAGAACCCTTTCATCTTCAAAATTTCACCCCTCCATATCCTATGTCATTTCCATCCCCCAAGTATGATGAAGATACCACTTCCATTATCTCCCTTGAGCTTACTAAAAATTATGAGAAAAGTTCTCTTCATATGCTATCCAAAGGTACTTGTCAAGATCAAAGCATCCCCTCATGTTCTACTTCTCCACATCCACTTCAAAATTGTGCTCAAGCTTCAAGTGCTTCTATTAAAAATGTTGTTCCTATGAAAGGTACTCATGAGTCTATTGATGGCTTTGACCATGTTGCTCACTCTAAAGATGTTGATATCCCTTCCCACTATCCCTTTGCATATCCTAATTCTATCCTTGGTCCTCATCCATCAAAGCTAAAGCCTTCAAACCTTCCATCTATATTGGGACCTTATGTTCCTTCATCTCCTACATTCACTCTTAGCTCATTCCCTAGCTCTTCCATCATACCTCAAGATCAACAAAGACACTCATCCTTGGTGAATTTTCACCCATCTATACATCTAAACCAGTCATATCATCCTTATTCATCCACAAATCCCAAGTCTTTTGGAAGTGAGAATAAACATAAGAATCTATTGAAAAATGAAGATCACTATGTCCCATCTAATCGACATGTGAATGCTAAGAAGGAGAATGCACAAAAGAGATCGCAAAGGTCCACTACTCAAAGAGCTAAACCAAAGAAAATATGGGTTCCTAAATCCATCATTATACAAATGCACTCTCAAGCACCCAAAGGACAAGGAAAATCTAAAGCTATGTGGATTCCCAAGTCTCTTTTAAAAGACTTGAATATTGAAAATATTTCAAAGTTGACATTCAAGCTTCCAAAGGCTTCCATTCCATCTTCTTCCAAAAATCTTCCTAAAATTATTCCAAAGCCTTCCACTCCACTTTTTTCCAAATCTCTTCTACCACCTCATACATCTAAATCTCAAGCTATTTCATCCATGATTCCTCCATCATTCCAATACCCTTCAAGGTGTGTGTCAATGTTGATCTTGTACAATATTTCAACTACCCTCATGAAATCCTCTAAGGCTTACACAAACTTTCTATACATGAACCCTTATCCTTCATATACTCCTACTATCATCTCCCTTTCATCACCCTATCAACATCTTTGAGCATACCTTTCTATGGTCTTGGCTTATCTTGGCTTATCTTTCCTATAGGTGCACTATCTAAATTGACAAAGCTTGAGCTCTTTCTAAAAATTCAAAAAGAAAAAAAGAAAAGAAGAAAAAATTTAAAAACATGAAAAAAATGAAAATGTGCTTTAGTGAAAACCACTTCTTGTGGCTCTTTGGTAGCAAAAGTAAAGAGAAATAAATTTATCTTATGGTGAAAACTACTTCTTGTGGCACCTTGGGTAAGTACCATGATGAAAACCTGGCAAACAGGCATCATGCGTAATTCTTCCACCATCCATCTATCCCCTCTTCTCTCTTTGATCTTGAAAATGTTGAGCTATCTTTGCATATTGGCTATCTTATCCACCAGATTTTCTATTGTGCTCTCCCATTCACTCATAGCCTCTATCTTGAGCTTTATTCTTATTTCTCTATCCCATTGCTATACTATCTAGTTGACCCCTTGGTCTTGATCATAATAAATGAAACATGGTTCTCATAGGTCTCTTGACATGGCTACTCTTTTGGACTACACACTTCATGCTATCTCACTTGTTGGCTTCACCACTTATCCTACATGCTATCTTTCTCATTACTTCCATTGCTTATCCAAAACATGCTTCATATGACTATTTCACTTCTTTCCCTAGCTTGGGTACTCTTAAGGAGTCAATTCTTGAGGATCACTTTCACTTGCTTCACACTCCTTTCTTATCCATCTCTGCTTATCCACTAGCTTGTTTCTCCATCGTGTCCTATACCTTGCTAGACATTGGAAGAAAATTATGTGATCTTGCTTGAGAACTAGTGATCTCTAGATTATTCTAAAAAATCCAAAAAAAAATCATATATGATGCTGAAAAAATCTTAAAAATCAGAAAATGTCCTGAAAATATGATCATCTTAGTGAAAACCTCACTTTGATGTATCACCAAAAAAAAAAAAAAAAAATCTGTCAAAGTGGTGAAAACCTGGAAACAGGCACTACTTGAAACCCTCACACCGATGTCTATCAATCTCAATCATCCACTTTGCTACACATTTCCTAGCTTGGAATTGTTTCTTGTCCTCATCTTGGGGGCATAGCTAATTAACCTATTGAGGTATTCTTGTGCATTAGGGTTTTTTTGAAAACTCACAAAATAGTGTTTCTCAACACTTCCCCCACCTTGACATCAAGTGTTTTTCAACACTTTTCAGATAGTTTACCTACAGTCTCCGATGTCACAATATTTCTCACTATCAAAATCAAGTCTTGAAGAAATGGCCAAGTGACTTGCACACATACACTTTAACACTTAAACGACTGAGCTATGCTGATCTTTATCTACTTTGTGTGTTGTCTATGATGATTTATTTGCCATGTGTTCCCTCCCTAATAGTCTTTCGAGGATGTCATTGACTAGAAGACTGGGGGCATGGGGCATGTCTTCTTGATTTCTGCTTGTGGGTATACTTTGTTTGTCTATAGTGTTGTAAGCATTTATGCTGGTCCTATTCAACACGTTGACTTACAAATGTATCATCCTTGACTCTTTTGCAAGACCGCACTCAGGGTTTATCCTGGCACTTATGCCTTGATACAAGTGTAATCTTGCTAAATTAAAATTAGGGAATCTAATCGTGTTGTTATCTTTACTTACATGTCTCTGATGCTTAGATTGGATTTCCACATACCTATCTAATATCGATCATATTCATATCCTCATAGTTATACTAGTGATGGTTGTATGATCTCATGATGTCCCTAATAAACGCTCAATGATGAAATTAAGAGTCTAAATGTTATGTACTTCTTGCTGGTAAACCACTTTGCATATTAGCTTGCATTTTAGGTTCATTTTCTAGCTTAGTCTTGCATTCTTGCATATGGGGAGAGCTCTCTCTTCATCTTTTTGTGGACATATCGGCTAACTCCTTTCATATATTTTCTTTACTTTCTTCTTATTCATGTCTTTTCACCTTCTTAATCTTTCACTTCATCTCTTTTCTATCTTATCATCACATTATATAAAGTTTTAACCT
Organism: Cupressus sempervirens; assembly: GCA_028749045.1. Taxonomy (NCBI): domain Eukaryota; kingdom Viridiplantae; phylum Streptophyta; class Pinopsida; order Cupressales; family Cupressaceae; genus Cupressus; species Cupressus sempervirens. Next base: position 495,066,147 of record CM053792.1, on the reverse strand, counting down.
CTTAAATAATTTCAACGTCCTAGATTCATTTTTCGGGATCGAAATCCAAATTTGAGTTCATCTTGATGGTCAAAATTGTCTTTTAAAATTCTACTTTCTTCTGAGCAGTTAGCTGACCTTTTGAGGTCTAATCTTTGAATCATCGCTGGAGCATCTTCATTTCTTCATGTCTTCATCATTTCCATACTTCATATCTACTTAAATTCACTATTTCATGTCTAAAATCACCTTTCTACTCATTTTGACCTTATTTTTATGCTATATCCTTCAAGGTCAACTCTAGTCAAACTGGGGCATTTTATCAATTTTTTTATATAGTCATTCTTGGGTTCTAATCATCTATTTGTCATCTTGGACATTGCTATATTCTAATTTTCTCATTTCTAGCCAATTTTTGCATCCCCTTACCTCATTTCGATTTCGATCCCGAGGGGGCATAAATACTCTATCACTGCTTAGGAGCATTTGTTTGATCTTCTCACTTGCTCTCACTCTATCTGCTTTTCTAAGTGTTAGTATTCTTCTTGAATTCTAACATCATCTCTTCCTAGTGTTCAGTACTACTGCTATCAAGCTGTGCATTCAGGACTTGCTATCTATTTCTGCATTTCACTCTTCGGAATTAGACATCTGTATCTATCACCACCTACTTGGCTTTCTATTTTCTTTGACATAATGTGTTCCCAGATCAATCACACATTAGTCAAAGAGGGGCAAATGTAATCACCTAAAAATGGTCATCTAGACTATTAGCCCCCTTTTCAACATTTTGGCTAAATTAATTTAATCACTTACCTAAGCCAAATTGCTAATAATCAATTTATTTGATTATAACCTATAGTTTGACTATGCTATCCTAAGTTCATTATTTGATTAAAAGAACATGTCCCCTTTTAATTAAATAAAAGACCCCATTCTTCTAACCCACTTAAAGTGCACACATAAAGTCCTTTTTTTATTTTGCAATTAAAAGAAAAGGCTTTGTGACTTTTGTCTTATATGACAAGTCAACTTATATTCTATTGGTTGACTTGTGTGTGCACATGGATCACTCCTCTTTTTGAATTCCACCGTTGATCATCCACCATCTTCATCTTGATCTCTACCGTCCATACATCTTTAAAAGGGAGAGAGCTTTCCCCATCCATAATCCTCATTTTTGAATATTGTTATGCTGCAGGTTTTCTAATAGGTTTCTTTGGAGCTTTGTGGAGAACTTCTATTTCTTGTCTACATTCTCTCATCCATGGCATCATGGCATTCTAGCTTAGCTTAGCTTTCATTTTTACATGTAGCTTAATCTCATATAGCTTAATAATGGTATTGTAACACTCTCATACATGTTTTAGCATAGCTCCACTTTGCATCTCATTCTAGCTTAATCTTCATTTGCATTGCATTCTTGAAGAACTCCTTGGGACATTTGCATTCTTGCATCTTGTCTTTGGAACCTCCCATTGCATGGTTTACTAGCAAGAAGAGTATCTCTAAGGCTCATCTGAGAGCCCTTGAACTTGAAATACACTCTCTTGCACTCCGTGGATAGGGAGATCTAAGCCGGCATCCAAGCATTTCGAACTCATGGAATCGTTTGGATAGAAGGGTTTAGAGTGGGACACTTTCGAGTGTACAGACCTATCTTTGACCAAGATAATGATGAAGATATGAATGCATTCTATTCACTTGAGAAACAACCAAAGGATTGTAGACATACTTTTGAGAGAAATTTTACTCCCTTGGGGAATTCTTATGATGACATTTTGAGAGCACTTCTTGAAACTAAGCTCATCATGTTACCTAAGTCTAGCTCCTATGGAAATCCTTTCTTGGATATTTATTGTGCTTATCATCAACATAATGAGCATATTACTTCATATTGCATTGAGCTAAAACATAAAATCCAAGATCTTATTGATAATGGAATTATTGAAACCTCTAGTGACTCATGTGCTAAGGATACTTCTCTTGAGCAAGATTACATTGATGAACCTATGTCTAGTAGTGGCTCCATTACATCTTTCACTTCTTCCAACACTCATGCATCTCCCAACACTTCAAAGCTTTCCAACATGCCTCTATCAAAAAAGGAACCTAATGCTTTCCACATTGACTACGTGTATCCTCAAGGGCTACCTCTAAAAGAAACTCAAGCTAACCTTCACTTGGTTGCAAAAGTTTTCCATGCTACTAATCCTAAACATCCTCAACCTTCATGCAGTACTATGCCTAATCCAAGCACTACTCCATTCACTCTTCATTCTCCCTTGTCCTTAGAAGTGGCTCCATGTCAAGAGGACTCTAAAAAAGAAAAAGCTATAAATGTCAAGAAAGATCAAGATCAAGCACCCTTTCATCTCTTTCAAGATTTTTCCCCTCCATATCCTATAACTTGTCCACCTCCTAAGTATGATGAAGATACCACTTCCATTATCTGCCTTGAGCTTACTGAAAATTATGAGAAAAGTTCTCTTCATATGCTATCCAAAGGTACTTGTCAAGATCAAAGCATCCCCTCATGTTCTACTTCTCCACATCCACTTCAAAATTGTGCTCAAGCTTCAAATGCTACTATTAAAAAAAATTTTCCTATCAAAGGTACTTATGAGTCTATTGATGGCTTTGACCATGTTGCTCATTCTAAATATGTTGATATCCCTTCCCACTATCCTTTTGCATCATCTAAATCTATCCTTGGTCCTTATCCATTTAAGCTAAAGTATTCAAACCTTCCATCCATATTGGGGCCTTATGTTCCTCCATCTCCTACATTCACTCTTAGCTCATTCCCTAGCTTTCCTATAATACCTCAAGATCAACAAAGACACTTGTCCTTGATGACTTTTCACCAATCTATACATCTAAACCAGTCATATCATCCTTATTCATCCACAAATCCCAAGTCCTTCGGAAGTGAGAATAAACATAAGAATCCATTGAAAAATGAAGATCACTATGTCCCATCTAATCAACATGTGAATGCTAAGAAGGAGAATGCACAAAAGAGACCGCAAAGGTCTAGTATTAAAAAAGCTAAATCAAAGAAAATATGGGTTCCTAAACCCATTATTGAAGAAATGTGTTTTGAAGTATCCAAAGGAAAATCTAAAGCTATATGGATTCCCAAGTCTCTTTTAGAAGACTTGAATATTGAAAATACTTCAAAGTTGACATTCAAGCTTCCAAAGGCTTCTATTCCATCTTCTTCTAAAAATATTTCTATAAATATTCCAAAGCCTTCCACTCCACTTTTTCCCAAATCTCTTCTACCAGCTCATACATCTAAATCTCAAGCTATTTCATCCATGATTCCTCCATCATTCCAATACCCTTCAAGGTGTGTGTCAACATTGATCTTGTATAATATTTCAACTACCCTCATGAAATCCTCTAAAGCTTACACTAACTTTCTATACATGAACTCTTATTCTCCATATATTCTTCCTACTACCATTTCCCTTTTATCACCCTATCAACATCTTTGACCATACCTTTCTATGGTCTTGGTTTATCATGACTTATCTTTCCGATAGGAGCACTATCTACATTCAAAAAGCTTGAGCTCTTTCTAAAAATGAAAAAAATTCAAAAAAAATGAAAAATGAAAAAATAAAAGTGAAAATGTGCCTTGGTGAAAACCACTTCTTGTGGCACCTTGGTAGCAAAAGTAAAGAGAAATAAATTTATCCTATGGTGAAAACTACTTCTTGTGGCACCTTGGATAAGTACCATGATGAAAACTTGGCAAACAGGCATCATGCGTAATTCTTCCATCATCCATCTATCCCCTCTTCTCTCTTTGATCTTGACAATGTTGAGCTATCTTTGCATATTGTCTATCTTATCCATGAGATTATCTATTTGTTCTTTATCATTCCCTCATAGCCTCCATCTTGAGCTTTATTTTTATTGCTCTGTCCCATTACTATACTATCTAGTTGACCCCTTGGTCTTGATCATAATAAATGAAACATGGTTCTCATAGGTCTCTTGACATGGCTACTCTTTTGGACTACACACTTCATGCTATCTCACTTGTTGGCTTCATTGCTTATCCTACATGCTATCTTGCTTATTTCTTCAATTGCTTATCCAAAACCTACTTTATATGGCTATCTTTCCCTAGCTTGGGTACTCTTGAGGAGTCAGTCCTTGAGGATCACTTTTACTTGCTTCATACTCCTTTTTCATCCATCTTTGCTTATCCACTAACTTGTTTCTCCATAATGTCCTATACCTTGCTAGACATTGGGAGAAAATGATGTGATCTTCCTCAAGAACTAGTAATCTCTAAAACCTTCTAAAAAATCCAAAAAATCATATATGATGCTGAAAAAAATTCTAAAAATCAGAAAATGTCCTGAAAAAAAGATCTTCTTAGTGAAAACCTAGCAATAGGCACTTTGATGTATCACCAAAAAAATTAAAAATACAAAAATACAAAAAAATTGAAAAAAAGTCTTGAAAAAAATCTATCAAGTGGTGACAACCTAGAAATAGGCACTACTTGAAACCCTTGCACCTATGTCCATCAATCTCAATCACTCACTTCACTACACATTTCCTAGCTTGGAATTGTTTCTTATCCTCATCTTGGGGGCACAACTGCTTAGCCTATTGAGGTATTCTTGTGCATTTGGGTTTCTTTGACAACTCACAAAATAGTGTTTCTCAACACTACCCCCACCCACTTTGACATCAAGTATTTTTCAACACTTTACAGATAGTTTACCTATGGTCTCCGATGTCGCGATATTTCTCACTATCAAGATCAAGTCTTGAAGAAATGGCCAAGTGACTTGCACACATGCACTTTAACACTTAAACGACTGAGCTATGCTGATCTTTGTCTACTTTGTGTGTTGTCTATGATGATTTATTTACTATATGTTCCATCCCTAATAGTCTTTCAAGGATGTCATTGACTAGAAGACTGGGGGCATGGGGCATGTTTTCTTGATTTTTTCTTGTGGGTATACTTTGTTTGTCTATAGTGTTGTAAGCATTCGCGCTTGTCCTATTCAACACTTTGACTTATAAATGTATCATCCTTGACTATTTTGCAAGACCGCACTTGGGGTTTATCCTAGCGCTTATGCCTTGATACAGGTGTAATCTTGCTAAATTAAACTTAGGGAATCTAATCATGTAGTTATCTTGACTTACATGTCTCTGATGCTTAGATTATATTTCCACATACCTATCTAATATCGATCATATTCATATCCTCATAGTTATACTAGTGATGGTTGTATGATCTCATAATGTCCCTAATAAATGCTCAATGATGAAATTAAGAGTCTAAATGTTATGCACTTCTTGCTAGTAAACCACTTTGCATATTAGCTTGCCTTTTAGGTTCATTTTCTAGATTAGTCTTGCATTCTTGCATATGGGAGAGCTCTCTCTTCATCTTTTTTGTGGACATATTAGCTAACTCCTTTCATATATTTCTTTACTTTCTTCTTGTTCATGTCTTTTCACCTTCTTAATCTTTCACTTCATCTCTTTTTCTATCTTATCATCACATTATATAAATTTTTGACCTCTTAAATAATTCAACGTACTAGATTCATTTTCGAGATCGAAATCCAAATTCGAGTTCATCTTGATGGTCAAAATTGTCTTTTAAAATTCTACTTTCTTCTAAGCAGTTAGCTGACCTTTTGAGGTCTAATCGCCAAATCATCACTGGGGCATCTTCATTTCTTCATGTACTCATCATTTCTATGCTTTATATCTACTCAAATTCAACCTTTTCATGTCTAAAATCATCTTTCTGCTCATTTTGACCTAATTTTTATGCTATATCCTTCAAGGTCAACTCTAGTCAAACTAGGGAATTTTATCAAAAAAATTTATAGTCATTATTGGGTTCTAATCATCTATTTGTCATCTTGGACATTGCTATATCTCAATTTTCTCATGTCTAGCTAGTTTCTGCTTCCTCTTACCTCATTTCGATTTCGATCCCGAGGGGGCAGAAATACTCTATTGCTAATTGTTATAGCTATATTTCTTAGGAGAATTTGTTTGACCTTATCACTTGTTCTCAATCTATCTACTTTGCTAAGTGTTAGAATTCTTCTTGAATTCTGACATCATCTTTTCCTAGTGTTCAGTACTACCACTATCAGGCTGTGCATTCAGAACTTGCTATCTATTTCTGCATTTCATTCTTTGAAATCAGATATCTATATCTATCACTGCCTACTTGGCTTTCTATTTTCTTTGACATAATGTGTTCCCAGATCGATCACGCATTAGTCAAAGAGGGGCAAAAATGTACACTCGAAAAGGTGCACTTCTCTAAATCATTCTATATGAGGTTCTCCATAGATTGGAAAGCTCGAATGCCAACTTAGAGCTCCCTAGTTATGGAGTGCAAGGGGCATACAAATGAGCATATAGGAGGTCTCAGCTGAGCCTTAGAAGTATAGCCCTTGCTAGTAAACCATAAAATGGGAGATTCTTTAGACAAGAGCAAGAGTGCTAGTGTCAAAGAACTCTTGGATCATGCAATGCAAAAATGAAACTATATTAGGATGAGATGCACAATGCAAGCTATACTAAAAATGAGATGGGAATGTTACAAATCCAGCTATTAAGCTATGTGATCTAATTATTTGCAAAGTAAACTACACTATCATGCAACATGATCTTAAGATTAATATGAAGGAAATGAGAGAATGAGACAAGAAAATGAGAATTTCTCCACAAAGCTCCAAAGAAACCTGTTAGAAAACTTGCAGCATGACAATATTCAAAACATGGATCCTTTGAGGGGGAAAGCTCTCTCCCTTTTAAAGATGTATGGACGGTAGAGATCAAGATGAAGATGGTGGATGATCAACGGTGGAATTTGAAAATAGGAGTGATCCATGTGCACACACAAGTCAACCAATAGAATATAAGTTGACTTGTCATATAAGACAAAAGTCACAAAGCCTTTTCTTTTAATTGCAAAATAGAAAAAGGACTTTATGTGTGCACTTTAAGTGGGTTAGAAGAATGGGGTCTTTTATTTAATTAAAAGGGGACATGTTCTTTTAATAAAATAATGAACTTAGGATAGTATAGTCAAACTATAGGTTATAATCAAATAAATTGATTATTAGCAATTCAGTCTAGGTAAATGATTAAATTAATTTAGCCAAAATGTTGAAAAGGGGGCTAATAGTCTAGATGACCATTTTTAGGTGATTACAAATACAACTTAGAATACTTAATATTCATCTCATTAGTTAGCTAGAACCAATAAACAAAATTATTGAATTTAATATATCAAAATAGGAAAATCCTTCATTAGTCAACCCTACTCGGTAGGCAGTAACTCAAAAATAATTTTCCTATATTAACCAAGTGAACTAGGTTAACACTGCATCTTCACAATATTTCTTTGGTGACTGAGTGAGCTTGCCTAACATTGGTTCCTATATACACTAATATGTTAGCAAGAAACACTAATCTATTTAGAAACAAAATCATTAACCAAAAAAACTAATATAAAATTTAAGATAGACAAAGTGAGGTCCTCAAATGAGAATATGAGCCATGGATGGGTTCTCTTAATGAGGATGATCACTTGATTTGGAGATATGTCTATTATGTGGATTTGGGATGTATGCTCAAGCTTTGAAATGCTTCAATGGAGATGGATTTAGGATTTTTTGTGTGGATATGTGAAAATGGTATTAACTTGGCTTCTCAAACTGACATGGTAACTTTAGCTTAAGGATTGTGTTAAAATGGCTTGGGAGGGGATCTAATTTATAGGCCAAGGGCTTGAGGGATGGAGGGTTAAGATTCAAGGAGATATGAAAGGTTCAGGGAGGGCTAGGATGTATTCAAAGGGGAGCACATGGATTGTGCTTGTTTAGCACCAATCAGGGAGTGACACATGTCACAGGGTCATTGGGTGGAGGAAAGGGCAAGGATGAGTCAACAAAGGAGGCTCAAGGCCTTAAATGGCCTTGTAAGAGCTTTGAAGGGCATGTAAGAGCATTGAATGCTTTGTGGTTGGGATAAAGTTTTATGGTTGGGATATTTTGAGGGAGGAGACTTTGGTTTGGCTTAGGAAAGTCTTAAGCTTACTTAGGGAATGTGACAAGGTTAGGGGTGGGATTAGGCTTGGGTTAGGATTAGATTAAGAATGTTAGAGATGTGCAAGTGGATGGCATTCATGAGGGTGGGTGAGTTAGTGGCTAAGCTAGGTTAGTATGGGTGGATGGAGTGGATTAGGCTAAATGGAGGATTTTTGATAGATTTTAGTGAATGGATTTGATGGTTTTATTTATTAAAGTGATTTTAATAAATTTGAGATTTGGAATTAGATAGGAGAATAGGATTAATTGATAAATAATGAGTTATTTGATTTATCAATTAGGACTATAGATGATTAATTGAATTAATTAGCTAGGGGATGGCAAAGGGTTAATTAAATAGGAATTTAATTAATGATGCCTTTAGAGATAGCTAAATAGGATTACCAAAGTGGTGTAATCGAATTTAGGTGTCTACATTTTGCCCCTCTTTGCAATAGTGTTGAGACAACACTATTTCAAAGAAGTTCGAACGGAGGTGACATGAGGAAGATGTTTTAGCAACAAGGTTGCCCTTGTCTCGGATAAGAAGAGGAGAGACTAGACTTAGAGATGCCCCCTCAAGAAGGTGGTGGGGAGAAAATGAGGCTCAATGGCTTCTTGAAAAATACAAGAATCCAGAATGAGCAAAGACATAGATTGGCAAAGAGAAGGGGCAGAATTAGCTCAAACTCTCATGACGAGAGAATGATAAAGGGAGATCAGATGCACTACAGGAAGCAAGCGTAGGACAATTCAGGATTGGGGGGTAGGAGGGAAGGGGTGGAGTGTGATAAAAGGAGATAAGGAGGAAGGGATGGATGATGGGAAGAGAAAGTGGTTGGGATGGGCGAGAATGGAGATGAAAGGAAGTACTACCATGTAGTTGAGCACAAGATTTTCTATAGGACTGTTGGTTAATTTCCAAGGTTACCAAGAACATCAAGGCCGTGTCACAACCTATCTAGAGGACATACGAATGAACACAAAACAAACATGCAAGGATTGCCCCAGTAGCGCACGTGAATCCCAGAGGAAGCGGCGTGAAATTGATATGGGGTCACCCATAAGCAAAAAAGAAACAAATGAAAGACTTGATCAAAATTGTATGCTCAAAGTGCCCCAGTCACAGCATACCATGATATGGAAGATCGTGGAAACCTTGAGGAGGGAACAAAAAGAGTGTTTGGAAAAGATACATGAAAACCCAAAAGGGAAGAAGCCACATAAAAAATAAAGCAAAAATTTAAAAGAGAACCATTTGCCAAGGAGATGGGAAGGATGAGGTACTAACAGACCAAGATCGGACATGAGGAATGCTATATCCTACAAGGATCTATCAGAGAGCACCTAAGCTGAGGGATAACACCTTGGGGACAGGAGATCAAGCTAAAGGATGCAACAAAAGAGCTGATCAAGATTTGTTACAAGTGTACAATGTTGTTTGGGGTTGGTTTTACGGGAGGAGAAGGTGTTTTGGAAGGGTGGGAGGACCAAGAGGGGTAGGAAGGGCACCGAAGTGGGGTATAAGGGGTGAAGAGGGGGCAAAGAGGGGGCTAGAAGGGGTCATTTGCAGTCAAATTGAGGAGGAGATATTGCTGATTAGGAGCTCTGTAATGAAGATTACGATGGCAGATATTGGGCGACTAGAGCACAAGCGAACATAGTGCAACGAGTATGAGTATGAGGGACGCTCGATCAATCGGTAGGGTCAAAAACCTCTTCGTGATTTTTGTTTATGCATTTGTTATAGCATTTTTCTGAAAGCAAAAATGTGATCCCACAAGCATGAGTCCAGCAGGAATGTGAGTGGGATCAGTGAGATTGTGATCCCATGAAAAATGGCATCAGGACGGGAGGATACGGGGTTCTAAACAGTCATTTGCAGGAAAGCGACCCTGGGATGACATGTCATGCGAGAACAGGATACAGTCAGTAGGAATGCATCCCCACAACAAGGAACACAATTCAGGTAGCGAGAACGCGTCCCCACGGGTTAAGGTCATTGTAAAGTGGGAAAGGGGTTAAAAGGGGATAGTGTAGGAATGCAATCGTGGGAATTCGCTAGCGGGATCAGGGGAAAAGGTTAAGGGATTCAGAGCAGAGTCAACAGTGCGATCTTGTTGGAATATAGTTCTGCGAGAACGTAGGAGGATAGGCTTCACGGGAATGTTGTTTCCATGGGAACGCGATTTTGGCAAAATAAAGTCAGAAAAAATTGGGGTTGAGGGAAGGCAGGGTGGGAAGATAAACAAGGAGATAGAAACCTGATAGTTGGATTGGTTTTGGTTGTGTACAGTGGTCGTTGGATGCATTAGTGTTACGAGAGCGATGAGCAGCAATGTTGCATGCAAGAGAGATGTTGACGGCAGCTGACTGGGCACAGGTCGAGGCGATCAAGCTAGGCTACTTGGCAAGGTTGCCCCATACCTGTACTTATATGATGATGATTACTGCATTGTGCGAGAGATGGCATAGTGAGACAGTGACATTTCACCTACTGATAGGGGAGATGATGGTGACGTTGGAGGATGTGTACCAAATATTCAGACTGCCAATGCGGGGGATGCCAGTCATGGCAACTAGAGAGATGATGGCAGAGGTGGCTGTGCAAAGACTAATGGGGCCAAGAGTGGAGTATAGGATCCAGAGGGGTCAGTTTGCATTAGATGAGCATCTAGATCATGTGACAGTGGAGAGGTGGATCTACTTCTATGTTTTGGGGCTGGTTTTGGGGTATATTTCCCCACATACAAGGGGGTATAGATGTGACACTGGCATTGATTCCAATGGTGATGCAGATTCTGGATGCGAGACGCCTAACTGCATGGGATTCTCTGAAAATGGTTGAGTTATACTGGGACCTTCATCAAATAGTGTACCAGGGTAGTGGCCAATAGGGGAGGAGCATTGGGTTCTCAACATTGCTACAGGTATGGGCATGGGAGCATATTGCAGTGCTCAGGCCATTGGGATGTAGGGATAGGCAGCTAAAAGAGCCAGTGGTATACAACTGGGCTGAGCCTTTGACATGTCATCATACAGATTCAATGGACTACTGGAGAGTGCAGATTGATGAGATAGTGGCAGTGGTGTGGAGGCCATACATGGGCCTGGGACCATGGGCAGAGGAGGGAGAGCAGCTCCCCTACACCATTTCTCCATGCTTCATGTTTAGGAGATGGGAGCACATTGCAGAGCAGTACAGGCCGGACAAGGCACTGCGGCAATGGGAGATCCGCACTAGTATCAGTGGGTTACCCATGAGCTGATGTCAATGTACAGGCCATCCCTATGAAGGGATGGGCTATTGAGGGCTTGGCAAGAGCTGGAGCCATAGCAGTGGGATTGGTTCGACAGGGTAGGAGATTCGGGCTCCACACAGGAGTACCAAGATACATTTATGAGGTCAAGACCAGTGGGGAGAGCGCAGGGCACGAGGGTAGTGGCAGTGGCAAGGGAGCTAGCCTGAGCAACCTGATAGGGGCGATATGTAGCGAGGGGGTTGCGGTAGCATGCAGTAGTGATTGCACAAGAGGAGGAGCCTGCCCGTCAGAGGAGGAGGGTGGTGGGGGAGGAGAGGAGAGTTGAGCCAAAGAGGAGAGTGGAGGAGAGGGGAGCCCAGCCAAAGAGATGAGGAGAGGAGGCACAAGGGTGATAGAGGGAAATAGGGGGAGAGGCAGGAGGATCGTCTGTCGAGGGAGGAGATGACGGGTTGGCAGGCCGGTACGCCTCACTAGAGCAAGCACACGTAGCGACAAGCCAATTGCTCCAAGATACTCAGCAGGAGAGAGATCAGCTCCGGTAGAGTGAGATCAATTCAGAAAGGAGTAAGATATAGCACAGGAGCAAGCAAAAAGGGTAAGGGTGGAGGTGGGGAGGCTACAGACAAAGATGGGTCAGATGGAGGGGAGGTTGGATGCTATGACTACGGAGAGGCAGGGGGTGCAGGCTAGACTAGACACCATCCAACAGGAGTGAGATAGGTTGGTGGTGGAGGTGGAAATCTTATAGGCATAGGTGGCAGTGGGAGGGGGTTTGGAGGAGCTGTGGAGACTATGAGAAGAGATGGAGGAGTTGAGGGAGAGGGCTGGGTTCTACCGAGGGAGGTACCATGTGGCAGTGCCAGCATCATAGATTGAGCATTATAGGCGGTTGACTCTGTCAGGCACAGTAGGTACCCATATAGGGATGCAAGGAGGAGGGGAGAGTGGATGAAGCACTGGGGGAGAGAGTGCAGGTTGGTCCTGGCACATAGGGCATAGTCAAAGAGTAGGGACGAGCCAGCGGCGTGGGATGGGAGAGGAGGCAGAGAGCTCTGGGACAGGGGGAGGACTGATGGGGCCACCACCTCCACCACCACCACCACCACGGGCCGGGAGAGGGGCATAGGAGGAGACTGATGATGTAGGGATGATGGGTTGACCATCAATGAGAAGGAATCTTTTTGAGATACCAAGTATTATGTATATATCGGCTTTTTTGAGACTGATGGAGGTTTTGTGCGGGCTCAGACCCATTTGTATGATATGGACATTTGTACACTGATGGACTATTATTCTTTCATTCTTTCATTGATATATAGATATGATGATTTTGGTGTTATATGTGTTATGGACTGGTGGGGTTTATGTATAGTGGTTGATAGTGATGTTTTGATGGTATTGCTGATGATTGGTGATGCAAGATGCGACATGTGCTATGATTTTATAATTGTACTGACAGTTTGTGATGCAAGATGTGATTTTTGATGACATTGTATACTTGATACAATATGATTTTGATGTGATTTAGCTATGATAGTGTAGATATTATGTGTTTTCAATCTATGATATCATAGATGTGATGTGATCCTTGATGACTTGATTTTCTTTATGGTATTGTAGATGTGATGATGATGAGATTTTCTGTATGATAGATGTCATGTAGTATGATAGGTTTTTGATATGAGCCTGATGATGTGATGTTGTTTTATGATAGATGTGATGTGATCCCGAGAAATTGATTGCTTTGGAGAGTATTTGATATGATGTTGTATGATGATAAGTACAAACTATAAAATAAGTGATAAAAAAATGAATCACCAATGAAAGGATAAACAACAGATTTATGATATGGAAAAATGAATATAATGCTATGACACTTAGGATATGCTTAACTAAAGATGGAAAAAAGATTAAAACAAATGATTTACAAAATAAAAGAAAATGAAGTATAACTTAATGATGAACTACAATGCTAAAATAAAACCTATCCTAATGATCAATGACAACAATGCTAAAATGAATCACAATCTAATGATGAATGATAAAAATGAATCAGGATCTAAATGATGAATGATAATGCTAAAATGAACTATAATCTAATGATGAATGACTTATGTTTAAGATGAACTAAAAAGGGAGAATAGTAAACTTATGATATGCTAAAAAGAACACAAACTAAAAGATATATTTGAGATTTATGATGAGAAAGTGAGAAAATCATAAAAAGACTAAATGTGATGATATTTCATGATATGATAAAGGATACAAGCTACAACATACAAGATTTTTAGGAGATGCAAGACAAACAATGATGGTGGAATAAGATAACCAATGTTTTTGACTTATGATAGTGCTCTATGATATGAAAAGTGATCATAGGAGATACTGACTCTAAGGAGAATAATGTTGGAAAAAGAGTGACCAACAAACTCGCAGTCAGGAGGATAGCAGAGATTTGAGAGCTAGGATAGTAACTTGTGATAGGAATCACATCATGATGAGAATAAGATAAGAATTCATGTTCAAGGCTTTGAATCAAATGATTCTGAGGGTGGAAAAAGTGATAGTTCAAGGTAGAGGGGTGATGAAAAGGAGGAAGAAGCTTGAGCATGGGGTACTTCGTTAGGAAGTACCACTATGTAGTGTAAACACTTTATTTGATATAGGATTATTAGGGATCTGCCAAGGTTACTAAGAATGTCAAGACCTTTTCCCCAAAATTCCATAGGACTGACTCAAACAGGCACGCAAGGATTGGCCTAGCATCACACATGAGTCTCAAAGAGATCAGTGTTGGAGTGATGCTGGATGATCCACAAGCAAACGTGATTACCCTAGTGCATCATGTTTTATCAAAAGATGAAAACATGTTGGAAATATGCAAGGATAATATCAAACTGACTCTCAAGCAACAAAAGACTATGATCAAAACCAACCTTAGTTGCTCCAGTCAAAACACAACATGATATGAAATGATCATGGTGATCTTGAGGAGGAAAAAACAAAAGGTATGTGGAAACAATCAACCAAAAAAAAAAGAGAAACAACAAAAGACCCCGCAAAGTGAAAAAGAGACCTTTTGCCAAAGAGATCAACTAACGAGCTACTAATGGGTTGCAACAAGGCCTGGACAATATGTACAAGTGAGACTAGTTAAGGACATGGGAACTCAAGATTGGATAGCAAAACTTAGTAGGTATATGTGTGATGGGGGAAAGCTTAGGATGAGAAGATAGTATTGTTAAAATACACATTTTTGTTGAGGTGGGTTTATGTAAAGCGTGATTGATGTACAAGGGTTCGGATACTGTTGTATTCACATAGGTACAGTATATGGGAGATAAGGGTTAGTGCAGGGGGTATGAGACACATGTTATATGGGTCGTATATGCTACATATGGTAAGGATAAAGAGCACAAAATAGGATAGACCTAGTAGAGTACAATGGTAGGATATATCAAGTATGGTATACAGGATGCTATAAATGAGATGGGATGTTTACATAGTGCAAAGTGCTAGAGGATGATGTTGCGAAGTATGGAAAATAAGTATAAGGAACACTTTGGAAAAGTGGGTGGGATGATTGAGAAAATATGGAGGGGTGATAAAGGGGTGTGTATTGGTGATAAATAATGGAAGGGTTGTAGTACACCTGGTGCTTGTTTGCTAGGTTTTCACCAGGGACCTATCCAAGGCGCTTGAATTGCCAAGTTTTCACCATTGGATGCTTTATTTTTGCTTTATGCCTTTTTTCTTTCCTTGGTTTTGAAAAATCTGTCCTTTAGGTGTAGAATTTCTTGAGGTGGATAATGTTAGTAGGATCATTTAGGACTTCACCTTCAAGGGTAGATAGTTGATAGGCTCCTGAGCCAAAAGATGTTGTGACCACATAAGGACCAAGCCAGGTGAGCTCGAACTTGCCTTTCTTTTCTTGGTCAGCTTGAACCTTCATATTCTCTTTAAGGACCATGTCACCTTCCTAAAAATTGTGATGATGGACTTTCCTATTGAAATTGTGCTTGAGGCAACTTTGATAGATCATGAGATGGTCGTAGGTCTGTTTTCTTTTCTCATCAAGTAGATCCAGTTGAGTAAGTCGAGCCACTCTATATTCCTCATTAGATATCTATCCTCAGAGAAAAATGCAAAGTGATGGGAGTTCAACCTCAATAGGCAAGCCTTCTTCAGCACCATAGACCAAGGAGTATGGAGTTGTGCCAGTGGCAGTATGGAATGAAGTGTGGTATACCCATAGGGCGGGATTAATTTGCAAATGCCAATCATGGCCGGAGTCATTGACAACTTTCTTGAGGATTTTGAGGAAGGTTTTATTAGTTGCCTCAGCCTGACCATTACCTTGTGGGAAATATGGGTTCGAGAAGAGGTGGTGGATGCGAAGGGAAGTGCACAATTCTTCCATATTTAGGTTTTCAAAATTACCTCTATGGTCTGTGAATATGGTAGCTAGGATGCCAAAGCAACATATGATATGATACAATATAAACTTGGACACCTAAACTCCTATGGTAGTAACAAGGAGAGCTTCTTCCACCCACTTAGTGAAATAATCAATGGTGGTGATTATCCACTTGTGCCCCTCTGAAGAAAGTGGCGCAATAAGACCAACAAGATCAAATCCCTAGCAGGCAAAAGGCCATGTTGGTGCAATGGGTTGCAAGTCCTTTGCTGGAGCCTGGATTAAATTAGCATGTTGTTGACAAGGTAAACATTGTTTCACAAATTCACACGTATCTTGTTCTAGAGTAGGCCAATAATATCTAGCCCGAAGGATCTACTTTTCCAGCACCATCCCGCTTGTGTAAGCACCACAAAGTCCAG
The DNA here is from genome assembly GCA_028749045.1 of Cupressus sempervirens. Classification (NCBI taxonomy): domain Eukaryota; kingdom Viridiplantae; phylum Streptophyta; class Pinopsida; order Cupressales; family Cupressaceae; genus Cupressus; species Cupressus sempervirens. The sequence goes on along the minus strand of CM053792.1, from coordinate 495,049,964 downwards.
TGTGTACCTCTTTGAGAGCCATCGTAGCCTCATTTTGATCTAAACATCAAGAGAGAGTATCATGATAACCACGACGATATAGGGTTTGGGCAATGATAGTGTAACGGGAAGCTTTACAAATAAGGTTTTGGCATTGGGTTCATGTGAGGTGAGGAGATATGATACCATTTAGTAGGCAGGCATGAATTTCTTGGTACCATGGAGATTGGGGACCAACCAAGATACAGACTCGTGTTGATTCATCATTCTTATATGCGGGTTCATACAGCTTCTCAACCAAGAATTCATATTGCATAGCTTCGTGTGGTATTTCTAGAGAGAACCAATAGTAGCCATAGCATTAGCTATCTTATTCTAGAGTCGAGGTATCTCTATGAACTAGATCTGAGTGAAATGCTCCTTTAGTTGGTCAACCAAGTCTTTGTAAGGTAGTAACTTGTCATCCTTGGTTTGATATTCATCCAAAGCTTGTTTGATTATAAGATGAGAATCACCATAGACCTGAAGCTCTATGATATTCCATTCAATGGCAATTTTTAGTCCTACAACAAGGGCCTCATATTCTGCAATGTTATTGGTACACCAAAATTATAGCTTGAAAGATTTAGGAATATAATCACCTTAAGGTGTAACCAAAAGTATGCCTACACCGAAACCATGAGATGTATAGGAGCCATCAAAATATAGCTTCCAGAGTGATTATTTTTCTATCAAACAAAGGTATTCATCTAGATATTCCATGATGAGTGGGTGATCTACAACTAAGGATGCATCAGCCAAGTGATCTACAATAGCTTGGCCTTTGATGGCCTTTCTATCAACATACTGAATGTCAAACTTACTGAGAAGCATAACCCATTTTTCCAAGCATCTGGTGAGTACTGTACGAGAGAGCATATATTTCAATGGATCAATCTTTGAGATCAGTTGTATAGTATGACTCAACATATAGTGATGTAGCTTCTAGGTGGCAAACACTACTACTAAGCATGCCTTCTCCATTGGTGTGTAGTTGAGCTCATAGCCCACTAATGTTCGATTGATATAATAAATAGCTAATTACTTCCCTACATTGTCAAGTTGTGCTAGCAAAGAACCTAATGTTGTAGGAGTAGCTATGATGTACAATATGAGTGGGTGCCCTGCAACTAGAGGAACTAAAATAGGTGGATTAGCTAAGTATTTCTTGATGAGCTCGAAATTGCACTGGCAAGCTGGATCCCATTTGAAATTTTGATCTTTCTTAAGCAAGTGAGTGAAAGGTTGACACTTATTAGCAAGCTAAGAAATGAATCGCCGGACTGATTGGAGTTTTCCTTGCAAAGAACAAAGGTGCCTGAGTGTCTTAGGGGGAGCCATATCCATGATGGCTTTGACCTTATTAGGGTCAATCTCAATACTGTGTTGTGGCACAATGAAGCTGAGGAGCTTTCCTGAAGTAACACCGAAGACACAGTTCTTTGGATTTAGCATGAGACAATATTTTGCCAGTCGGTTAAAAAGTTCCTTGATGTGAGATAAGTGATCCAAAGCATTGAGAGATTTGACTAGAATATCATCTACGTAATCCTCAAGTATCTTATGGATTAGGTCATGAAAGATGACCATCATCGCACGTTGGTAGGTTGCCCCAACATTCTTTAACCCAAAGAGCATCATTATTGTAGTAGAATGTGCCCCAAGGTGTAGTAAATGTCATCTTATGCTGATCTTCTTCTGCTATATGAATCTGATTATATCTTGAGAAACCATCCATTAGTGACAAGAGTTCATGATTTGCAGTGAGATCCATAATCATGTCGATATTTGGCAATGAAAATTCATCCTTTGGACAAGCTTTATTAAGATCTTGAAAATTGGTGCAAATTCTGATATCACCAAAGGGCTTGGTAACAAGTACCATATTAGAAATCCATTTAGAATAATCTATTGGTTGAATGATTTATGCCTCCAACAACTTTTCTAGCTCTGCTTTGACTAATAAAGCCACCTTGGGGTGAATTTTTTGAAGTTTATGTTTGACAGTCTTGGCCCCTGGATGGACTGCCAGATGGTGTACAACTAGTTTGGGGTCCAACCTCGGCATATCCTGATATGACCATGCAAAGAGGCCTATATTTTCATGGAGGATTTCAAGAAGAAGCTCTACTTGTTCAAGTGGTAAAGAGGCTACAATGTATGTGATATGTGGTATCTATGTCAGACTGATATCTATAGGTTGAGTTTCTTCTGCCAAAACTGAAGATATAGGAGGTCGATGCTCCTATGGGGGAGGATGAAATCTCCATCCTCAGTTGCCTTTGAGAGGTTTTCACCATTGGATATGTCCTTTATTTTTGTTTCATTTTTTGAGTCACCCAATGGCTCTCCAAAGGAGTTTTCACCATGGGATGTTTTTCTTTTATTTTTTGTCTTTTTTGTTTCTTTTAGTGTTTCATTTTTTGCGACTAGAGATTTCCTCCTCATTGAAGTAACCTGTAGGATCCAGCTTGTAGACATATGCTAATGGTGGAGGTGGCCATTTATGTGGAATTTTTTCCCCCATGAATTTAAGGAGTGTGTGCTCGATAGAGAACTCGTCAACATGGACGAAACTTGGTTGGTCCCAATCTATGAGTTCGAGGTGAGAAAGGGGGAGGTCTATGAGATTCAAGGATAACTAGCAGAGCACAAAGGCTCCAAGGATTATTTCATCAAGGAAAATATCATTCTAAGATTTCTTTTCAACTTCCTCAGGGATGTCTTCAACCTCAATGAGAGTGTTTTGGATGTTCATAAAGGTGTGGCCTTTCGTTGTAGTGCCCCCAATTGCGAGGAGCCCATAGCCTAAGCCTTGGGTTTTTTACCCTCGATGTGCTTCTAATAGGTTGTCTCATACTTGATTCCTGGCACCCTAAACCACCTCCTTGATAATCCCATTGTTCCATGGCCAAGCAATGTGACCAAGGATATTTCTGTTTAAAGTGATCAAGAAGTGCTTCACTCTTAGGAGTTGGCTCCTTGTATAGCCATGTGTTAATGTCTGGTGTATTTTCTGCTCCATCAAGGATACCTTTGGTAACAATTGTGGTAGGGCCCAACTGGTGAAGTCAAGAGGTGATTTCTAAGACAGGTCCTTGATGTATTGGGCATCCTTGAGTATGTGGGTCAAGTGGTAGAGCGCCAACAGCAAAAGCATCTGTGAGAATATACTTGCCACAACCTTGGTAGTTGATCTTAATTGTGGAGAGAGTGGAGGCTAAAATGGTGTCTGGATTGTGGCAGGTGCTAGAGGAGCTGGCCATGGTGGTGCCAATTTTGATCCCAGGATAGTGATTGGTGTATGAAGCTTCAATTGCATTGCAATAAGCAAAGGGTTCAGGATCTATGTGGATGGTTATTTCAATGACTTTATGCGAAAATTTGATGCACTGATGATATGTGGATGGAACGGCCTTCATGGCATGAATCCATGGACAAATGAGGAGGATATTATATGGAAGACTAAGATCAACTATGTGATAAAGTGTTTCTTGAGTGGTTGGGCCGACTCTGATAGGGAGCAAGATGGTTCCTTTAGTAGTACGCTCCAAGTTGTCATATGCCTTGATGGTGATCACCTCATTGATGATATCTATTTCAGTATATCTTGCCTGCTTGATGAACTTTAGAGTACATAGGTTTAGAGCCAATCCATTATCTATCATGACACGTTTAACTGCAAAGTCAAAAACCATAACAGTGATGCGAAGTGGGAGGATGTGATCAGGTTCAACTACTACGATATCAGTATTTTTGAAGGATAGGGCATAGGAGGTTGAAAGATGGCCAAACAAGTTGCAAAACTTAGTGATATTAATGTCAGAGGGGATGTGTGACTCATGTAGAGTGTTTTCAAGGATCTCTTGATATAGTGGACTTGTCTGTAAGAGATCCAGGATGGAGATCTGGGCCGGCGTGTTTCCAAGGTGTTCCAAGATGTTATACTGTGGCCCTAGTGAAGGTGATTCTAATGGAGATGCTCAAGATGGAGGTGGTCATGATGATGGTGGTCTAATTTGTGTGGATACAAGTGGGCTAGCTATATTGAGTCGTGTCCAATGGTTAGCAACTGTACACTGAGTGTCTGGGCCTTTGATATTGATGACATTGACAGATGGTTCAACTTGGGATATGCAACCAATTAAGCTACCATAGTCTAAGTATGCTGAGGTATAATTTGAAGACGTGTCTCGGTTGTCACCTTGTTTACCTGGAGCATTGTTAGGTTTGTTGAAAGGAGGGTTTGCAAGTGCCTTTCTCAATTTTTTCTTATGAGGAGGGAAAGCATTTTGATACATCATTAATCTTGTATTAGGTGAGGGTTGTGCCCCCACTGTGATCTCTTTTCAGTCAATGAGGTCCTGTACATAATCCTTAAGTTGCATGCATTTAAGGGCAGTGTTCCCTTTGACATGATGGAATTTACAATATTCATTATCTTTATACTAGAATGCTCTAGACTGATTGGGTTCCAAGGGTTGTATTTGTGGATATCGAACAAGGTTATCTTTGGACAATTTTTTGAAAATTTTATCAAGAGGTTCCCCTAATGGGGTGTATGTTTGTGGTTGCCTCTAAACACGAGGTTTACTACCTATCGCTAGTGTGATAGCATTGGGTTGATTATGAGGAACATGTATTGCTTGATGAGTTTGCACAGGTGGCTGGTGATACACAGGAGGTTGTTATTGATAAGTTTGTTGTTGGCAAAATGTGGTGGGGACATTGGTAGCCGCCCCAACAATATGGACTTGTCGAGTGTCAGTGGCACCATCTGTCACTGTATTCTTATTTTTGTTCCAATATCGAGTTTTGTCATTGTTCGACCCACGGTCCTAGGTGTTTTCTTTGTACGATCTAATGACACCATCCTTAATGAGGCCTTGCTAAAGGCCCATTCCTTTCTCTTTGATGTATTTGTATGTTTGCAAATAGTTCATAACCATATGATGAGTGAGGCTAGGGTCTGCATTGTTTATGAACATCTTGACAAGATGGCGCTCAGGGATGGTGCAAGAGATCCTTTTTGTGAGGATCAGCCAGCATTGCAGGTACTCTATAAGACTTTCCCCTCCTTTTTGTTTAGCATGGATGAGGTCCACTACAGATAATTCAGTTTCAACAAGATGGGTATATTGAGCAACAAAGGCCTTAGAAAGTTTTGTAAAAGTTTTAATAGTACCTTGAGGGATACGACATAACCATTCCAAGGCTGGTCCTACTAGGATTTTGGGAAAGAGCTGCATGAGGAACACATCACTATAAGCTAGCTCCTGAAAATGCATATAGAATTCCTTAACATGTGTGACTGGATCACTTTTTCCCCTAAGTTTGTCAAACTTGGGGATCTCAAAATTTTTAGGAAATGGAGTCAACGTGATAGTTTTATCAAAAGGGTATGGGCAATCATTTTCAAATTTGAAAGTCTTGGTGTATGTCCCATCCTTGAGGGCTTTGAGAGCATCTTTCATCTCTTCCCATTCAGATTTTATAGGTGGAAGAACGGGCACCCCCGATCCAGGTGCCCCAGGTGTAGGATATGTGCCAGAACCTGACATGTGATATGGAGAACTCTGATGACCATATCACGTTTGTGGAAAAATGGATTGCATAGTCGATGGAGTGGATGCTATGGTTTGCTAGGATGTAGGTTGTGTATATTGTTGCATCTACTGAGATAGGTGTGGTAGATAACTATGAGGTTTCTGCCCTATGAGGTGGTTCTATGTGGGTGCTTAGGCATATGGCTGATGTGAAGATTGCGGCTAGAATGGTGGTAATGCAGATGATGCATGTGCTATGCCAATATATGTGGGTTGCATACCTACTTGAAAGTAGGACTAATTTGGAGTAGGTGTAAGGTAGTTAATTTGTGGCAAAGTGTTTACTGTAGAGAACTACAGTGGTGATGGATTTGGGCTATTGCCTAGAGGTGGCATGCAGAAATAGTTGGTGAGGGGTGGGAGTGAATAGCTATGTGAAGTGGTGGATGACAGTGTCAGAGGTGTGAATGTGACTAGAGTGCTAGGGCGAAGACTAATGATAGGCGCTTGTGTCACAGTAAAATTCCAAGGTCCCAAAGGAAAAGTGGTTGAAGAGCTTTGGCTAGTTACAAAGGGGTTGATAGTGATGTTTGGTGGGATGGAGGATGAGGTATTGGACCCTAACGGTGGTATTTGAGTAGCAAATGGACTAGATGCAATATGGGGAGGAAATGAAAAGGTAGTGCTGCTAGATGCAAATGGTGGATTTAGTGGAGCAAAAAAGTGGGTGGTAGAAGAAGATGCAAATGGTATACTTGAGGTTGGTTGAGATGTAGCATGCACTAATGGTTGAGTGAGAGTGGGATGAGTGTTCTATGGAATGGGACCCAACACCTGGGTCGATGAGATATTTGGGTCTGCTAGTTCTACCTAAGGTGATTGCCATCCAAACAATGGGTGAGTAGAATCTATTATGTTGATAGGTAGTGGACGTCCAAACTCAAAGACACCAACATTGTCTCGTAAGAAATTTGCCATGATGGTTTCCTTGTTGTAATCTATGATGGCATTTATGATAGTAGCATGACCAGGTTGGTTCATGAAAGCCTCAATATCTATGGATGATCCTGGTTCTTCTAGGATTTGTGGTGGTGGGTCTAATGGTGTCATGGATACCACAGAGTACAGCTAAGCTCGAGATGTGTTACCACTATGACTAGGATCCATATATTTTTTCTGTGTGTGCCTACCAAAATGTGTGGTGGGTGGCATGAAAGGATGTTTCTTTTAAAGATGCAAATGCAACGAGGGATGATACTAAGGGTGTCCAAATGATATGGTGCTTGCGTTCTCCCAAGATGTGAATGTGGGAAATGTGATAGTGATGCAAAAGGTGTGACCCTAACCTTTGGCTCAAGGTGATGTGGGACACCAAAAACAACTTATTCCTAGCAAAGTTCTTGTGTTTCAAGGATACTCAAGATGATGAGAGATGTGATGCAAAAAATGTTTCTAAGTGAGTGAGGAAATAACGCTAAGATTTTAACAATTCAGGTGGAGGATTCTTCTTCAACAACCTAAGATGAGAGGAGATGGTCTAACTTCAAATGCTTGAATGGGATAGTGCAATTCCTAGATGAGAGACTAAACTTATAAGTGTGTAAGTGTGTGCGAAAAAAAGGAAGGACCTAATCAGAATGAGTAACAATAGAGTTGTTGATAAGGCTCATATTAACACCACGTCGAAGGGTTAGGTTTTTTATTTTGCAGTCCCATTCAGTTTGCAATGCTACTTCAGCTCTGTCTTTCTCAATTTGATCCAATTTGGCAATCCTAGGGTTGAGGGTATGCTTCTTATGTTTTGCTTCGATTTCCTTATAGGCTGGTATTTGAGGAAGCTTAGCCTTCTTAAACTTAGTCTTAGGATTTCTTGACATGAGATACTTCCAAGGATTAAGATCAAAACTGTGGGGTTCTTCGGAGGCAGTAACTATGCTAAGTATGCCTCATGCTAGGATTGACCAAGTTTGGCAAACATTCATTCAACAAGTAAAAGATCAAGCAATAGATAAGAACAACTAGATAGAAGTTTTGATTCCCAGAATGTGATACTTGCGCCAAGGAGTGTGTATGTTTTACAAATGTTTCGATCAGTCACTTCAAACACATTAACATCCTAGATGGTTGTCTATAAGGCTGACAGTTGGCTTAGCTAGGGAGTCCTTGATATACGCAAGGTACGTGAGGCCCAAACCCGTAGATGAAACCAAAAAGAAGTCACACAGCTGAGAGGAGCGGTAACCCACTTCTCCTCTTTCACTTCTCAAGGGTATAAAGTTCCTTGAGGCTTAGCCTAAGTAACAAAAATTTGATCCCAAGAGAGGTGTCTTTGGATTCACCTCCCAATTTTTATACTCCGCTGAAATGCTGGAGTTGAGTTCATCCCAAGGGGTGATGAAATCCCCAAGAAGGCCTCCTAAAATTTAAACAAGATTTTGGATCCTAATCTTATGCACCCAAGATGGCCTCGAAAGATGACAAAGGGAGAGAAGACTTGGATGATCTTGGGCTAAAAAGACATAATTCTTTTCCAACTGACGCTTAAGTTGTCTAGCCTAGACCTTGGAAACACACATGTTTAGGATGCCAATGTTCAATTCCAACTTGAAGCATCAACAAAAGAGAAGTGATCAAAGAATGAATACACAAAGGAGAGTTAGGGTCAACAAGAAAATATACTCGCACACCCGGAAGCCCTCCACGTCAAGTATCGATTGATTTTCTTTAAGGCATTCAAGATTGAGTGTGATTTTGTTTTAAGCCCAAAATAAAGATGTGTGTAAAGTTTGATTTCAAGCGCGCGCCTAGAGGCCCTCCACGTCAATTGATTCTTGTTTAGTTTTAAAGCCCAAACTTGTAGTGTGATCGATTTAATCTAAATTTTTGGACATTCAAGAAATATTATAAGTTAAGATAAACCCTCAAAAGCTAATTAAGTAGGATTCGACCATGGAACACTTAACACTCTCTTAGGTAGACCCATCCCCATATATGGTGTTGATATTGCAACCAATGGTTAGAATGATGGGTGATTAAAGAGGGTGATTCCAATGAAAAACTACTCAATTTGATTCTTGTTGATTTGTTTTTAACTTAACCAATTAAGTGTTCAAAAGTCAAACTTGCCTAAGTTGCGTGCAAAAGAGAGATTTGTTTGTTCTTTTTAAGGCACCAAAATGAATGTTTGATTTGTGGGGTTTTTTATACATACAAGTTTATTTTTCCATTTTGCAAAGATAAATGACAATGACTTTGACAAGACCAACAAAAAAAAAGGAGTGTTCTCACCGAGAAAATGTGAGAAACAGCATTTTCGCATTCTCGCAAGAGAGTTTGCAATCCTGCTGAGGTTCCTATTCACGGGAATGACAATCCCATCACGAATCTGGATTGCGGGAATGACAAGAAAGATTTTTAAGGAGAATTAAAGCCGTGAGCCAAAAACCTAAGAGCTCTTTTTGACAGAGCAATTTTGCAGGTTTATACCCTTACAACGTTCTTGCAAGCAGGAATGACAATCCCACTGACAAAATTTTATTACAGTCCCGAGAAGTTTAAGATATGAAATGGCAAGGCAAGAATGAAAATCTTGTTGTTTTTGATGTGCGTTCCTGCTGGAGGATTTTTTGGCGAGAATGAATAGACTGTTTGATGATACGTGGCAGAGACTGTTTGTTGATGAAGTGCAAACTCGTGGTCGCAGGTTCACTTTCCTGCCAGAGAATAGCAGCATTCCCGCGTTGTGGGATTGCGTTCTTGGGGTCGTGGGGATGCAAAAAAATTTGTTCTTTTGACCGTTTGCTAGTTGAAAACTAAGGACAGGGTTGGGAGCACATTCTTGAGGCGTTCAAAGTGGCCCTGCAAGAAAAATCAAAAGGTAACACAAACAAAAGATATTGCCATTGTTAGTTTTGCATGATTAGCCAAAATATGAAAAAAAAAAGCATGTAAAACTAACATAAATGAGGATTAAAATGACCCTTGTGGGGTCCCACTTGGTGTGCCAAAATGTGTACACTAATATGTTAGAAAGAAACACTAATCTATTTAGAAACAAAAGCATTAACCAACAAAACTAGTATAAACTTTAAGATAGACAAAGTGAGGTCCTCAAATGAGAATATGAGCCATGGATGGGCTCTCTCAATGAGGATGATCACTTGATTTGGAGATATGTCTATTATGTGGATGTGGGATGTATGCTCAAGCTTCAAAATGCTTCAATGGAGATGGATTTAGGATTTTTGGTGTGGATATGTGAAAATGGTATTAACTTGGCTTCTCAAACTGACATGGTAACTTTAGCTTAAGGATTGTGTTAAAATGGCTTGGGAGGGGATCTAATTTATAGGCCAAGGGCTTGAGGGATGGAGGGTTAAGATTCAAGGAGAGATGAAAGGTTTAGGGAGGGCTAGGATGTATTCAAAGGGGAGCACATGGATTGTGCTTGTTTAGCACCAATCAGGGAGTGACACATGTCATAGGGTCATTGGGTGGAGGAAAGGGCAAGGATGAGTCAACAAAGGAGGCTCAAGGCCTTAAATGGCCCTCATAATGGCTTGTAAGAGCTTTGAAGGGCATGTAAGAGCATTGAAGGCTTTATGGTTGGGATAAAGTTTTATGGTTGAGATATTTTGAGGGAGGAGACTTTGGTTTGGCTTAGGAAAGTCTTAAGCTTACTTAGGGAATGTGACAAGGTTAGGGCAGGGATTAGGCTTGGGTTAGGATTAGATTATGGATGTTAGAGACATGCAAGTGGATTGCATTCATGAGGGTGGGTGAGTTAGTGGCTAAGCTAGGTTAGTATGGGTGGATGGGGTGGATTAGGCTAAATGGAGGATTTTTGATAGATTTTGGTGAATGGATTTGATGGTTTTATTTATTAAAGTGATATTAATAAATTTGGGATTTGGAATTAGATAGGATAATATGATTAATTGATAAATAATGGGTTATTTGATTTATCAATTAGGACTATAGATGATTAATTGAATTAATCAGCTAGGGGATGGAAAAGGGTTATCTAAATAGGAATTTAATTAATGATTCCTTTAGAGATAGATAAATAGGATTACCAAAGTAGTGTAATTGAATTTAGGTGTCTACAGTTCCTATTAGCTAATTTTTCCCTTCTACCAACATGGAAAGATTCGAATTCAAACATAGTAACATTCACATATTTGAAAATTCAAATAGAGTAGGGCACACCAAAATAATTCTTTTGAACCTTAGGTTATATCTTTTCTTAAGTAAACTGCTTAATTTCATATCTTTTTGGGCCCATGTTTTATCCACTATCAAATCTTCTAAGATCAACGGCCCTTGCTTTGTCACTTTCAAAAACTTTGAAGATGATATTCTATGTGACAAAGAAACAAGTGAACACATGTACATGGGTAGGCCTTTCTTCTTGTAGCTGGTGAAGTCCTCTGACATGGGTCCAATTGGCAAGTTTTGATTTGCCTTTGCTACATGGGCTAGAATTTTCTCTATATTTCCCATCCACCATTAGATCTTGGATCATTGATGGTTGTCACTACCTCACTATCTAGAAATGTATGTCCTTTTGTTGTAGCGAGATAGCAATGTTGTGACATGTGGCACCATGGGCCCCTTTTCGTTTAATCATTCAGTCAATTGTGATCTTTTTGTCCACCATTAGATCTAAGGTAGATCTACGGTCATCACAATGTTTCTTTGTAGAAAAGTGAGATTTTATTTCATGCAATTTAGTGACAATTTGACATGTGGATGTGGGTCCTATTTTCTCTTGTGGGCCATGGGTGAGGTGGACAAAGTGTCAGATGAGTTGGCATGGGACCAATGTTCCTATTGGTTGATATGCTGACACAATAGGTGAACTTTTGGAACCGTCAAATGGGATAGGATCCATGGTCATCACTTTGTTTCTTTACAAAGATGCATGATAGTTATTTCATGCGACAAAGTGATGAGTTGACACGTATACATGGTGGGCCTAGTTTGAAAGATAACAACTATGGTCACTTCATAGTAAAGTTATAGTTTCATAAAACATCATGATTGAGTTGAAAAGGTGGCACAATTAAGATGATATAGTGGTCAAACTTGCAAAGACTTTGTAGGGTGGAAAAAAGAAATAACATGGTTGGTCCACGTGGTGCTTTCTGGTTGCAAGACCCAGTTTGACTATTGATTTTGTTGATTCATTAAGCTAGGAAGGAGAAAGATAGGGTTTTCTTGCACAATCTAATCCCCATGATCAATTTCAACCACCCTCAAATGAATGTAAGGCTATAAATGATGAAAAGGACATTCCTCCCACTTCCTATTATCCATTTTTCTTAGTTATGCATTGAGGGTCATCGTTTATGTCTTCTCAGGGTTCATTTTTGTTCATTTCTTGCATCTAGATTTGTACCAAATATCAAATCTTTCCCATATTTGCAATGATTGTTCTCTTTTGATCTTAATGGCACCAATTGAATCGTCACTTTTTGTTGAAGCTATCTCAATTATGCTTCCACTATAAAAGAAATTTTGTAATCTTTTAAAGGGTTGATCTTTCTTTGATTCTCTAGTATTATATTCCATACTTGCTACTATAATTTCCTATGCCTCTTAGCCATTGTAATTCTTTGTTGTATATATTTCAGCCATTAACACACCATAGAAGACTTCTCTACCTCTATTTGATGTTTTGTCTATGTTCTACAACTATATGATTGTATCTATTTTGGCTTTTGAATGATATTGAGTGAAGTATCTTCCTATAGGATTCCTTGTTGTCTAATATACATCTGGTTGTTGGATTAAGCAAGGTTTGAATCTATATTCTTTGAGATTATAATTGGTCAACTATGTATTTATAGGTAGAGATAAGAGAAAACACTCTATTTTGGTGCATCACCTCCTTAGAAGAGACTAGGTAGTTTGCTTTCATGCATTCCTTCTCCCTTTTCCTCTCCAAGATTAGTTAGGTGCATCCTGATAGTAAACGAAGTTGGCCTTCTCCAAAGACTTAACCTCATTGTTCAAGTCCAACAACTTGAAGGTTTTTTCCATGTTTCATAAGTTTTTCCTTAGGTAAAAACTTTGGACAAGAGCGCAAGCTTTTGTGACAATAGTTCCATCCAAATTTTCCTTCATTAATCGAGTGAGCTAGGCTAACACTTATCTTCTTTGAACTTCTCTTTGATGTCTGAGTGAGGTTAGTAGTCACTAACTTCTAAACTTGGAAAACTTTGGAATGCTCGGTAGATACAAGAAACTATCTTCATCATCAGAGTGAGCTCAGCATATACTGACTAGAAATGATATGAAATTTTGTATAACATCAAAGACAATACATAATTAACCAATTGTTTTCAATTATATCCCTCTTTGGCATTAATGGTAACACAACATGTCATAATACAATGAAATTTTAGAGAAAAATAAATTAAGGAAAATATCCTTAGTTTTATTTTGACTCTCATCCATGAGAACTCCCTCTACCAGTGTGAACTCCCTCTACCTTCAGTTTCTCCCTCTGTCAGCAAAGTCTACCTCTTTGATATCAAGCCAAGATCTTCCTCTTTGACATTTCTACAAATAATTCTCCTTTTTTAGAAAATTTCTATGAGATATGATAGAAAAATCTCCCTCTTTGACATCTCATGCCAAAGGAAATATTCAATAATTATCAATATACCTGATGTATTGATTCATATGCAATCTTCCATTTTCAATATTGTATCAACTGACTAATCTTCAACATGACCTAGTTGATGCATCACTAAACTTCATTTTAGTGAGCTTCAAATAGCGTAATGACCCCTAACTTACCTCTTAAATAGAAAAATGCATCCTTAGGTAATGGCTTAGTGAATATATCTATAATTTTTTCTTTAGTATTCACATATTCCAATCTTACCTATTTATCTTGTACCAATTCTCTCAGAAAATGATATTTTATAGCAATGTGCTTAGTTTTGGTATGCATCATAGGATTCTTTAATATATTAATTCCACTGGTGTTATCACATAATATAAGCATGGGATTCTTTGATATATTAATTGCACTAGTGTTATCACAAAATATAACCAAACAACATTGCAACAATTAACTATTTTTTCTGCATATTATGTTTCTATTGTAGATTGAGAAATGCACTTTTTCTTCTTGCTTGTCCAAGGCACTAGTCTTATACCAAGAAAGAACACTCCACCATTGGTGCTCTTCCTATCATTAACACTTCCTGCGTAATTAGCATATGTGAAAATGTTCAAATCCAAGTTCCCTCCTTTTTTATACCATAATCCATAGTCTTTATTACCCTTCAAACACCTCATGATTCTCTTGATTACCATTGTGTGATTTTCTTTGGGATTTGTTGAGAATCTTGCCACCATACCAACTGGTCTTGAATTTCCCATTCCAAATTTCTTGATTATCTCCTTGATATATTTGGATTGAGTAATATAGATACCATATTTCTTCTACTAGATCTACAATCCAATAAAGAATTTTATCTCTCCAAATATGGACATCTCAAATTCTTTACTCATTGCTTTTGAAAATGCCTTGCATAAATCATCATTTCCTATAAATAAAGTATCATCCACAAATATTTCTGCCAACATAATCTTCTTGTCTACTCCTTCTTTGATATATAGGTTGTTGTTATCATTTATTCTTTGAAAACCAATCTTTATCAAGTAGTTATAAAGTCTTTCATACCAAATTTTGGGAGCTTTCTTGAGACCATACAACACTTTGTGTAATTTATAGACCATATCCCTTTTTCTAGGTTCCACAAAACCTTTAGGTTGTTCCATGTAAACATCTTCTTCAAGAATGCATATTTTAAATCCATTTGATAAACTTTAAATCCTTTATGTGTAGCATAAGCAAGTAAAGTTCTCACACCTTCCAATCTAGCAACAGGAGAAAAATTTTCACCATAATCAATACCTTCTTCTTGAGAATAACCTTTGAATACTAACCTTGCTTTGTTTCTAGAAACTTCTCCATCTTCATTCAACTTATTTCTAAAAACCCACTTTGTGCCAATTACATTTTTATCATTGGGTCTAGGAACAAGAGTCCAAGTCTTATTCCTCTCTATCTATTCTATTTCTTCATTCATTGTGTCAGTCCAACTTTCATTATCCAAAGCATCTTTTACTAATCTAGGTTCAAATTTAGAAATAAAGCATGTACCTTTCAATTTTTTTCTTATCATTGTTCCATCTGATTTGTCTCCAATGATCTAATTAGGTACATTGTGCCTTCTAACATATCTTTCTAAAATAGGTACTTTGGGTTTAGAATTTGTTCCACTAACCTTGCCATGATCTTTTATATCAAGCTCAGGTCCCACTGTCTATGACTCAAGTCCATTAGACTTGGTTTTCTTTGGCAATAGCTTAGTAGATTCTAACTATGACTTGGGTCCTTCAAACTATGACTCGAGTTGCACTGATTGCAACTCGATATATTTTGAAGATTTTGGGGACTCAAGAGTTGAATTCTATTGACTTCCAATTAGATTTGGCAATGTATCAAGTTCATAGTAGACAAACTTCTTGTAATCCTCAGGTTCTTTTATGCTCTCTTCTTCACTCTTTTGTGCAAACTTGTCAATTATTACATGTGCAGTTTCTATGATTTTGTGATTTAAAAACTTCAAACATTTATATGCTTTTCTTCTATAGGAGTATCCTAGGAATATGCCTTTATTATCTTTGACATCAAATTTACCTTTCCTAGATTCCTTCATGATATAACATTTTCTACCAAATATTTTCAAGTAACTTACATTAGGTTTGTAGCCATACCATAGTTCATAAGGAGTTTGATTTTAGTCTTTCTTCAACTACACTTTATTCAAGGTATGCACTATACTATTGATTTCTTCTTCCAATATTTTATTGCAACACTCTTTTATATCATTAAAGTTCTTGCACAATCCAAATCTATTCCTTCTTTCAGCTATATCATTCCATTGTGGTGTACCATGAGTTGATACTTGTCTCTTAACTCATCTTTCAATGTAGAATTCATTGAATTCATTGGAAATGAATTCACCACCTCTATCTAATCTCAAATACTTTAGCTTCTTTGTGATTTCTTTCACTACTCCTACCAAATATCACTTAAGTTTTGAAATGCTTTAGATTTTTCTTTTTAGATACAATATAGTCATCATTCTAGAATAATCATCAATAAAAAGAATAAAATACTTATCTCCACTATAGCTCTCTATTCCAATAGATCTACATAAGTTTGTATGAACTAGCTCCAAGAATTCTTCAGAATGATAGTCCTTTCTTTTGAAACTTATCTTTCTAGTCTTACAGTTTGACAATTTTTGCATAGGCCCATATCAGGTTTCCTCAAACTAAGAATACCTCTTACTCTTTTCTTCTTGCTTATTTTGATTAGATTATCAAAGTTCACATGACATAACCTTTTATGCCATAACTAGATTTCTTCTACTTGAGCAATAAAACATGAACTTTTACTAAGATCTAGGTAGAATAGGCTACCTTTTGTTTGTTTTCCAGACCCAACTAGATTTCCTTTTCAATCCAATAGCTTGGCCTTCCCATTCATGAATTCTACCTTGAATCCAATGTTATTCAATTGTACAATACTCAACAGATTATGTTTTACTCCTTCAACCCAACAAGCATTATCACATCTAGGTTCATTGGTTAGTGAGATACAACCTTTTCCCTTTATGCAGCATGGTTCATTGTTTCCAAATCTCACACTTCCACCATCATAATAATCCATAGGTTCAAGCTTTTTTTTCACTAGTCATATGATGTGAGCAACCACTATCAATAATCAATGTATCATTTTTTTAACATGAGAGATATGTACCATTTTATGTCCTTTATTATCAAATTCATCTTTTACAGCAATATAAACCATTTCATCATCTTCACTACTATTTGAATCCTTAGCTATAAAACAAGATTTCTTACCTTTGTTCTTTTAGTCCTTGAAGTTCTTGAAATCCTTCTTGCCTTTCTACTTGCTATTCTTTTTTTCATCTTTGTCTTCTCTATTTGGGTATCTTGCAGCAATGTGTCCAACTTCTTCACAAGAGAAACCGATTAAAGGGATTTTACCTTTATACTTTCCTTTTCCTTTGGGATACCTTCTTGCAAGAAATGCTTCAATCACTTAAAGATCACTATCAAAATAGTCTTCCTCTTCACTTTTAGATTTTTTTCTTTTAGGCTTTTTATCTTTCTTCTTAAGTGATACCTTGGCTTCAAATGTAGACTCGAGATTGCTAGAACTAGGAGTATAATTATCATAGTTTTTGATAAGATAAATAGGTTTTATAGGGACCCTAAAACCCAAAAGTAGCTACATATGAAGGTTGATAATAAGCAAAGAATCCTAGCTAGAAAAAACAATTCTAATGACTGATAATAAGCACGAGGCCTAGCCAATAATAGAGACCAACAAAAAGGCCAAATCAAAATATCTTAAACATACCTAAGAAAAAGCTAGAACAAAAAGCCAAAAGAGAAAGTGCAAAGACACAAAAAGATAGAACAAGAGGGCTACTCTTCATTCTTCTTCTCAAAATCCTACATGGTCTGGGAAGCCTCATAAATCTTCTGGTGCTCCTCAGCCTTCTACTCTTGGACTTTCTCTATATCTTGGTCCAAACTAGTATAGTTTATATCAGTGGCCATATCATCATTAGACCTTGCTCTTTCTTTATTCTTTCCATCCTCACCTACTAGTAGGCCTCTATCTTTGAACACACTGGTTAAAGAGAGAATATTGTCATTGATCAAATTGAGGAGAGAGATCATCTGACTAGCCAAATTATGATTGTAGTTTTCAAGATTCTTAATTCTCCTCTCAATCAGACTAGCTCTATCACTTAGATCCTCCTCGTTCTCATTTTTAGTCTTCCTATTATTGCCCTCCAATTGACAAACCTTCTCTTTGACTTCTTCTAGCTCATGGTATAGCCACTTGATTGATCTGAAATTATCAATCATGCTATTACGAGTGTTGTTTAGAAGGTTCATACCCATCGCCCTTGCATTATCAAATATGGCCACAATAGTTGGGTCTATGAGCTCTTCAAGCTAGGGCTCTTCTTGATTTTCCACCATAATCTAAGGATTCATAACTTTTCTATAAATTCCCAATGTCGCAGTCCTAACATTGAAATTCCTCCAAGCTTTTCTTCTATTTTTGACAAGCACTTCCCCCTCTTTAGCACTAGCATTATCCTTTTCCTTCTCCTTAGAGTGAAATTGAGGATGGGGATGAACAGGGGAAAGGGGGAGAATCATAACATCAAGCCCCTGAATCAAAACCCTTTCATTATCCACATCATCCCTCTTCTATTTTTTCTCGGCATGGTTCTCTTTAATCTCCTCTTCCATCTCCTTTTCTTCATCATTAGAAGCCATGTCCTCCTCATCCTCATTATAATCCATATCATATTTACCAAAGGTTTGGCCATAGTCCCTTGGGCTCTTTCTTCTAGAGGTTAAATCAGAGGACTGGTTCTTAACATGACCCTTAATTTTCTTTCCAGAAGAAACATTCCCCTCCTCCTCTAAGCTTATGCTCTGAATTTCATCAAAGTCAGAAGAGTAGCTAGAGCTACCATTGTCCTCTTTTGCATCCAGTGAAGGATTTTTGCTAATCATCTAAGCTTTGAAGTACTCATGGAGTAGTAGCAACAATCCCTCATGCAAAGTAGGTTTGACAATGGGTTTCTTCTTAAGGCTAGTGATAGCCTTACTCATGGAGTTAAGTAAGTAGTAAAGGAAACTTGATCAAACCTAGGGTCCAAAGTAATATATTCAATGATAGCATGCAACACATACATCCAAAGCTTCTTGATGGAATTTGTCACATAAAATGTCTCACTTTTAATCAGTTCATTCATTTCTTTGGTGATCTTCACAAAATCCTTCATAGCATTGGTAGAGAGTTTTTAATCCCTGTAAAACATGAAACCCTTCGTAGGAATCTTGGTGACCATAGTGACAACACATACATCTAGAGCTTCTTGATGGAATCTATCACATAAAATGTCTCACTTTTAATTAGATAGCATGCAACACATACATCCAAAGCTTCTTGATGGAATTTGTCACATAAAATGTCTCACTTTTAATTAGTTCATTCATTTCTTTGGTGCTCTTCACAAAATCCTTCACAGGATTGGTAGAGAGTTTTTAATCCCTATAAAACATGAAACCCTCCATATGAATCTCAATGACCATAGCGAAAACCTCCTCAGTGATAAAAAATGAGACGCCATTCATTTTCACCTTGTTGTCTTTCCACAAATTCACCATACTGTTGGTGACCTCAAGATAGAAACCATGAAGTTTGGCAATGTAACTTACAACCCCTTCCTTTTTCAACTTTTTCCAAACTTTTCCCCTATTCCTCCTTTTCTCCAAATCCCCCACTAGCTCCTTTTTGTAGCATTCTCCCACCATCTATTTAGTATTAGCTCCAAAAATTCTCATAAACTTTGGGCTCTATAGCTCATTTGCAGACAAAATTTTGGCACTTTTTCTTTGATACGTGCCAAGATAATTCACCTTACTAAAATACAAGTAGTAAATGATGATTTCAACCCACAAAACTTGTTGAAAAGACAATGATACCCTCAATTACTTGTGTAAACCAAAAAGGCCTTTATGACTCATACTCATATCCCATATTCCTTTAATATTCATTATTACCATTAGATCTCCACCGTATACCCATAGATTTTTTCTAGGTCGATAAAGGTCTTGGCTTCTACCAGAATATCTATTCTTGAGTGCCATGTAATCAAATTTTCAAATCCCACACCTTTATTGGAAAACTAATCCACAACTAGATTTGCTGCTCTAAATGCATGTGTGATGTGGACAGTCTCAAATTTAGCAAGGGTGTCACATGTCTCTTCAATTAGATTGGCAATTGACCAAGAAGGATGAGATTTATCATTAATACAATTAATTATGTTATTGGAATCCCCTTCTGACCAAAGCTTAGTTATTCTAACTTCAAAAGCTAGTTTAACCACATGGCATGCTGCTCTGGCTTCCACAAACTGATTAGTTTGGATTCCCAATGGAAGAGAAAAAGTCGTGACTCCCTCATCAAAATTATTTCATATTATTCCACCACTTCCCAAGGGACCTGGATTTCCTTTTGAAGCACTGTCGAAGTTGACTTTGTTTCATCCCTCTGGGGGAAGAAGCCATCTGGCTTCCTATCTTTTTAGCTTCCTATCTTTTTCCTCTTTTATCTTGTTGCCACCAACTTCAAAATCTCCCCCCTTCTTGACTTCATATTTTTCCTTAATTTTTTTATAAATCTTCCTCCCAAGAACAAGAGTCTTCTCCTCTTCTATCCCTAAAAATTCTATTGTTCCTTTCCTTCCAGATACTCTAGCAAAAGTGAGGCAAAAACTAGGTGCTTAATTACTGCAAAATAGAAGATTTAATTAGACTTTTCCATTGAATAAAAAAATCTAGAAGATTATCTGGCATGCACCAAGAAATCTCAAAATCCTGGGTTAGGGACTCCCAAACCTCCCTAGAGTAAACACAATGAATGAAAAGATGGTTTACCAACTCCAGCTAGTTTTTACAAAGAGGACATCTATTAGCCATAACATGTCCTCTCTTTTTAAGATTATCTTGAGTGAGGATTTTATTCTGAAGGGCCATCCAATAAAAGATGTTGATCCTAGGAGTGAGACTAGGAAGCTAAGCATTCACCCAAGGGGGTTTCTCCCTTATACACCAAAGAGAGTTATAGCCTGAAGCAATAGAATAACTACCGTTGGGATTATCCCCCCAAATCATTTCATCTCTCTTATTATTAAGAACCATAGAGTTTAAAATTATCATAATCATTTTTAGATCTTCAAATATGAGGGAAAGATCTCTCCATCCCTGGCCAATCCTATAATTGCTAACTTTAAACCCAAATTATCACATACATTCCTTCACCCAAACTTCATAGGTAGGATTGTTAATAAGGGGACCTTGAAATAGCCAACTATTAGACTAGAACTAAATGTCCTATCCATTACTGAGCTTCCAAGAAACCTTGGCCCTTGTTAGGTCCCTAGCCTTCAGGATACCATTCTAGATAATTAACCCTTTTGGAATGTCCTCATTGTTTAAAATAAAATGAAGAGAATGCCTTATAATATATTTATTAACTAGGATATCCTTCCATTCACCAGTGCTATTGAAAATACACCATATTTTCTTGGCCAGAAGAGCCTTATTGAGATGGGTTAACTTTCTTATGCCAAGACTACCATACCTCTTTGGAAGACACACATTCTCCCAAGCAACCAAAGGATACCGTTTCTCCCTTCAAGGCCAGTCAATAAAAAGTCTCTCTAAATTTTTTCTCTCTTCTCTACAAATCTTCCAGGAATTCCATACAAGCTTAAAGCATACATAGGCAAGTTCTATAGAGTAGATTTGACCAACTAACATTTTCCTACCTGGTTGAGTGAAGCACCTTTCCACCCAACCAACTTTCTACTAAATCTATCCAAAATCTCATTCCAGAAGGAGTCTGGGGGAGAAGATCCCAAAGGGAGCCCAAGATAGGTAGAGGGAAGTTTTCCCACTCCGTAGCCAAGGATCCTAGCAATTTTTGTCTATCTGACTTTAGGGTATAAATAAAGAAAATTGAGTTTTTTTCCTAATTGATCAACTAGCCAGACCCTCTAGTGTAAATATCAAGGATCTTCTTCATAGCCTTAACCTCCTTAATAGAGGCCTCACCCCCATTATTGTGTCATCCACAAATTTTTGGTGGGACAAAGGCTCACATTTTGATGAAGGTTGATCCCCTTGAGACTTCCATCTTTCTTTTTGCACTCAATAAGCCTACCAATACATTCAACAAAATAATGAAAAGAATAGGAAAAAGGGAGTCTCCCTAGCTAAGACCTCTAGAAGGTTTAAAGAAGTCTGAGGGAGCTCCATTGACCAAAACAACAAGAGAAGACGTAGAAACAAGCTAAGAGATAATCTTATAGACTTTTTGATCAAATCCAAAGGCCTGAAGGACTAACCCAAGAAAAGACCAGTCAACCTAATCATAGGCTTTAGAGAGATCTAGTTTTAGCAACATACCTTCATGTTTACTAGCTTCCATAGAATGAATAACTTCATGAACCATCATAATTGAATCTAAAATCTATCTTCCAGGGACAAAGCTAGTTTGTTGTTGAGAAATAATCAGAAGGAGAATTTTGAACATTCTAGAAGTAAGCACCTTCGAGATGATCTTATAAAAGGAGTTACATAAACTAATAGGTCTAAACTTGTACAAAGAGTTAGCCCCTAGAGATTTGGGAATGAGGATCGAGAAGATGGAATTAATCTCATTGAGAACACTTCTCACTTCGAGGAACTCCTGAATAGCCTTCACCACATCTACCATAACCACCTACCAATACATTTGAAAAAAGAAGTTAGGAAACCCATTTAGACCTAGAGATTTATCAACGGGCAAGGAAAAAAGAGCTTCTTTAACTTCCAATGCATTAGGAATAGCCTGAAGAATTTTCTTGTGGTGGGATTGGATTATCTAAGGGATACAAGAAACAATGTCCTCCTGATCTACCCTTCATAATAAGGGGTCCCATGACAGAAGAGAAGAGAAGAAAGACACTGCCTCAGTAAAGATATCATTATCTTTGGTCAGCAAAACTTGCCCCCTCTTGATTCTAGAGATTCTATTATTAGCTCTATTCTTAAGAGTGGAGAGGTGAAAAAACTTTGTGTTCTGATCTCCATCCTTGAGGAAATTTATGCTTGATCTTTGTCTCCAAAAATTTTCCTCCTTATTGATGATATTGTGCAAGTTTGAAAGAATAGTCAACTCAACCTCCCTATTTATCTCATTATAGCCTTCCTGCTAGATATTGTCTTGAATTGAGGTTAGTTTATTTGACAGATCCTCCTTTCAATCATCCTCTTCACATTGCTCAATTTCCTAGTAACTCTAAACATAGCAATTCCTTCCACATCAATCCCCCACCAGAATTTCACTTTTTCTAAAAGCTCTAGGTGGGAAGTCCACTTTTTTTCAAACCTAAGAGGAAAGTTCCTTCTTGGTTCAATAGGAACAACTAAAAGGGAAATAGGAGAGTGATCAGAGCCAACTCTAGGAAGTAGAGATAGCTTACAAGAGAAAGATTGCAACCAATCAGGAGATATTAAGGCTCTATCCAATCTAACCTAAATACACTTCTGACCTAATCTTTTGTTAGACCAAGTGAAAACACCTCCTAAGAGATCCAAATCCAAAAAATGGAAACCATTAATAAAACTAGAGAGGTCATGATTACTCTCCCAATCTAGTGCCAGGCCTCCCATCTTCTCCTCATCCACAAGTAGAGTATTGAAATCTCCCATTATTATGCCCTTAATTTACTAGACTACATTTAGACCAATAATTATTTCTTTCTCTTTTTTGTTAGGAGCTTATAAATTCAGCAAAAACTAGCTTTCATTAGAATGCAAATGATAGACTCTACAAAAGAGAATGTTACCTTCATTATATTCTTGTTCAAATTTAAAATGCTTCTTATTGTATAAAATCAGCAGGCCCCCTGATGCACCCTCTGAGTCAAAAATAGCACCACTCATGATGTTGCTAAATTTAACTTTCCCCAAACTTTCCTTCCTCATTTTAGTTTCCTAAACTAAAAAAACATCAGGCCTTTGGTCCATGATCATATTCCTTTCAATATCATTTTTGTGACTACCATTGAGTCCATGAATATTTCAAGATAGAATATTCATGCTTTAACTGATGAACAAGATTCCTAGATGGTACGCTGCATTCCATCCATTAAATTTCTTCTCATTTCCTCCTTTCTTAGTTGGTTCTTGCTTTTCCTACCTAATTGATTGGAGATAAGGCCAAGATCAGCTTTTACTCTGCTACTTATTATAGCTAGAGAAGCAGGAGAAGAGTCGTGACTGTTCTTCTTCTTTCTATTTCTGACTACAGACCAAGGAGCTTCATCAGCATCCTTGCAATTATCAAACAAAGCCTCCAATCTAGCCAGGTGTCTCAGTGAGGTGGCTGAGAGTTGCTCAATGATTCTGTTCATAGTCTTATGGGTTACCCTATTGATCGAGCTTCTGTTGGATTCTTGGGACAGAGGAGGATCATCTACCATAGGCTCCTCTAGAGAGTCTTAGATAAAGGATAACTCAAGTTCTGGATCGGTAGAGATCTTGACCTCATCTATCTTCTCAGGCCCTTGGGTCACCTCCTTACCTTCCTCTTCTAGAAAAATGGTAGTTATCTTCTTGTGAGGGAGGCATTCTGAGCCATCAATTTTTTTCTTAATATCTTTATCTAAGTCTGCATCCACCTCTTGGGGGGCTAAGACCTCAGCTTGAGGATCTATTACTTGATTAGTATTAGCATTCCCCACTATCTCCCTTACTTTCTTGTCTAAAGTGTCTTTCTTCTTCCATTCCTTTTTGGGAGCATTGGTAGTATTCTTACTGGCTTTGTTTTGGACCTTCCCCTCCTTACCTTTGTCTTTAAATAATGGGCAAGTGCTAGCTTTTTGGCCTACCTTTTTGTAGTGGAAATACACAAAAGGGACACTTTCATAGTCAATCTGTTGGATTCTACTTCCCAAATAGGACTAAAGTTTGATGACTTGGGGCATGTCCTAGCCTTCCATCATGCCGACACATATCCTAGCATAAGTAAGCCTCTTCTTAGCTATTATGACAGGATCAATGGAAAGGAGTTCTCCAAAGGATCACGCAATACCATTGAAAACATCCTCATGCCAATATTCAAGAGGAAGTTTAGGCAATCTGATCCAAACTGGGGCTTGGGTAAGGAAATCATTATTCAAATCTAGGTTGGAGGTCTATTTCTTCAAGATCAGAGTGGATCTCCCTAGAGAATAGTTTCCTACACACAAGATTTTAGCATAGTCCTCTGAGAAAGAGAACTCAAATGACATGAACCCTTTGGCCATAGTAGTCACCTCAACATGCCCTTCAGCTCCCATTTTTTCCTTGTGAAGACCCTCACTAGGTCAATGTTGTGTTGTGGACCAATGAATTTTCCCACCAAAGTAGACCCCATACTGAGGATATTATGATCTATGATTTCTCTAGGGACTTCCAGTGTGAAAATGCCCTTCTCCTTATCATATTTATCAATAATTTTAGGAAAGGTTGACTTACCTATCAATCTAACCCTAAAAAGATTCGACCACCAACCCCTGGCCCCAGAAGACCCTCCAACCAGAGGGGGAGGAAGAATCTTCTCACTTGGATGAGGTTGTAGTTCTTGTGGATCCCTATCCTTGGATACATTGGCATCTTGCCCCCCTTTTTCCTACTCTGCACCAATAGGATGGTCCTCGATGCTCATGTTCTCCAAGTTCCCACCTAAAGCCCCATTCAAATTTTCACTTCTCCCTGCTTCGCTCTCCATTGTGTTATGTTAACATATTTGATGCATTTGATGTTAACATAATTATCATAGTTATCTAGTTCAAATATAGTCAATTTTCCAACTAGAGCATCCAAAGTTATCTTGTTATTTGGATCACATCTCATTTCTTAAATAGAAGACACTCTAATTGCATAGATAGTAAGAGGGTTATAAGTACCTTTCTTACCACTATTACATCTTCATTTGTTCCTCTAGAGGCTTTGATAGCACTGACACTGGCTTTGATTCTCTCAACATATTTTGTAATGTTTTCATCCTCTCTCATTTTAATCTAGTCAAACTAAGCTCCTAGGCTTTCTACCTTAGCTCTTTTTACATTATCATCACCTCCATAGATATCTTCTAATTTGGTCCACATGTCATGAGCAGAAGTACATCCTTTGACCTCGTCAAACTCAACATAGTTGAGAGTTGATACAATGTCAATAATCATGATGTTATAATTTTTCTTTTCATCAATCTCTTCTATAGTCAATATTCTAGTAGGATCCTTGTAAGAATTTTCTAAGCATTTCAAACCTGAATCACTAATTGTTGCTAAGTGAAACTTCATAATTTTCTACCATGCCTAGAAGTTATCTTTGTTCATCTTGGGAATCTCTCTCCTATAAGACATCTTGATCTTTAGCTCAGGTTCTTGAAAACTCTCTCTGCAAGCACCAAGAACCTCTAATACCAATTGTTGGAAATATAAGAGGAGTAACTGAGAGGGTAGGGATGAATCAGTTACCACAAAAATAAATCCCATATCCCTTAGATGTCAGTACATAGCATAAAATTCATTGAATATACTGATGCTTAGTAAATAAACAGGTACTCAGTTTACACTAGTAAATGTTGTAACTTTGAAAATACTGAAATAGTAATAGTAACTTGAAAAAAGAAAATCTTAAGATATTACCAGTGATTAACCTTATTTAACTTAGTTTCATACACATAAAATAAATAGCATGAACACAAGTGACAATAAAATTTAACATGGAAACCCAATTTGGGAAAACCACCGATTACAACTAGTTATTGATTTTCACTCTTCTGAAGTGAGCCCTATTAGGAGCCAACCCTATTGAAGGTTACAAAATATACTATTAGGTGTGACACTATTGGATGATTGATCACTCTATTAGGAGTGGCCTTGTTAGAGGTCTTTAGACACTTCAATCTACAAATGTCACTTTGTTAGAATATTTACAAACAACTATCAAGCCAACTCTATCAAGAGATTTAGATCATCACTAAAATGGTTAGAGAGTAACAATGAGATGACCTAATTTCTTATGCAACTAAATTTCTTATTATAGATCTCAACTATGGCTTGCATGCTTGATCATTTCTGATCAAAGGTATCTTTGTAGCTCGACAAGGATATTCTAAAATCCTTCTAATTCGCTTCCTCTAAGAATTTTCAAATCTTCTATTACTTGCAAACATCCAATCCTCAACTTGACCTTATATTTATATCATACACATTTTCAATTCAGGTTTGAATACAACTTAGATACTTAATATTCATCTCCTCATTCGGCTAGAACTAATAAACAAAACTATTGAATTCAATATGCCAAAATAAGAAAACCCTTTGTTAGCCAACCTTTCTCAGTAGAGACTAACTCAAAAATAATTTTCTTGTGTTAACCAAGTGAACTTGATTAACACTACATCTTCACAAACTTTCTTTGGTAATTGAGTGAGCTCAGTTAACACTAGTTTCATCCAACTTTTCCTTCATTAACCGAGTGAGCTTAGTTAACATTCATCTTCTTCAAAATTCTCTCCAATGCCTGAGTGAACTCAATAGTCACTAACTTCTAAACTTGGAAAACTCTAGAATGCTTGGCAGACATAGGAAACTATCTTCATCACCCAAGTGATCTCGACAATATTGACTAGTAATGATATGACGTTTTGTGTAACATCAAAGACAATACCTAATTAACTATTTTTTTTCAACATCTACAACCTAAAATATAACATTAAAATCAATAGTATACTAAATTTATAACATATAATCAATAATTCAAAACTAAAAATTTCCTTTGTCAACCCCTCCACTAGAAATAATGGTTGCATGAGAAAAGATACAAAACTTGAATGTCTAGCCTCCTACAAACTAGGTGTTTCCTATGAGATATAAAAGCCTAGTTGTCAATATCATGGAAATTAGTTGTGATTTTTTTATGGATATAAGGAAAATAAAAAATAAATGATAGTTATACATATGATGGGGCTCTCACTATGAATGGAAATGCCAGAGGGTCTGGGATGTCAAATATGCTTAAACTCATCACTAGTAGCCATGCCCTATACAATAAAGAATGTAATTAAATTTCACTAGCACAAATATTTTACAAGAATGCAACAATATTTAATCACTTTTAAAACACCTAATTACCTTTCCCTTATCAATGGGTTGTGTCTCACCCCCACACTCTGCCCCCTACTGACAAGTGATACCTACAAGAGAAAATCTAATATTAGAAATCATATATGTTCCAAAATCAAAAAGAAAAAAAATGAGAACATAAAATAATGTATCATAGATGTCTCAAGGACAAATGAAATAGCTAAGAGTGTGACATGATCAACCTATCTAATCTCCTCCTCAGTCATCAACTAAACATGAATGAAGATCACATACATGAATAAGTCAGTATGGGTTAAAATTATTCTATTATAAAGATCAATGTTAAATCAACTATGTCATAACAAAAAAATGTAGACATGTATTGACATAGAAGGATCCCATGGCCCTACATGTCCCTCCTCTCTCACTTTCAAATGTGTAGTCTTTATAGGTGTGTGTGTGTGTTATATCCTCCTCCTCAAATAGAAATTGGTACTCAGAATGATCACCAATGGGACCCACCTAAATATTCATGTACTTTATGTAAATTTTGAGCAACACAAACATGTGATGATATCATTGATGATGAACTCATGCCAGCATCATCAACATAGGGACACAATAGTGATGTAGTCTAGGATATCAATAGGCTACTCAATCTATGGATGGCTCTAATAGTCTAAGAGATAGCATCTACAATGATATTAGGATGTTGCACTGGAGGAGGGAAGAGGCATCAGTAGGGGGGACAAAACTTCCATCTATCTTTCGCTAGGAAAAGGGTCTATCCTAAGGAGATCCTCCTCCTACGCCCATTTTGGACCTCATGCTCCAGTAGTTCACCTTAAGGCCCCACACAAATTCAACATATAGTTTTTTAATGAAATAGAATGGGACTTCTAAATTTTTGTGTGGAGGTTTTTTCAAAAACCATCCACCAATGATCCAAAACTTTGCATGCATAGCCTCATTTGTGCACCATTTAATTGATAATTTGGGCTTTTTATTTTCTACTTTTTTACTAGTTTTTGGGTTCACAAAAAGGTTAACTATATCATCTTTAGTTATGTTTAGGGTTGCAACCTCATAATAGTCCAACCCATCATCAAACATGGAATACATTTTCTCACACTAGTGAAGAGCATCATTTTTTTCATCGATAAGTGTCTCAATATTATCCACTATCGTGTTTAACATGGATAGCATGGGAGCCAATGCATGTATATTTTTATTTGGCTTGAAAACCCCTCAGTTCGGTAAGATTTTCTTGTACCAAATCTTCAATTCAAGGAGGGTTTTGAGGGGGTAGTGGATCATTCTGTGGAGGTTTTTAAGGGGATACTAGATCATTTGGTGGAGGGTTTTGAGGAACTCTATTTCATGGCTCAATGTTAGCAACATGATTTGGGTCAATCATGCCTATTAAATTGTAAACAATCCAAAAATTGCTATTTGTATTAATATTTTAAGTTAAAATAAATATGTGGTTTCTATTTTAAAAACCTAATTTTAAATATAATTCAATTAAAATAACCAAATACACAAAACAAAACAAAAACTTAAACATACTAATTACCTCTCAAACTTTACCTAACTTCATCTTACCTTATCTAAACCTATCCTTACATCCTACACCCTACCTATATCCACTTGTCCCCACACACCGGTCCTAGGTGCTTCCCAAGGGATGATATGACACATTGGGTTTAGTCCTAAGTCATAATTATCCCCTTCCACATGATCTTGATTCCCTCCTCTTATTTCATGTGTTTGGAAAGAAAGGGAGGTTGTTTAATGTTTTAAAGGACCACTCCCATGCAAGTTTTACTTTTTATTTCCCTTATTTTTTTATAAGGAATTTCTTGTCACATTTTTTTGGACTAATGCCAAGTTGGATGGAAGGGTATGCATGTAATGAGGAAGATTTAACTTGGGTGAGGGGAAAGGGTAGAAATTTTATGTGAGTTTATTTAAAATATTTAATAATTTAAATTGGTAACATGATGACCTATGTAAAAGTGGAATTATATAATTCTATATGACTGTCAGAAGCTTTGGAAATTAAAAATTCTTCCCCATACATAAGGCAACATCCTGTAGGTGCCTTTTTCATTATTAATTTGAGAATAACTTTCATAAGTTTTCCAATAATTCTTTTTACTATTTCTTCACTTGGGCATCATTGTTTGAGTGTATTTAATAGGTCTAAAGGGATGTTTAATATTTATAGTTTGTACTATAGGATTGAATTTAATACTATTATTGTATTACCATTAATTATATAATGTGTTTTAATATGAAAATTACATGGAATATTCTTGAAAATTCAACATTAAACCACCATAGGACTTCCATGATAAAATAAGATCACTTCTAATTTTAAGTCTTTCTATTTCATGATATGCGTAACATGAACTTGATTTATGTTGTTTTTTAAATCTAATTATTTCAAGGCACTATGAATTTTTTGAATGAAACTTATACAAATTTCATTACACTTAAGGGTAAGATAAAGTTTGAAAAAAAAACTAATGAAAGTTATATCCATCACATACTTCATTTATTACAATAACCCATATTTACATTGCCAGATTTTTAAAATCTTCAACAATTGATCTATTGCATAGGAAATCATCAAATTACATACTATCAAATTTTACAATTTTACAATGTGCAAGGAGAAGATATCAAAGTGGAGAAGTCTCCATAACAACAAAACTCAAGGACACCAAAAAGACTTTGAATCCAGTTTTGCTCCACTACAAGGTATCCACCAAGCAATCTACAAATAAATAAGAGCAACCATGGAGGGCTCACCTCCCAACCAAGGCCTCGATGTGAGGCCATACCCCGAGCTAGGAGAACCAATAATTGATCATGTGAAATTTAGAAATAATCACAATGGCACACTCAACATATGGTTCCCACCCAAGGTTTGGACAACAAGTTTCGTAATGAACCTATGACTAGGGAGAAGGTGGATTTTTCCAGATAGGAGATGTCAATCATAAACACAAATCATATGCCTCTTCCAAGGATACCAAATTAGATAAAATTTAATTTATTTCTCTCCTTATTTTCCCAAAACAAAATCAGTTTGTATTGACAAGGGCCCATAACACCTTACTTTCTCCCTCTCTTTGTCATGAGTAGAGACTCTCCACTAACTTGGAGTCCAACTAAAGCCCTTTCCCATACATGGACACTTCTTCCCTATCCAAGGGTGAGAAATGCCAATACTCCCTTCATAGTTTCCCCAATAAAACAAGGAAAAGAAACATGAAACAAAACAAATAAAATTGTAATTACCCATCCCTCACATGATACAAACACACACACAAACATACTACAAATTGAAAGAACTTAACAGATGCAAGCAATAAGCAAGAACATAACCATGGTAATGAAGATCCTACCTTCATAAAGGTTATGAGAAATGAAAATTTGAGATGAACTAATTTCCTTCCTTCTTGTAACTCCAAACTTGACTTCCCTAAATGTAGAGAATGGGTGAACACCTTCCAACTCTTCAAGGGGACTCTAAATAGCCTCTAAACTTACCCACCCAAAATAGTAATAACTCTAATCTTGAATTTAAGCCTTCTATGGTCTTCCCACTTGCCCCTATCATCAAGACAACCTTTTAGAAGAGTGTAAATTTGGTTAACCTCATGGAGATGGTCCATTTTCGCGACAAAAGAAAATTGGGATATTTTAGGGGTCATAAATGTTGCTAGGAAGTTCTAGAAGGGTGAAAAAGGTTCCTAACCCATACACTTGCCACTTGGGCACTTGAATTACATTAAATTAGGCTTTTAGGATCAATTTGGGGCCTATACAAGTGGCTTGAACCATTTTATCTTTCAAAAACCCTAAGGATGTAACCCTTCCACTAAACCCTAATTAAGGAGATTAATCTAGGTTACTATCTAATCAATCTCAGATTAACAGGGTACTCTACTAACCCTAAATTGACATGTCAACACACATATGCATATAAAAAGTGTCAAGTGACACCATAAGATTTACTTTCACATAACATTTGACATGTCAAAAAATACAAAATGATACACATGCATTCAGATTATGATACAAATTAAACACTTGACAATGACGTTCAAATCACTTTATTGGATTCAACCTTAGTCTTACAATTTGTACATAGGTTCAGTTATCAATTCTCCAATAAATTCCATGGTTAATTATCCTTCACACTCAATTTGAATATCAGTAGTTTGATAACATCACATTCATATAATATTTAAACTAAATTTTCATAATCACATTGATCAAAATATTAAAACTTTCATTTAAATAACCTTTCTCATTTCTACACACATATTTAATCATCACAAATCTCATAATTGAATCATCATAATATAGTCATCAATTTGAATTAAAATACTGAAATAATCATCGTACTACATACGTATAGCCAAAATATCATAGAGATCATCAATAAAGCACGTTGATCTATCTAATTGCATATATCCTAATGATCAAGGTACCCTAATTAACATCATCATCATAAGGTGAAACACCTCATATCATCATTGGTAAAAATCAATGTTTAAATAGTCAAACAATGTAGTAAGTCTCAAATCATGGAGTATCAAAACATGAATGTATGAACTGGTCTCAATTTCCATTAGGACACCTAAATCGTAAAACATTAATTCATATCCATCATCATAATTATTATACATAAGATAGCCATTCAAATCTCCTATAACGGGTTTAATAGAAAAATTCATATTTAAATAAGTACATACAAGAAGGGGTCTTACAGATCTGAAATCGTATACCTAAAATGAAGGCCAGCAAATAGCAAGAAAAAACAAGAAACAATGAAAACAATGAAAAAATGTGCTCAAGTTTTTTGGTTTAAATTTATGGTTGCAAGTTTTGGGTATTCAATCTTGTATCAAATACCCAATATCAAATTAGGTATCCAATATGGGATTGGGTATCTAAAAAGGGTTGGTATCACATTTTTGCTTTGGTATCAGGATGGATGAAAAAATCAAAGTAGATTTTGAAATGCTTTTAGAAATTTTAAAACTCAAATTTTTTCATATCGCCACTTTTTGGTACACCATTATCCTACACATACCCATATGATCCTAAAAAAGTGCAAATAAATAGATATATGATCCTAAAAAAAAAACAAAAAATCATAGAAAGTCATGAAAAATAAAAATCCAAGTGATGAAACCTAGAAATAGGCACTACTTGAGACCTATGTGCTTATATCTATTAGCTTGTTACTTTATGCTTTGAGCCCTTTCACATTTAATTTCTTGTCTTTGTCTCCTTGGTTTGGGATTGGTCTTTGTCTAGGTCTAGGTGGTATGAATTGTATCCTATTTTGATCTCTTGTGTTAATTTGTGTTTCTTAGTGGCTCACCTTAAATATTATTTCTCAATACTTCCTTTAACATCAAGTGATTCTTAACACTTATTAGATATCTTAACTTGAGTCAATGCTTTGCCTACAGTCTAGGATTGTGCGATATTGCTCACCTACAAGCACAAGTCCTAGAAAGTTGATGATTTTCTTTGTGTTACTTGTTAATGTTTTTTGTTTATGTACCCTCCTTAGTTACTCTAGGATGTCACTTGACTAGAGGACTGG
Organism: Cupressus sempervirens; assembly: GCA_028749045.1. Lineage (NCBI taxonomy): Eukaryota > Viridiplantae > Streptophyta > Pinopsida > Cupressales > Cupressaceae > Cupressus > Cupressus sempervirens. Next base: position 495,016,926 of record CM053792.1, on the reverse strand, counting down.
GGCCATGGAGCATATTTATTTGTTTTCTTCCTGTGGGTATAGTTTTTATGACCTTGGGTGGCTCTTGCTTTGAACCCTTGGACACTAAGGCGATTTGTAAAATGTCCTTGACTATTTCATAGTGTCTACTCTAAAAGATCATTCTTATGGCCATCTCAACATCTATGTCTTGGTACAAGAATAATCTTTCTACATTAACTTGAATCTAACAACAATTCATCTTGACCTCTATGTCTTTGATCCTAATTTTAGGTTCTATTAAGTTGTCATTTTGCACGATGCTTAATGGCAAGAATCCTCTCAAACTGCTCTCTTGAAAAGTTAATCTGAGATCAACTCCAAGGTTACGGGTGATCTTGTGACCTACTAAAATCCACTTAATGGAAGATAAATGTATTTGTTCACAAGGAGGCCTTTGTTGGTTCTAACCAATTTCATATAAGATGTTGAATCTACTTGCTATCTCAAAAAGTAACTACACACGAAGGGAAATATATTTTTTGTTTTTCTATTTTTTAATGAATGCAGTTTTAACAATGCAACTATATGAATTCCTAATTTAACCAAGTGTTTGTAAAAGTAAATAAAAAAGATAGGGTAACAAGAAGTTTAAGAAAATAACATAAAAATTAAATTCCTAATGGACATAAACCATGGAAACAACATGTATGTGAGTTAAGCCTTTGAAAATATTGGTAGGTAACCAATGAAAATAGGAGCAACACTTCCTCAATTCTATTGATGCAATCATCGATGGGAATTTAGTAACAGAAAGATGTTTCATTTTTCATCAGATCACAAGGCCACAAAAGGTGTGCATGTGGGACAAAAATTTATGCACGAACAATATGGTGATCTCTTCTCCAACTAAGTACATCAGTGCAATTTGTAAACACATGGCAAACACAAAAACTAAAACATTGCTCAATCAAAATAACACAATAAAACTATTGGCTCAATTACACTCCATGAACATACATTCACAAAATATAACACACTCAAGCAAGAATAACTACACTCCAAATTCAAGCACCAATATCATGTCTTATTACATCAAAATAATGGTTGAGAATACATATTACATTCTTGAATTTTTAAGAAATTCTCTCCTCAATTTGTGTTGAGAGTGAGAGATCTCTTTATGCAAACATATGATTTTAAAGTAATAAAATAAAGAAAACATGAGAAAATAAGAAGAAATCATTAGATGATGTAGGAATCTTAGGAGGTGTCAAAAATAGAAGCTCCACCTTCACTAGGTGTTTGTAGGAGTTAAACTGTCATCAAAATAAATTTTTGATGCACAGAAAGCTCTAAATCTACAACTAGCAATTAACTATTTGTGCACCTCTAAACTCTTCAAAAACTTTCAGCACACCTTAGAAGAAGCACACCTTAGAAGCAGCACACCTAGCACACCCGCATACCTCAAAAGTTAGCACACCTCGAAAGCAAGTACAAAAAATGCAAAATTTCACTAAGTGTCAAAATTGAAATTCTAGCTTCTAGGTTTTGTTCCCCTTCATACTAGAGCTATGTTTGGGTATTTTCACTTGAATTTTTCAATAAACTCTATAGCTTGGGTCACATCCAAGAAATCTAAAGCTTCCTATTTGTCCTTTACCCTTTGTTGATAGTTGCCTACCTCTATGTGATTTTTTGCAAAATCTCCCAATTTCACATCTCATTCCAGAAATGCCTCTTCTGTCTTAAATGCTTGTTTGATATCTTCATTAGTGGAAGATTCTTCAAAAGTCTTCCAAAATTATTCTATAACTACTTGTACAGTCATAAGTCTATTTCTTGAATCATCTTTAAAAATGTCCAAGCAAGCATCATTGTAATGTCTCTCTGCCTCCAAAATTTACTCTTGGGTTTGATCCTTGAGCATATGAATATCCACGTGTAATGTTTCCATTACTTTATCACCATCTACAATCTTCTCTATCTAAAAATCTATTTTATCTAACTCATATGTAGTATATACATCCATCAGCATCTGATACCTTTGTCCTTTTCTTCAATTTAATGCATGTAAGTCTTTACCCTAAGTATGTACTTCATCCATTAATGTAAAATCTTGGTTCAATACATCAACTAGCTTATCTACATAATTTTGCATATGGTGTAGCAGTTTAAGATTTCCTTGTATGATCTACGCACCTTTCTCTTCAAAACTTTCTCACCATTGCTGACAAGCCTTCAAAAATGGATCTAATTGTTCATTCTCCTTATCCCTTTTCTCAAGTGTTGCATTTAGAGTCTCCTTGGGATTGCTAGGATATAATGAGCCAAAAAATTCATTAGATACCCCCTTAAGATCTCATTATGCTTCTAAAGGGTTATCAATTCAGTCTCATCCTATTCTAAGTGCCTAAATAATTCTTTGATTCCTGTTGTAACCATCAATTTGGAAATATCTACAATAGCTTTTCCAAGCATGAACTCCCTAATTTGATAATATTTTTGGGTCAAATCCCCAATATCTACATTTGAAGGAGGGATAGCAACATGAACAAACAATTTGTAATTCTAATTACTCATGATAAAGGCTAGTGTGTGTGCATCACCTATAGGTGATTTAGGCTTCTTGAGAGCTTCAATTAATTCTTGCATTCCCTCTTCCTCAGTAGAATACTATTTCCTTTTGTTTAAAATCATTATCTCTTTCCTTAGCCATCTTGTAGCATGTTCCATCAGAGATTTATTCTTAGATGAAGATGGAGCTTGTAGTGCTATGTTTTTTCTCTTGTCACTCCTCTCCAAAATCTTCTCTTTTTCTAAGAGATTCACATTAGGCATCTTTGTGTATGTCAAATCCATAGTCCTCACCTCTATATCTTAAAAAAATTGTTGAGATTCTTCACATATTTTCCCTTCCTCTAACACTTCATCGGTGGGTATTTGTCTTGGCTCTTCTTCCTGTTCAGCTTGCACTTGTTCATCATTACCTAGAAGGAGAGAAGTAATTGAACCCTTATCCATGCAAAATGAATCTTGGTTTGGTGATGGTGGAGTTATTTCGGGTCCTTGTGGCTAAGGTGAAAATTGATTCCAATTATCTTGTTGAGGTTGATTTATCAATGTATCCCTTATCTTATTGCCTACCAGCTCAGTGTCCATAGTCATAAAATCAAGATCTAACATCTGAAAGACATCAACCCCATCATCGTCATGCTCATCAATCCATTGTTGCAACTCATCATCTAAAGTTATAAATTGAATAGGTTGTGTGGGAAAGGATGTGGTGTGATAGTGGAGCTTCTTCTCCATTCTAACTTTGTGGCCTGGTTAGCCCTAGCAAGACAAGTCCTTTGACTCAGTGGAAGGTTATCTTCCTCATCTTCATCATCCTCTTCTTCCACTTCTATAATAACTTCTAGGATTGATGGAAAAAGAATAACCTTTCTTATTACCCTTTGTCTCCTTTTAAATGGAGTTTTCATCTTTCTTCTCTTGGGAGATGATGGGGAGGCTTGTACCTCTTGTTAAGGAAAAGACACTTCTTTTTTTTCTATTTTAGCTCCTTGCTCCTATTTTGGTAGTGGCACTTGAGGATTATCCTGAATCTGTGTGACTTTTACATTCTCTACATTCATAATAGCTTGATCAAATATCTTATCTTTGTTGTACAAAGGATCTAGGACCTCTTTAGTATCTTTTTGTACTATCTTTAAAGGGACCTTTAATTTCAATGTGCTACTTACCAAATAGAGAGTCATCTTACAATAATCCCTGATTCATATTTTGTAATCATCTAGTGCATTCATCCAATGGTCCTCTATGGTGTCTTCATTTTGAAACTATTTTCTTGCCAAGTACTTGACTCTACTAATGTTATCAAAACCAGGACAAGGATAGTTATATTCTTTTGAGGGATGTTGATCCCACTTAGACTGAAAAGTTAGAATATCCTATTTCTAGACAACACTGAATGGACCTATAGTAATGGGCCATACCTAGATTTTCTTGTGTTGCTTCCTTACACTTTCATATGTAGACAAGAGTTGTCATGCAATCTCCAACAATATGAGTCTGTCACTCATAACTTAGGGAGCTTCTTTGGATTGACATTCATACTCACTACCCTTAAATAAGTGAATATCTTATATTGGATGTAGTAGGCCCCAATTTCTATAATCTTTGCCACTACCTCATCTAACATCCTTTTTGCATAATCCCCTTTAATGAATTGGATGATCATGAATATGAAAGCATCATTCACTATTTTGTATTCCTTGTTATGCTCTAATAGCTTCTTTCTTACCAACTAGAGATATACTACATAAGGCCATGCATTTGCATCTTAAATATTTCCCCTTTTGAAAAATCCTAGATAATCGGTTGCTCTTGTAGCTAATAAGTAAACCATATAGGATGTCATGTAGAACCTTTGGTTGTTCTTGACTACCACTAGTTGCTCATCCAAATTCTCATTGAGAATCAAAGCCCAATCAATTGGCATCTTACTTATTTTGATGGTCTCAATGAAGTATTCCACCCATATGTCAAGGTGTCCTAATGTTAGTAACCCCATGACTCTTCTCAAGAGTAATATAGAATGTCCAATATCATCCTTCATATAGCACCTTTTCATTTCTACTTTTCCTCCCTTTTTCCCAAGAGGAGTCTTCTCAATGAGATATGAGGATTGAATGATTTTGGATGCTTCCTCTCCATGTTCTCTATACCACCTTTCTTCTTGATAATATATCACTCTAATGTATTGATCTACTCTCAAAAGATATAATACCTTCTCTATGTTCTTAGGTCTTAGATCTAGCATGATCTCTCCAATTAGACTTTTCATAACGCTTTCTTTTGAGACATAGTTCTCTACCAATGCCATGATCAATTCTGAAGATTGTACTAATACCTGGTGTGACATAGTATTAACTAGCCTTGATCTGATAAGAATAGATACCATTAGAGACCTCACAATACATTTGTTGCATAGAACCAAGAAACTTTTCCAGTTGATATGGCCAAGCTCAGTGTCCCAGATCTCTAAATATTCATCTTGGAAGTGTGACTTTGCTAGAACACCTTAGAATTTGAAGACTACTAGTTTTAGAGCCATCCTTGCAGTGAGGGAGGATTAAGAAGCCATTGAATATACACAAAATCAACACCCATTAGTCTAAGAGTGAAGAAAAAGTCAACCTACATAAACCCTAATGATGAGAAAAAAACAACCCAATCCCTAATTTTAAACAAATTGTTAAAAACTCAAAAACCCTAAAAACTTAATTTTACAACTTTGAAAAACAAAAAAGGTTGCACCTTGCACACCTTGGAGGTGCACTAGGTGCACCATTTCTTAGCAAAGCTTACAATAAATAAGGGTGTACACCTAGCACACCTCATGGGTGTGCTAGGTGTGCACCCTTACAAAACAAAGGTGAAATAATATAAAAGGAAAGGGTGGGCATTTAGCACACTTTATGGGGTGCACTAAATGCACACCCTTTAACATCCTTAGGGATGCTTCACCTTCTAAAGGTGTACAGGTGTGCACCTTGAATAAGTGTATACCTACACACCTTATACTAGGTGAATCCCTTTTATAGTGTGTTTGTTAAATTATTATTATTTTTGTTTAGTTTGATTGATGAAAAAGGTTGCACCTTGTACACCTCAGAAGGTGTGCAAGGTGCGTACCTTTACTTATATTAATGTGGTATTATGTGTAGATGAAGGAAAAGGGTTAGGTGCAATAGAGTAGCACACATCAGGAGGTGTGAAGGCATGAGAGGCTAGAGTTCAGAGGAGGGAATGATGAGGAGAGGTGTGGGTCCTAGGCTTTATAGGCTAGAGGTCTAGCACACCTCTTGGAGGTGTGCAGCTGCAGAGGTGTGTTGTTGCACACTTCCATGAGGGAAGTACTTTCCTCACTATCCTAGCACACTAGTGCACCTTGTGAGGTTCACTAGGTGCACTAGTGTGCCTCTAACATTGAAAAAATGACTTTCTTCTTTAGAAATATGGTTTTTGGCTTCTAGGTTTATGGGCAGAGACCTAGATTAGCTAAAAAACTAGGAAAAAACTCTTAAAAAAACTCAAACCTTGGAATAAGGATCCGAAAAGCTTAAACTAAGTATGGGGTCCCCATTTCTAGGTGAAATGGAGCATGCATTGTGAAATGAAAAAAAATAGCCTTGAAAAAAAGGGGAAGAAATGATAAAGTCATTTCTTCATCAGCAAATATTCCTTTGATATGTGTCAAACACCAACTGATTCCTAAATACTCCAAGCATATTTTGAGCCACTTTATAGTCAAAACCTTAGAATCTTGAATCTCCAATTTTAGTATCTATTTAATGTATTCATTTTCTTTGACATCTTAGAATGCAATCTATCAAAAGCTTTTGACAACTTGGAAATAATCTTGTACCCTTCTGGTCAATTAGTCGAGAATCCTCACAAAAGTTGTTTATCAATCCCTTGTCTGACTAGATGAGAAATTAGTTCTAAGGGCTCTTAATGGGTTATCACTTTTTATTTGAATTCCTAAATAATCTTCTACATACTTTCTTCACATAGCTTGCATCTAGCCATTTGATTCCTCGATGAAGCAATTGTTTTGATACTGGATAGCCTATTTGGAGTGCATATCCTTATAGTCAGATTGCCTTTCTCATACTTTATAGAATCTTTCATTCTTAATACCATTTTTCTTTTTTCTTTTCTTTATGTACCTTGACCATGCTTATATTTTATGGCCAAGACATTGGTGTCATTTCTCAAATTCAACCTTTAGTGAACATCCCTTGCGTTTCTCTTTTAAAAACTTTTGGAAACTCTCATACCAAACAATGATCTTAATGATTCCTTCGAGAAGACCTTTTTTTCTGAACTAGTAGGGTTTGGACTATCCCTTGTTGACATCTACCTTTATTTGAAAACACCTAAAACAATCGATCTTTAAATTTGCAAAGTGTTGAAAACTTGTTGATCTGCAATTTTGAATTCAAGACTGAAAGTCCTGTATTACTAAAAGTAGCATCCATTCCTTAGTTGGTATAAGAAAAAAATCATTAAAATGTTTTGACAAAGAAATACCTCTTCCCAAAAGTCAAAACCAAAAATTATTTTAATGAGATATGTCAAGATAAAATCTTAAGTGCACCTAATCCCTCGACTAACGCAACTTTGAAAGAAAATACATGACTGAAAACAAACACAATTGTGATTATTTTTTCTTTTAGGCTTCAAAGTAATGCTTTAGGAAATGGTCATTAATTTGCAATGGAACCAATTCCCTTTGTAAGGAAATCAACCAAAAAGTATTTTCTCCCATAATTTTTGTGATCTGATAAGCACCAATCCACAAGCGTTGAAACATAGTGTGGCTACTCGACTTTTATTTTTTCTTGTCCCAAAGTAGAACAAGGTAATATATTCTTTAAAAAAATTATTCTAGCCCTCTTATCGAACCACCTCTTGATGATAGCCTAATGTTTCACCATATGCTCCAAAGTAGCTATCTATTTCACATCCATCTCCAAAAGATTCATTAATCTATATTATACCTTGTCAACATCTTCAACATACCCACGCATGAATTTCAAAATAGGAATTCTAAAGTTAAGTGGGAATACTAGCTATTGTCCATAGACAAGTAGCTATGGAAATGTTCCTAAAGCATTCTTGACCCTAACTCGGTCTGTCCATAGCGTATATTTGAGTTGAGTATGCCAATCTTTAGGATTCTCCTTCAGCAATTGTCTTATTACTATGATCAAGTTCTTATTTGTAGATTCAGGCACAACATTTCCTTGTGGATAATAGTTTGATGAGAACTTGATAATAACCTAATTTTCTAATTCCCATTGAGTAAGGAATACTGATGCAAAATCTGATCCATTATCACACACTAGAAAGAATGGCATCCCAAATTTGGTAACAATGTGTTCTTCTAAGAAGTCTATAACCACCTTAGCTGTGCAATTTCTAAAAGTCTCAACTTATGTCCAGTGCGTGCAATAATCAATAGTAGTGAGAAAAATGTATGTCCAGTTGACAATGGTGGGTTCATTGAACCAATGAAATCCAACCCCCACTTTGCAAAGAGGCATACCTCAAATACTAGTTGTAATGGCATTGTAAGATGTCTTTCTCTATTAGAACTAGTTTGTCAAATGTAACAAGTATGGACATGTTCAAAAGTATCTTTGAAGATTGTAGGCCAGAAATAAATTGATCTTAAAATCATATGAGCAGTAGCTCCTACTGACCCATGCCTTGTACCATACTTATCATGAATTTTTTTTTAAACTTCCTTTACTTCCCCACATCCAAGGCACTTTAGATAAATCACTTCCTAGTTCCTTTTATACGATTTCCTATCATGTAGCATGTAGGATTTGCACTTCATTTTGAGTCCCCTATATTGTGAACTATTCATCTAATTGGGGTACTAATTTTGTAAAAGATATTAAAAATATCCTGGTACCAAACATCTATTATTATAACCTAGTCAATATCAACTTGATATACTACAATTTTCTTCTGGTCTTCCACCTATGCTTGACCTTCAAATTTGAATTTCTTTTCATCCTTGATTTGGTTATCTACTATCATTTTTTATAATCCTTAGCCTCTTACCACCTTCATGAGTTGAATCACTGAATCCAATTCTTAAAGGATTGCCATCCATTTTCCTCGTCTTTCACCTAGTTCATTTTGTATTAGCAATGACTTAACTTTAGGATCAAGCACAATCGCATACACCTTGCTCCTTAGTATATAATGATGAAATTTCTTTACCACTTTAATCAGAGCAAAGGATTGTTTATCAACGTTAGAATAATTTAACTCAGCATTTTTCAGAGGACAACTCATAAATTTAATGGGCCTTTCATCTTCTTTTTCCTTCTTTTGCGTAAGAATCCTAGCACAAAAATGTTCTAAAGAAAAAATAGTATATTTTGAAAGGTAGTCCATAATATAGACTCACTTGTACTAGGGTTGTGGAAATGGCCACTTTGATATCCTCAAATGATTTTTTAATCTCTAGAACCCATTCTATTTTTTGCTCCCTTTTTGAGTAAATCATTAAGGGGGCAAACTATCTTTGCAAATCTGCTTATGAACTTTCATAAAAAATTTATCTTCCCAAAGAAAGATTTAAGTTCTTTCTGACTATAAGGAGGTTACAACTTCATAATGGATTCAATTCTATCAAGATCAATGGAGATTCTAGCTTCAGAGATGATATGACCAAGGAGCTTTCCTTTAGTAACCCCAAATGAGCATTTCTTGGGATTGAGTTATATGTCATATTTACAACATCTATTGAATAACTATCTTAAATAAATAATGTGAGTCTATTGATTCTTTGAAAAATTAATTAAGTCATCCATGTAAATGACTATACACTTGTTTATCAATCCCTTAAAAGCTTCATCCATGGCTCATTCAAATGTAGCCCCTCCATTAATCAGCCTAAAGGTCATTCTTCTATAAGAAAAAGTCCCCCATTTAGTCGTGAAGGTCATCTTTAGTCTATCCTTCATCAACCATTCCCTAATTATATCTTGGGTATCCATCCAAGAAGACATCATCTTGGAACCATTGACAATTTGTAGTACTTCATCCAATGAAGGCAAAGGGTAATTGTCCTTTTGAGATGCAAGGTTCAAGTTATGAAAATCCACACAAAAATGAGTCTCTCCAGTATTTTTCCACATAAGAACCAACTTAGCTGCCCATGTAGAATGGTGAATGGGAAAAATGATCTTAGCATCAAGAAACTTCTTAACTTCCTTCATTATCAAGGGTTCAATAATAGGATTGACAAGTCTGTGCCTTTGGTAGAAAGGCTTGGCATCTAGTTTTAATGGAATGTCATGCATAATGATTTTCGGATCATATTTTTTTAGCTCTTCATAGATCCAAGCAATGACATCATTATACTCAGTGAGCAATTTGAGCATATCTTCCCTTTCCTAAGAATTGCATGCCTTACCAACTCTTACCATTTTAGGATCTTCATTGGTACCTAGATTATAGGAATTGCATTCCTCGATCCCTTTTTATTTGACATTCTTTTGTTAAGTTTTGATCCATCACAATCAAAAATGTGTTCCAACTCAACCATCCCCTTAGGAATAGTATTTGTTTTTAAGTTCAAGATCCCATCTTTATATTCAAGTTCATCATCCTCAGTTTGTCATCTGGAATGTCATCTACCCCTTTCCCTTTGAAGTGGCCATTGCACATGATAAATTTGAGTATATGTAGATCATCTTGAAAAACTTGGAAGTTTGTAATATTGTCTGGGATAAATGAAGTAGCAACCAATTATACTGAAAATATTTTCAATTTAGTTCTTTTGACTGGTTGTAATGCACTAGTTGAAATGGCAAGAGCATCTACCACCATGTTTTTCCTCCTTGGAATGGACTTTATGTTCAAAGCTTCAAAGACATCCATTGGATCCCACATTCTTTTCTTGTAAGAAAGAAACCTTCTATCATTGCAAGAGTATATGGATTTCACTTGTCTTATAACTAATTGAGAATCTCCCTCGAATATGAGAGTTGTGATTATTTTCTCCAATGCAAAAAGAAGTCCTTGGATCAATGCTTTGTACTTTATAACATTATTAGTACATCTAAAGTGCAATCAATATGCTGCATAGAAAGACTTACCTTTTGGGTTGATTAACTCAATACCTGTGTCAGCTCCCAATTTGCATTTGAAACCATTAAAGTAGAGTGTCTAGATCAGATCTTCTTTGGGCTTCCTAATCTTATTCATCCTTAGCTTTTTCTTTACTTGAGCCTAAAAGGATTGCTTCTTAGGGATCCACTTTAATCTCTCGTGGGGTGAACTTGATGATTTTCCATAGTTACTCCTTGATACAAGAAGCGTATGTTTATCCTAATTTTCCTAAGCTTCCCTAATTAATTTTGTAATTTCATCCACTTTGGGTTTAGGATAAATGACTATTTAATTCCATCCTTGACCTTTTATGTATCATCTCCTTCTTTGGACTTTGATCATTCTTGGTGGAGGAGAAGACAAACTTCCACCATCTGAAGAGGTGTCACTGTATGATGCATTTAGATCTTCAATTTCCTCTTCAACCTTTTTCACAAATTCACATATGTTTATAGATTTTTGACTTTCTACGGGTTCATGTTTTGGAACTTTACCACTCTTTATTTCCATTATCTATGTTAATACTTTGGCAATTGCTTCTTGGCAATGTGAACATTTGAACTCTAAATGACTAACTTTATGCAATCTGCAAAACCCAGGAAGAAGCAAAATACTAGGTTCAATTTCTTCTCCTAAACATTGTAAGTTAGCCACCATGTTGTCTATTAACTATGTCATGATCTCTTGCTTTGGGATTGAAATCATGGATTTTCTATCTCAATCATCTAGTGTCTTGGTTGAAGTTGTATCAAAAGACATCACTTTGTAAGAACCCAAATTGGATTGTAAGAATGCAACCTAATTCAGTGCATTGTACTCTGTAATCATCATTTTTAACTTTGGCTTTGCATCAATATTTATCTAATTATTCAACCCTTTCCATGGTAACCATAATTCAGTAAAATCCATAGAAAACCATCCTCTTAGGCATTTCATCCATTCTCTACTTAGTGGTAATCCATATGTCTCTAGAATCTCAACTACATGTATATCAATGATGTCTTGAATTTGGGGTCAACTTTCAACTATATCTAAACATCTTTCAACACACCAATAACTTCTACTTCCATTTTATCCAACTATATCACTATTTGATTAGAAGGTTGAGGAGTGACTCTCAACCTTTGTGCTATCGAAAGTAGCATAACATTAAAAGAAGCTCCTGCATTGATTAGGCAATTGTGAAGATTCTTCCCATATATTCTGATGCTAAATAAGAATGGGGGCACCTCAACCTTGTCTTTAAACATAGTTGACATTGCCTCCAAAGAATTGACTTGTTGAGATATTGTCTTTTGAGGAACAATATTTGTACTATGGGGTACCTTTGTATGATCAAGAGTTTTCATTAGTTCTTCTTGTTGTAATACCCCAAAATTGGCTCACTGCCATGTTAACCAATTCTAGTCTATTTGATCAACCCTAAAGTCCTATGTCACTAGGAAATTCTAATTCTAATAATCTCTACTTGACCTAAGTGTCAAATGCATAAAATCATGAATCTGTATTAATCATTTACTTTAATTATTTTTTGAATATTCATTGAATTGCCTAAATTAACCTTTTAATTGAATTAATTTAATTATAAGTCTTAGTACTTTAATTCAATTAAATTCACCCCTTTTAGCTAATATACATGAGGAATTAAATATATTTGATTTAATTAAATATTCTTATTCTAATTTTTGAATTTAATTATTCAATTTAGAATACTCAATTATATTTAATTTCTTTAAATCAAATATCTTCTCCAATATTCTCTCTTCAGTTTAGAAATGGAAACTCCTAGTTAAGTGAAATCAGAAAAGGAAAGAAATCTGTTAATTCCTTATCCCACTCAAAAGAAATTAGTTAACTTCCTTTTCATAAGGAAACTTTCCATTCTAACTGAATCTTATTTATAATCTCAACTATTCATCCTAATTAATCTTGACCATTGATGGATTTTGGGAATTCTATTTAAGAGACTCCTAATCTCTCATTACAGTGGTTGGAATTTGAATTGCATTGAATTTTTATTGAATTGCATACTCACTTGTTCTATGTTATCATATCTTTTCTTTCTTAGCATCAATATCATTTAGTTTAATATAATGCATACATATAGATTAAATACTCTTTCTTATTCCTAGATTAAACTGCATCCTTCATCTAGATTAACTGCACTTTCATTATAGTTACATAAAATCCTTCATACTAAAAGGTTTGGTTGCCTGCTTCTCAATCTAAGAGAAAATGGGCAAAAATCCTTCTAGTTAGAAGGCAACAAGTCATTCTATTGGATCTTTCAGATAAACAATCCAATGTTTATTCCAAGATTATCTTTCAGGTAAGGACTATGTTGAAGTGTATGTGAGGATTAGAGGCCCCAAATTTTGCATATACACTTGTTGATGAGGGTAGTTTTGTAGCATCTCAAACATGGACATGTTATTCTTTGTTCATTTCAAATCTTCTACTGCACTATACTTTTTAGTAGACTAGGTCAAATTCTTCAATATTGAAGGCACATTTCCTTTATTCTAATTTTGTTGTCCTCCATACGGGGCCTAAGGGGTACCGAGTTATTACTCATTCTCGGATCAAGAGGAGTCAATTGTAATGTTGGAGGAATTCCATCTGTCATAGGTTCTTTTTGACTCTATAGATTATAAATATTTTGATTATCATTTTGAAAATAAAACATCTCTTCTGGTTGTGTATCTTGTTCCTGACTGAATGGAAAAGAGAATTCTTTATTGGCTAGTTTTTTTACTTGTGCATTCTATGCAGAATCATAGGATTCTAGTAGCATAGCATTAAACTGCATTGGAGGCACATTATCATTTTCTTGTGAATTCTAATTCAATTCTTGGTTTCTGTTATAATATGAACCATCATTGTTAGTTGAGTTTTGACCATCATCATATTGATTAATGTTCACATATTGAGCATTATTGTTATTGTTATATGCAAGAATGTTTCTATTCTTTGGACAACTATTCCATTATCGATTATGTCTCTAGAAATCATTGCTGTGATCAGGAGGATTGAAATTGTTTCCTCCATTGTTGTTTCCTACATTATTGTTTCCACTAAAATTCCTATTATAGTTCTAACTGTAATTTTTGTTGTTGTAAGGACCAATATTGTTTTTCTAAATGGTGTTATTTTGTCCCTATGACAACCTCAAGTGATTCAACCCATTGTTCATTTGAGAAATGGTCTTCTTCATTTGACCAAACCTAGAGGCAAAACTATTGTCTACTTTAGTGGAGGTTTCTACTTTTTGCTCAAAGGAAGTAGCTTTTAGAGGTTCATATCCTGGATATATTATAGGTGGGATTTATGGAGCGAGTGCCTACTATAATGGAATTGGATTCATGGGTATGAATTGGCTAGGCATCATAGGTGCTCCAACAAGATATGTTGGCATCTGAGAAGACTTTTTCCAATGTATTGATATTTGATGTAGGAAGTCTTCTTAGGAAAATAGCAGTAAGATGATCGATAGCATTCAAATAAATTTGAATCACTACTTCAACTGGTATAGTGTATGGCATTTCCATCTTGTGCTATGCCATATGAAAATGATGGTTGAAGTGTGAAACTGTCTCGGCTGGGTCCCTTTTGATTGATATGAATTGTTGATGTATCACAAATGGGTTGATGAAAGTTTTAAATTTTTCCAAGAAATTTTTTTTGAAAGTATCCCAATCTCCAATGCATCTAGGTAGCAAATTAACATACCAATTAAAGGAAACCTCCCCCAATGAGTAGGGGAATAAATGAAGAACCACGTTCTCATTAGAAATCTTCTTTTGGTTGCAAATTTCCTTGAATACCTTAACATGATCTTTGGTTGCTCTCATGCTTCCATAGATGAACCTTAGGAAAAACTTCTCAAGATTCTCAGGAAGGTCATTGAGTACTCCTATCAAGTTGATTGGTGAATCTATAGCATTTGTGAAAAAGGCCATTGGAGGATTTGGTGGAATAATGGGTAGTTGGTGTGGAGGTGGAACTAAAGAAGAAGATGAAATGTTGAATGGAAGTGGTGGAATTTGAGGGAATCCTTTGTCATTGCAAGGCTTATGAAAATGGCTAAGTTAGAGGAACTCATGTGCACCTTGTGAAGATCTTAAAGCTTACTAAAATGGAGATGATGGATCGAGATCTTCCAGCTTGCATCAATTCTAGAAAAAGCACACCTCTAAAGAAGTAGACTTTCTCAAAAATATGGTGCACCCTAGAATCTTGTGCACCTCAAAAGCTAGTGCACCTTGGAACCTCGGCAATTCAAAAAAAAATTTGAACTTGTAAAAAATGCAAAATTTTGAAATTGCAAGTTGTTTTCTTCTATTTTGAATGGTTGGGGCCTTCCTTCTATCACCACTTCTATTGAGCTATCATTTTGCATGATGCTTAATGCCAGGAATCCTTTAGAACTCCTCTATTGAAAAGTTAGTCTCAAATCAACTCCAAGGTTTTTGTTGATCTTGCAAGTTACTAGAAACCACTTAGTAGAAAATAAATGTATTTGTTCATAGGGAGGCCTTTTCTAGTTCTGACCAATTTTGGATAAGATATCAAATATGCTTGCTATCTCAAAAAGTAACTACACACAAAGGGAAATATATTTTTGTATTTTTCTAATTTTAATGAATGCAATTTTAATAATGCAACTATATGAATTCCTAATTTAACCAACTATTTGTAAAAGCAAATAACAAAGATAGGGTAACAAGAATTTTAAGCAAATAACATAAAAATCAAATTCCTAATGGACATAAGCCATGGAAACAACATGTTTGTGAGTTAAGCCTTTGAAAAGATCAATAGATAACCAATGAAAATAGGAGCAGGACTTCCTCAATTCCACTGATGTAATCATCAATGGGAACTTAGTAACCATAAGATGTTTCACTTTTCATCAAATCGCAAGGCCATAGAAAGTGTGCTCATGTGAGACAAAAATTTATGCAAGAACAATATGGTGATCTCTTCTCCAACTAAGTATGTCAATGGAATTTGTAAACATGTGGAAAACACCAGAACTAAAAGATCACTCAATTAAAATAACATAATAAAACTATTGGCTCAATTACACTCCATGAACATACATTCACAAAATATAACACACTGAAGCAAGAATAACTACACTCCAAATGCGAGCACCAATAGCATATATTATTGTATCAAAATAATGGCCCAGAATACATATTACATTCTTGAATTTATAAGAAATTATCTCCTATATTTTTTTTGAGAGTGAAAGATTTCTTTATGAAAACATATGCTTCTAAACTAATAAAAAAAAATTATTTATGTACAAAGTGACTCTCTAACTAGTGTTAAGTAGAACTCCACCCTTGTTTATATCAATTAATGGGAGCATGAGACTTTACATGTCCTAAAACAAAGAAAACATGAGAAAATAAGAAGAATAAAGTCATTAGATGATATAGGAGTCTCAGGAGGTGCCAAAAATAGAAGCTCCGTCTTCAATAGGTTTTTGTAGGAGTTAAACTACCATCAGAATGTATTTTCAATGCATGGAAAGCTCTAAATTTAGAATTGGTAGTTAATTGTTAGTGCACCTCTAAACTCTTCAAAAAAATTTAGTGCACCTTGGAAGAAGTGCACCTTAAAATCAGTACACCTAGCACACCTATCACACTTGCACACCTCAAAAACTAGCACACCTCAGAAGTAGGTCCAAAAATGCAAAATTTTACCAAGTGTCAAAACTAAAATTCTAGCTTATGGGTTTTGCTCCCCTTCATACCAGAGCTATGTCTAGGTATTTGTGCTTGAATTTCTCAATAATCTCTATGACTTGGATCACATCCAAAAAATCTAAAGTTTCATATTTTTCCTTTACCTTTTTCCAATAATTGTCTACCTCTATGTGAGTTTCTACAAAATCTCCCAATTTCACATCTAATTCTAGCAATGTCTCTTTGGTCTTAAATGCTTGTCTAATATCTTCATTAATGGAAGCTTCTTCAAAAGTCTTATAGAATTATTCTACAACTACTTGTATAGTCATAAGTCTAACTCTTGAATCATACTCAACAATGTCCAAACAAGCATCATTGTAATGTCTCTCTGTCTCCAAAATCTGCTCTTGGGTTTGATCCTTGAGCTTATGAATATCTGTGTGTAATGTTTCCATTACTTTATTTCCATCCACAATATTCTCTATCCAATCATCTATTTTATCTAACTCATATGTAGCATATACACCCATTAGCATCTGATACCTTTGTCCTTTTATCAACTCTAATGCCTATAAATCTTTACCCCAGGTATATACTTTGTCCATTAATGCAAAATCCTGGTTCAAATAGCAACTAGCTTATATGTATTATTCTACATATAGTGTAGCAGTTTAAGATTTCCTTGTATGATTTGCACACCTTTCTCTTCAAAACTTTCTCGCCATTGCTAACAAGCCTTCAAAAATGGATCTAATTGTACATTCTCCTTATCCCTTTTCTCAAGTGCTACATTTAGAGTCTCCTCAAGATTTTCAGTATTTAATAGGCCAATAAATTCATTGAGATACCCCCTTAGGATCTCATTCTACATTTGAATGGTTATCAATTCAGTCTCATCCTATTCTAAGTGCCTAAACACTTCTTTGATTCCTGTTGTAACCATCAATTTGGCAGTGTCTATAGTAGGTTTTCTAAGCATGACCTCCCTAATATAATAATATTTTGGCGTCAAATCCTCAATATCTAGATGTAGAGGAGGGATAGAAACATGAGTGAACAAGTCCTAATTCTAATCACTCATCATAAAGGCCAGTATTCATGCATCACCTACAAGTGATTCAAGCTTCTTGAGAGCTTCAATTAATTATTTCACTCCCTCTTCCTCAATAGAATACTATTGCCTTTTATTTCTAATCATTACCTCTTTCCTCTACCATCTTAGAGAATTTTCCATCAGAGATTTATTTGTAGATGAAGATGGAGCTTGTAAAATTATGCTTTTTCCCTTATCACTCATCTCCTAAGTCTTGTCCTTTTCTAAGAGATTCACATCAAGAATCTCTACGTCTATTGAGTCCATAGTCCTCACCTCTGTATCTTGAGAAATATTTTGAGGTTCTTCACATATTTGTCCAATTTGGGCTGCACTTGTTCTTCATTACCCAAAGGGAGAGGAGTAACCAAACCCTTATCCACTCAGAATGAATCTTGGTTTGGTGATGGTGGAGCTATTTCAGGTCCTTGTGGTTGAGGTGGCAATTGATTTCAATCCTCTTGTTGAGGTTGATTAGTTGGTGTATCCGTTATCTTATCTCCTACCATCTCAGTACCCATGGGAATAAAATCAAAAGATGACATCTAAAAGACATCAACCCCATCATCGTCATGCTCATCAATCCATTGTTACAACTCAACCTCTGAAGTTGTATACTGAATAGGTTGTGTAGGAATGGATAGTGGTCTAATAGTGGAGCTTCTTCTTTGTTCCAACTCTGTGGCCTAGTTAGCTCTAGCAAGATGAGTCCTTTGACTCAAGGAAGGTTATAATTGTCCTCATCTTCATCATCCTCTTCTTCCCCTTCTGGAATAACTTCCAAGAATGATGGAAAAGGAATAACCTTTCTTATTATCTTTTGTCTCCTTTTAATTGGAGTTTTCATTTTCTTCTCTTGGGAGCCAATGGGGAGGCTTGTACCTCTTGTTCAAGTGGAGACACTTCTTGTATTTCTATTTCAACTCCTTGTCCCTATTCTGATCATAGAACTTAAGGATTATCTTGAGTCAATGTGACTTTTATATTCTCTACATTCATAATAGGTTGATCAAATATCTTATCTTTGATGTACAAAGGATCTAGGACCTCTTCAGTATCTTACTGTACTATCCTTAAAGGGGTCTTTATTTTCAATGTACTACCTACCAAATAGAGAGTCATCCTACAATAATCCCTTATTTAGATTTTGTAATCATCCATCGCATTCAACCAATGGTCCTTTATGGCATCTTCATGTTCAAACTATTTGACTGCCAAGTACTAAACTTTGCCAATGTTATAGAAATAGGGACGAGGAGAGTTATATTCTTTCAAGGGATACTTATCCCACTCAGTAGACTCAAAAGTCAAAATATACTATTTTTGGCCAACACTAAATGGAACTACAGTAATGGGCCATACTCAAGTTTTCTTGTGTTGCTTCCTTACTTTTTCATCTTCAGACAAGAGTTGCCTTGCAATCTCTAGCAATATGAGTCTATCACTCGGATACCTAGGGAGTTTCTTTGGATTGACATTCATAGCCACTAACCTTAAATAAGTGAATGTCTTATATTGGATGTAGTAGGCCCCAATTTCTATAATCTTTGCCACTACCTCATTTGACATCCTTTTCACATAATCCCCTTCAATAAATTGGATGATCATGAATATTAAGGCATTATTCACTATTATATATTCTTTGCTATGCTCTGACAACTTCTTTCTTACCAATTGGGGATATACTATGTAAGCTCATGCATTTGCATCTTGAATATTGCCCTTTTTGAACAATCCTGGGTAATCTATCGCTCTTGTAGATAATAAGTACACCATATAGGATGTCATGTAGAACCTTTGTTTGTTCTTGACTACCACCATTTGCTCATCCAAATTCTCACTAAGAATCAAAGCCCAATCAATTGGCATCTTTGTTTTTTTTATGGTCTCAATGAAGTGTATCATCCATATGTTCAGATGTCCTAATGCTGGTAACCCCATGACTCCACTCAAGAGTACTATAGAATTTCCAATATCATCCTTCATATAGCCCCTTGTCATGTCTACATTTCCTACCTTTTTCCCAAGATGAGTCTTCTCAATGAGATACAAGGATTGAATGATTTTGGATACTTCCTCTCCATGTTCTCTGTACCATCTTTTTGCTTGATGATATGTCAATCTAATATAGTAATCCACTCTTTGAAGATGGAATACCTTATCTATGTTCTTAAGTCTTAGATCCAGCATGATCTCTCTAGATATACTTTTCACAACCCTTTCTTCTAAGACATAGTTCTCCACTAGTGCCATGATCAATCCTAAAGATTATACATATACCAGGTGTGATGCGTCATTAACTAGCCCTAATATAATAAGAGTAGATACCATTGGAGACCTCTTAGTAGATTTTTTACATAGAACAAGAATGTGTTCCAATCAATATGGCCAAGCTTAGTGCCCCAGATCTCTGAATATTCATCTTGGAAGCATGACTTTGCTAGACTGATGCAAGAGCATCCAGAGGTATAAGGGCAATCCTATGTCACCATAAAAAAATGTACCTAGAAATAGTTTCTATTTCATGTGTTTTCATTTTTGGATACCCATTTGGGTCAAATAAAGGTTCCAACTCTCACAGTTCCACTATCAGTGTTCTGGGTTAGAGTATTTAAGCACCTTGGGATACATGTAAATGCTAGAAAAATAGGACTATGTAATTGAGCCATAATTATCATGAATCAGAAGGTTTAAATTGGAGGGAGGATTAAAATTGTAATTTAGAACATTCCAGAAAAAGAATCAGGTCAAAAGGCTGCACGGTTTGAAAGTTATCACAGTTTTTCAGTTTCTGAAGACCTCCTAAGAATGCTTAAAAGTTAAGTTTGAGGCATTAAATGATCTCGTACAGGGCCAAAAAATGTGGGACAAGAAAAAATGGTCCATAGGGCTATAGAGCACTCTAAGAGCTTTTCAAAAATGAGAACGATTCATGGATCAGAGCTACGGTTCAAAAGTTATGCCTCCCGAAAGTTCGACAACTGTTTATAGATTCTTCTAATTTTGTACCAACTTCTAAAGTGACTTTTGGAGCCTTCCATTTTGGCGATGGATGCCAATTAGAACTTTCTAGAATTTATTCCTAATCTTTAACCCATTGGGGTCTATTTAAGGACATTTTTGGCATTGTAAAAGGCAGTTCAGAGTGGAGTTTGAGAGAAGGTACTGGGAGAAGAAATTATCTCCAAATTTATGCTATTGTAAGCCCATAGGGCATGTTTTGGAGTTTTTTTCCTCTACACTAAGTGTACTAGCATATTTTCATAGTTAATAAAGTTGTCCCTTTCCTATTGTGTCCATTTTTTGCTTGGGTCATGTCTCCATCAAGTGGTATCAGAGTAGGTTTTCCTGAGTGTGTAGATAGAGCACCGACTGTGAGGTAGTTTGCACTAGGACTGTATGGTTGTGGGTTTGAGTTAAGAAGATGCCTCCATGAAGAGAGTGTGGTGGAAGGGCTAAAGCTATTAATCCTAACGAGGTTAGAGCCCTCCAAAGGTAGGTTCAATCATTGCAAGAGGAGCTCTGTAGAGGAACAAATGTTGTTGCAACTAATAAAAGTGAGGACGACAATGAAGAAGAAGAAATTGGACCAGAAGGGGAAGTTGAAGGCGAAGTTCTAAATTAGGTAGAGGAGAGGCTTTTTAGGGCCATTACTAAATTTGGGAAAAGACCTACATATGATGTGGGTGTATTTTTAGAAAATCTGAAACCAGATGAGTTGATCAACTGGATCAATGAACTGGAAGAGTACTTTGAGTATGAGGATATCAAGGATCCAGATAGGGTTAAGTTTGCAAAGGTCAAACTAAAAGGCCATGCCAAAATCTAGTGGCAAGAGGTTCAATTGGAAAGAAATAGAAGAGGAAAGGAGAAGATCACAAGGTGGGATCGCATGGTGGACAAACAAAAGAAGCAGTTCAATCCTATTGACTACGAGCTTAATTTATTTAAGAAGATGCATGGGTTAAAGCAAGCAAAAAATTAGTCCAAGAATATATGAAGGAGTTTTACCAACTTTTTATTACAGTAGGGCATGCAAAAGAAAATAAGGAGAAGTTTTCTTGTTATATCAGTGGGTTACGACCTAGCATCCAGGAGGAATTTAGTCTAGTAAGATTGACCAGTGTTCAAGAGGCATACCAGTTTGCCCCAGGAGGAATTTAGTCTAGTAAGAATGACCAGTGTTCAAGAGGCATACCAATTTTCCCTACGAGTTGAAGAGAAGTTAAATAAAAGGTTTGAAGGGAGACAAAGAGGGTGCAGTCAAGGAGGAAGGGGTCGTGGTAGGTCATTTGGAGGTTGAAATGAGACCCAAAAGAAAAATGAAGATCTGAGTACTAGCAGGAACTAGAGGACTAAGGATTTTGACTGCTCTCATGATCAAAACTTTGTGGAGATCAGAGAGGAAGAGGTAGAGGATGTGGACAAATTTTAGGAAGAGGAGGTTTTTGTGGTACCTATTTCCATTACAATGAACAAGGTCATCATGCCTTTGAATCCCCTCAATGACAAGGAAGGACAGATAGGAGAGCTGAAGGCCAAGCTAGGGTTGCTTATGTGGATGAGGATGCATAGTCATCACATTTAGAGGATGTAGAAAGAGGAGAGACTTTAGTAAATGAAAGGGTCCTACTAAGTGCTGAGATTGAACCAAGACAAAGAAGAAGTCTATTTTGTACTAGGTGCAAGTGTGAGAATAAATGTTGTGATGTGATCATTGATGGTGGTAGCACTAACAACTTGGTGTCAGAAGCGATGGTCTCTAAGCTGAAGCTCAAGAGAGAGAAAGACCCCTAGCCCTATTGGATCGCTTGGGTAAAGGATGATCATAAGGTCTTGGTAAGTGAACAATGTTTAGTGAAGTTCAAAATTGGGACTTACAGTGATGAAGTTCTCTATGATATTATTCCAATGGATGTTTTCCATCTATTGTTGGGAAGACTATGGCAGTTTGACATGCATGCAGTACATGATGGTCATGAAAACTCATACTCTCTGACAAGGGATGGAGTTTGCCACAAACTAAAGCCCATGGTAAAGGAAGGTGAAAAGGTATGTAGTAGTGCTAGGATATGTCTTGTTGATGGAAGAAAGTTTTTAGATGGCATGAAACATCAGCGTATGTGCTATGCTTTGATTCCTAGAAAAGATAAGGAAGGTAGTAGTGAAATACCACTTTAAGTTTCAAATTTATTAAGTGAGTTTGGAGATATCATTTCTGATAATGTTCCAAAAGGATTGCCACCAGTAAGGAAAATCAGTCATCAAATAGATTTAATCCCTGGAGCTAGTTTTCCTAACAAGGCTGCTCATAGGATGACTCCTACTGAAATCGAGGAGCTAAATAGATAGGTTCAGGAGCTATTGAGGAAGGCTTTGATTTGAGAGAGCCTAAGTCCATGTACAGTACCTGCAGTACTAGAACCAAAGAAGGATGGAGAGTGTAGAATGTGTATGGACTCTCAAGTGATAAATAGGATAACCATCAAGTATCAGTTTCCTTTGCCAAGAATGGATGATCTTATGGACTACTTGAGTAGAGCTCAGTACTTCACAAAGATAGATATCAAGAGTGGCTATCACCAAATATGGATATGAGAAGGAGATGAGTGGAAAACTACCTTCAAGACCAAGGATGGTCTTTATGAGTGGCTAGTCATGCCCTTTAGATTGACAAACGCTCCAAGTACCTTCATGCGGCTTATGAATGAGGTACTTAAGAAGTTCTTGGGAAAATTTCTTATTGTCTATTTGGATGATTATTTAATTTTCAACAAGACTTTGGAAGAACATTTATTGCATATTTTTAGTGCCCTTGAAAGGTTGAGGGAAGAGAAACTATTAATTAATTTGAAGAAGTGTAGCTTTGCTAAAAAAGAGTTAGTCTACTTGGGGTTTGTTGTATCATCTAAAGGTCTCAAAATGGATCCAAAGAAGGTAAAAGCCATCTTGGAATGGCCTACTCCAAGGTCTACTACTGAGGTGAGATCATTTCATGGTCTAGTTAGTTTCTATAGGAAGTTCACTAAGAATTTCAGTGGCATATGTACACCCCTAACTGACACAATAAGAGGGGATAGAAAAGAGTTCAAATGGATTGCGGCAGTTGCGAGAAGTTTTGAATTGTTGAAGAAGAGGATGACAGAACAACCTATGTTGGCACTTCCTGATTTTAGTGAGGTGTTCTAGGTGGATTGTGATGCTAGTGGTAGTGCTATTGGGGCTATATTAAGCCAAGAAGGTAAGCCTATTTCATATTTTAGTGAAAAATTGAATGATGCAAAAATGAAGTATTTTGTTTATGATCAAGAGTTCTATGCAATAGTTTAGACCTTAAAGAAATGGAGGCTTTATCTATTGCCAAAGTAATTTGTTTTATATACTAATCACTAGGCATTACAATATCTAAATAGCCAAGGTAAATTGAACCAGAGGCATATGAAGTGGGTAGAGTTCTTGCAGAGCTATACATTTGTGTTGAATCATAGAAGTGGAAAAATCTAACAAGGTTGCAGATGCATTAAGTAGGAGGAAGTTCTTGCTTATAGTAATGCAGGTTAAAGTAGTTGGGTTTGATCAACTAAAGAATCTATACCTTGAGGATCCTAATTTTGTTGAAGTATGGAAAGCTTGTAAAGAACCTGTTACTATAAACAGAACTAAGTGGTTAGACTATATGATTCAGGATGGTATGTTGTTCAAGGGCAGTCAATTTTACATTCCAAGGAGTTCCATGAGGGAAAATCTTATTAAGGAGAAACATAGTGGAGGGATGGTAGGACATTTTGGTCTAGATAAGACCATTTCCATTCTTAGAGAACATTATTTTTGGCCTCAAATTTCACAGGATGTGAAGAAATTTGTACAGAGTTGTTAGGTTTGTCAAGCAGCCAAGGGATTTAGTCACAATATTGGACTTTATCAGCCATTGCATGTTCCATCAAAGCCATGGGAGGACACAAGTATGGATTTTGTTCTTGGATTTTCAAGGACACAAAGGGGTAATGACTCAGTATTTGTGGCAGTTGATAGGTTCTCCAAAATGGCACATTTCATTCCATGCCATAAAACTCATGATGTTGTCCATATTGCAAACTTGTTTTTTAGAGATGTGGTAAGAGTACATGGCCTCCCAAAGAGTATAGTTTTTGACAGAGACACTAAATTTGTGGAGTATTTCTAGAGAACATTGTGGAAGAAGTTGAGAACAGACTTTAAATTCAGTTCCACACATCATTCACAGATTGACGGCCAGACAGAAGTGGTAAATAGAAGTCTGGACAATTTGCTAAGATGTTTAGTTGGGGATAAGTCCAAGGGATGGGATTTGATTCTACCACAAGAAAAAATTTCTTACAATAACTCTATAAATAGGAGTATTGGTAAATCACCATTCCAAATTGTATATGGAAGTATACCAAGGACTGCACTAGAATTGAGGAAGATGGAGCAAGGGGAGAGGATAAGTGCTGAAGTAAAAGAGTTTGCTGAACATATCAAGTGTGTACATGAGGAGGTCTAGGCACACATTATCAAGATGAATCAATAGTATAAAGCTAGGGCTGATCAAAGGAGAAGACATAAGAAGTTCCAAGTAGGGGATCTAGTCATGGTACACTTAAGAAAGGAAAGATTTCCAGTAGGTACTTACAATAAGCTAAAGATGAAGAAATTTGGCCCCTGCAAAATTTTGAAGAAACATGACTCAGGAAATGTATATGAGGTGGAGTTGCCAGATGGAATTCTAATTTCTCCTATCTTCATCATTTTAGACTTAATAGAGTATCATGATGATGGTGCAAATGAGGAGCTGATCTTAGAGCCATGTCCAATTCCTGCTTCTAAGATGGAGGAGATAGAAGAGATCCTGGATAGTCATGTGGTCAGGAGTACCAAAAATAGGCAGTATGAAGAGTATCTGATTAAGTGGAAAGGACAATCGATAGAGGACTCAACTTGGATATCAGCAGCTGAGGTTTCCCATTTGGGATTTCCTCTACCATCCATAAAGTGACAGGATCACTTTTCAATCTACCCTAGGTGTCTGATGCAGGAGCATCCAGAGGTATAAGGGAAATCTTGTGTCACCAAAAAAAATGTACCTAGACATAGTTAATGTTTCATGTGTTTTCATTTCTGGATACCCATTTGGGTCAAATAAAGGTTCCAACTCTCATAGTTCCACTATCAGTGTTCTAGGTTAGAATATTTAAGCACCTTGGGATACGTGTAAATGCCAAAAGAATAGGACTATGTAATTGAGCCATAATTATGGTAAATAAAAAAATTTTAATTGGAGGGAGGATTAAAATTGTTATTTAGAACATTCTAGAAAAAGATTCAGGTCAAAAGGCTGCACGGTTTGAAAGTTATCACAGTTTTTCAATTTTTGGAGACCTCCTAAGAATGCTTCAAATTCAGGTTTGAGGCATTAAATGACCTCATACAGGGCCAAAAATGGGGGATGAGAAATTTTGATCCATTGGGCTATAGAGCACTCCAAGAGCTTTTCAAAAATGTAAACGGTTCATCGATCGAAGCTACGGTTCAAAAGTTATGCCTCCTAGAAGTTCAGCTACCATTTCTAGATTCTTCTAATTTTGTACTGACTTCTAAAGTGACTTCTGGAGCCTTCCATTTTGGAGGTGGATGCCAACTAGCACTTTCTAGAATGTATTCCTAATCCTTAACCCATTGGGGTCTATTTAAGGACATTTTTAGCATTGTAAAAGGCAGTTTGGAGAGGAGTTTGAGAGAAGGTACTTGGAGAAGAAATTATCTCCAAATTTATGCTATTGTAAGCACATAGGGCATGTTTTGGATTTTTTTTGCTCTGCACTAAGTGTACTAGCATATTTTCATAGTTAATAAAAATTTTCCCTTTCCTATTGTGTCCATTTTGTGCTTGGGTCGTGTCTCCATCATAGACACCTTGGAATTTGAAGACTACTAGTTTTAGAGCCATCTTTGTAGTGAGGGAGGATGAAGAAGAAGCCATTGAATCTGCACAAAATCAACATCCATTAATCTAGGAGTGAAGAAATATCAATCTACATAAACCCTAATGATGACAAAAAAGCAACCAAGAAACCCTAATTTTAAACAAACTATTAAAAAAACCCAAAAACACTAAAACCTAATTTTACAACTCTGGAAAACAAAAAAGGGTGCACCTTATGCACCTTAGAGGTGCACCAAGTGCACTTTTTGTTATCAAAACTTACAAAAAATAATGGTGTGTATGTTGTGGGGTGCACCCTTACAACACAAAGGTGAAACAATATAAAAGGAAATGGTGTGCATTTAGCACACCTTATGGGGCATGCTAAATGTGCACCCTTTAACATCCTTGGGGATACTTTTCCTTGTAAAGGTGCACAAGTGCACACCTTGAATAGCTGTACACTTGCGCACCTTATACTAGGTGAATCACTTTTATAGTGTGTTTTTTAAGTTAAAATTTTTTTAAGTGTTTAGTTTGATTAATGAAAAAGGTGTGCGAGGTGCACATCTTTACCTATGTTAATGTGGTGTTGTGTGCAAATGAAGATAAAGGGTTAGGTGCAGTGGAGTAGTGCACCTCGAGAGGTGTGGAGGCATGAGAGGCTAGAGTTCAGAGAAGGGAATGATGAGGAGAGGGGTGGGGTCCCAGGGTCTAGTGCATCTCATGGAGATGTATAGCTATGGAGGTGTGTTGCTACACACTTCCAAGAGGAAACTTCTTTCCTCACTATCTTAGCACACTAGTGCATCTGGTGAGGTGCGCTAGGCATGCTAGTGCAACTCTTACATTTAAAAAATGCCTTTCTCCTTCAAAAATATGGTTTTCAGATTCTAGGTTTCTAGGTAGAGACCCAGATTAGCTGAAAAACTAGGAAAAACCCCTAAAAATGACTCAAACCTTGGGCTAAGGATCCGAAAAGATAAAAACAAAGTATGGAGTCCCCATTTCTAGGTGAAATGGGGTGTACTTTTTAAAACCACAATAGGTTCCTATATCATATCCTATATATATCATATTCATATGTTCACAGTCTTTCACTAGTGATGATTGTATGATCTTTTGATGTCCCTTAATATAGTTTGATGATAAAATCAAGGACCTACTAATTGACCCTTGCCAACTACACTTTGCATTTCATTATAGCTTACATATTAGGGTTTTATTCTATCTTGCATTCTTAGGCTTTGCATTTAGAGTGATGAGAGAGTCTTCATTAGTCAACTATGTGTTTCCTTGTATCTCTTCTTCTCTTCTCGATCATGTCTTTATCACCTTTTCATATTTTTTGCTCATTATTTCTCTCTTCTTCTATCCTACATTAATAAGGGGTTAATCATGTAATCTTATTTAATGTATCCTTTAGGATGCCTTGTATAGAATTTTGACCTAATTTTCAAAAGTCTCAGTGATGCAAAGGTGCACCTTTTCTTAAACTTCTTTTTGGAGTAAAACTCAAGAGGCTTTAATAATGGGAATTTTTAGCCAAATTATTGAGTTGGACAACATCAAAATGCTTCCAATATATACTCTATCACAAACTATTTTTATGATATTGATTTAGGATGAGTTAAACACATTTTCCCCCAATGCATATCTCAATCCAATTAGTAGAATAAAAGTTATTATTCTTTTTCCAAAACTACTCACATAAAAATAAGGCTATGACCATTCTACACTAAATAGATCATATATTTTTTAAATAATAATGAAATAAATCCAAACCAATTCCCAATTGAAACTAATTCAAATACCTTTCCAAAAATATAAGTTTCAGGTCTATAACAATTCACATGTGCACGTGACAAAAAAAAGAACAATTGAATTTTTGGAAAAATAACCCAGAAATTTATCATAAAACTCACAAATATAAACTTCTCTTTATTCCACTCCTTATTTTAGCTTCTCAATCCCTTACATTCTAAAAAATAATGATCAATACATGACATTTTAATGACTTTTCAATTTCTTTACCTATTGTCTACCTCCTATGACTCCTAACCTTCTTCTTTACATCAACTTTACATATTGTCAACTTTTTATGACAATATATTATTACATATTTGAAAACTTTTGTATTTTCTCATAAATGACCATGAAAAATTATTTTAAAAACCAGTAATATGTAAAAATAGACTATATATGAAATTTTATGATATTTTACCCTTCCATGGATTTATTTACATAATTTGACCATACTAGACAACTTTGACAATCTATTACAAATGACTTTATTTAGTCCTACACATTGATTCAAATAGACTCAAAATACATCTAGAAGATATAGTATTTTATCCTCATGTATCCTCTTTTTTTTTCCTTTTTTATAGATGCTCCTTCATCATACTCCTGGGGACAAAAGACTCCAACTCCCTTGGATTGTTGTACCTCTTTCTTGTCTTCCAATTTTTTTGGTATTTGTCACTTGTACTCTAGCCAAGTATCCAAGTCATCAATTTGTGTGTCTTCATAAACATATTCTACATAAGAATTCAAGTAAAACTCCTTCTAACCTACAATAAATGTATTAGGAAAACTAATTGGGACCTCATCATATATCAATTCATCAATTTGGTTCATTATAGGAACCTTTGCATCCTTTTTTTTAATGTCTTTATGCTGCAATATCTCCATGCTTGAAGGTAAATTCATCACTATTTGAGCCTTCTCTATCCTCTTGGCTTCATCATGAGTCTTTTTCCTTGCTGCAACTATTAGCCTTTTGATTGGCCATACCACTTTCTTTCTTAACTGCAAATGTCATCTCTTGGTTCCATCAAGAACCATCACATCCACCCCTTTTTCATCTTTATGAAACTTTTCATCATAAGGCTCATCAAAAACTACCACTTCAATCTCTTTTGTATCTTCAAGAACCTTTTTATCATAAGGTTCATCAATAATTATTTGTTGTAGACTTTTTATATTAGCATCAAATTATTCACTTTTTCCTGTCAATGGACAACTCTTCACTTCATTGGTAATCAGGTTCTCTATTGCATCTTCGCATGCCTTCATATCCTCAATGGATGGCTGCTCCAAATTACTATTTTACTATTCCATATTTTTCTTGAATTCCTCTTTTAATCTCTAAATTTTCTTCCACTTTTTTAAGTTCCCTCATTAGGAATCTTATTTTCTCTTCTATTTCTTGATTCATTCTAGCTCCCTCTTCTCTTTTATTTTTTGTCTCTTCCTCTTTTTTCTTTTCCTCTTCCTTCTTTTTTGAAAGTCTTAATATGAAACCCATGCATCTAATAGTATCCTCTAATAATGAGATAAATCTCCTCTTGTGAACATTTTCTCCTATCTAGGTTCTCTCCATTCAACCTAGTCTTTTGGCCACTCTACAAGTTCTGAGCTCTAATTACCAAAAATGATGTAGAGGTGCACCTTTTTTTTAACTTTTTTTGGGAGTAAAACTCAAGAGGCTTTAATAATGGACTTTTTCAGCCAAATAATTGAGTTGGGCAACATCAAAATTAAATGCTTCCAATATTTACTCATAAATTTTAAATTAAAAAAAATCATAAATTATTTTTGTGACATTGATTTAGGATGAGTTAAACACATTTTTCCCTATTTATATCTTAATCCAATTAGTAGAATAAAATTTATTATTCTTTTTCCAAAACTGCTCACATAAAGATGAAGTTATGACTGGTCTACACTAAATCAATCATAACTTTTTCAAATATTAATTAAATAAATCCAAACCAATGCCCAATTAAAGCTAATTTAAATACCTTTCGAAACATATAATTTTTAGGTCTTTATCAATTAACATGTGCACATGACAACAACAAGAATAGTCAAATTTATGGAAAGATAACTTAAAAATTTATCATAAAACTCACAAATACAAACTTCTCTTTATTTCACTTCTTTTTTCAGCTTTTCTAGCCCTTACATTCTGAAAATAATGATCAATATATGAAATTTTAATGTATTTTCAATTTCTTTAACCTATTGTCTACCTCATATGACTCTTGACCTTCTTCTTTTCATCAACTTTACATATTGTCAACTTTTTATGACAATATTTTATTAAATATTTGAAAACTTTTACATTTTCTAATAAATGACCATGACACTTTATAAAATCCCCACTAACATATCAAAATAGATTATATATAACATTTTATGATATTTTACCCTTCCATGGGTTTATTTACATAATTTGATCATACTAGACAACTTTGACAATCTATTACAAATGGTTTTATTTAGTCTTACATAGTGATTCAAATAGACTCAAAATAAATCTAGAATATACATTATTTAATCCTTATGTATCCTCTTTTTTTTTCCTTTTTATAGAATCAGTAATATATGAAGCAAATTTAGAGTGATTCTAACTTGTTATTTTGATTAGCTTTTTAGTTCTCTTATTATTTTTGGGCTTTGTACATCCATGTACAGCCTGAAAATGATGTATAATTGATATGGTAGAGTAGGAAAATAAATAATCCTTCCATTTCTTTTGGTTTAAATTTATTTTATGCTGATTTGAGAAAGTTATAAGCACTCTTTGGATGACAGGTTTTTTAGATTTTTAAATTACAGTCATATTGAAGCAATATGTATGAATTTTTAGTTGTTTTTTAAAGGAATGGAACTCTTATTAATGGAAAGAGGAATGAATAAGATTCCTAATTAAATTTATTTGGTACATTTTTGTTAAATTTTGTATAAGTTATGACCATTTTAGTGAAAACTAGTTTTTAACCTTCTTCAACTGAGTCACAGAAAATGGGTCTCGGTGTAGAGACTGTAACTTTGGATTCTACTATTGGATGTTTCTAAGTTTTGGATATGTTATTTAAAACCTAATTTATCCTAATGTGGATGGTTTTATTGAAGAAATGTTTTTTTTTTTTTTAATCTATGAATCTTTGTATGTAGGCCTATCTCAAATGACAAAATTGAAGTTTATGTTTTCAAGATTGATTTTTTATTTGATGATGGATGATTGTATTGAGAAAAAAATGTACTGATGCTTCTAGAATGTTGAATAAATTTTATTTAATATAGAAATACATTACTTATTTGAGGGTTCTTGAAGATTTGTGAAGATGCTCTACATTACTCAGATTCTGCAAAAATTGCACCCTTGCCAAATTTCAACATTTTGAATCCATTTTTTCGATATTAAATTGAAATTTTAGTTCATCTTGATTATCAAAATCATGTTTTTAAATTATTTTATTCCATGCATAGTTGACTGGCCCTTTTTGAAGCTACCTCTACATCTTATCCTCTTCACTGTTTCATCACCTTTCTTCTTTGTTTGACCTAATTTTAAAGTTTCATCATTTTTTTCAAACTAGGGCACATTCTCATCACTTAGTGGTCAAATTCAATTATATTCTCTCTAAATATTTCATCTATTATCATGGATCTTATCCTATCCCAATGTGATCAAATCTATCCCATATTTGCATCTCCTCTATATTATTTCAATTTCAATCCCAAGGAGGTAGGAATAATCTATCTACAAATTGATTATGTTATTTATCTACTATTTTCTTTACTTGGGGTAGATTATTGATCTATCTATTCTCTCTTAGGAATACTAGTTCTTATTGCATCATATCAGCTCTAATATTGTCTTATCAATCAATCTCTATTTTACTGTTCACATTTAGATCTTGCTATCTTTGCTAGTCCTTGTTTGATTAGGTTCAGGGTTAGTTATCTCAATGTGCTTCATTTGATCAAGTTTGGAGTAACATCTCTATTAGTTATCTTGACATCATCATTCTTTGACTTAATGTGTTCCTAGATCAGTCACACATTAGTCAAAGAGAGACAAATATAATCACCCAAAAATGGTCTAATAAACTATAAGCCCCCTTTTTAGAATTTTTAATCTCTATGTTAGACTACATCTTATGCTTAATCAATTTTTCATATTTATCAATCACTTATCTTTAATCAAATCATAATATTTTTTTATTTTATCCTATGGTTTTACCACCTTATCCTAAGTCTTTATTTAATTAGAATAACTTGTTTCCTTCTAATTAAATAAATTCCTTTTATCCTATGTGTGCACATAAAAATAATTTCCTAATTGAAAATAAAAGAAAAGGTATTTTTGTCTACACTTTGAATGCACACTTTCCAAGGAAATGGAATATCTTTTGTCTCTTATTATCCTTCACACATATTTTCATCTTAACCACATCCATTGATTTTTCTTTTTGAGAATCTTGTGCACCAAACTCAAAACAAGGATTATTCTCCACCATAAATTTTGCCTTGCATTTCTCTTTTAAAAGAGGCTCTCTCCTCAATCTCTCATATATTAGACTCTCACTCTATTGTTATGTTGTTTCACTTTCTCTTTAGCACTAGATCACTTTTGCCCTCTTTCATTCTAGTTGAATACTCTTGTATACTTGCATTCTAGATTAGTTATTTACTTTATTTCATTCATAGTAGCCTAATATCTCATTATAGATTAGATCTTCATTGTTTAAATTATCTTTACTTTCTTGTTCTTATTTTAGCTTTACCTTTGTTGTACCTATATTAGCTTTACTTTTCTCATTCTTGCATCTCATCTTACCTTAGTTTTGTACTCTCATTTTAGCTTGTATTTGCATATTCATTTGAAGTTCTTGGATACTAGCATTCTTTTTCTTATCATTCAATCTTCCTTTTTATGGTGCACCTTGCAAGGGTCTCCTTTTGAGGTTCATTTGAGAGTCACACTCATACTCTATTTTCTTATTTTCTCTTGCATGTCATTTATAGGAAGCTATAATCCACCTCCTGGGACTCCTCTTCATGTGTTCTCTCAACTATAAGGGTTTATAGAAGTGTGTCACATTTTTGGCTCCCACTGTTGGGCAACCCACAAATTTTTCATAGACACTATGGTTTTTAAGGCTAACCCTTGTGCAAGTTGAGTTGAAGGCAAAAACTCTAGGATTTTGAAAGATTTGATCATATCTTTGAAATGACTTGTTATTTGGATCATAAATCTTTTTTAGTGGGTTGGAGATGGATAAAATATGACGTATTCCCTTGAAACTCAGATTTTTGGGACCTTTGTTCTATGAGTTATAATTTTTTCCTTGATTTTCATGAAAAATTGTTTATGATCAAAAATTAGAGTACATGTCTAAAACATTTATATTTTTTGAATGATCTATGAAATCTAAAGTGGGTTACTTCTTTGTAATTTTGATTTAGATGCTATAATGGCTCAATTAGTTGATTAATGAAAACTAGTCTATTTTGGGAAAATGGCTCTCTAGGGCACAAATAAAGAGATCTTCCTAAATTTATTATATTTTTTAAAATATTTTTTGTTTTTATTTGGGGTCTCCTCTTTAGATTTTTGTTTTTGGGGGACAAAATCATAGCATACAGATATGATCTTATTGACTAGGTCAAAAGTGAACAAAAAATGGAGCATTTAATGATTAGCATGCACTTTATTTTCACACAGCTCAATGCATGATATGAGTTATAATTTTGTATGGAATCAACTATTCCAATGTATTTTCACTGAATTATCATATTTCTTCATGATTTTATGCACTTAGTTGAAGTTTGTGGAGACAACTTAAAGGTCAAAGGAGCAAAAATGGAAAATTTGGGAAGCATGAAATCAAGGTGCATATGTTCCAAACCTTCTTATTTTCATTGTAAATACTGATCATTGTCTTCTTTTTCATTATCAAACAATTTTTTTTCTTTTTGTCAACTTGTTTGGTATATCTTCCCAACATTGAAAAAAGGGCTTAAATATTTGGATTTGGGCTTAAAATGAACCCTTCTATCTTTTAGTCCCCAAAATTTTCTTATTTATGTTTCTTCTTAAATCCTTGTTAAGGAGTTTGAGGGGAACATAAATAATGGATCTTACTTTTTATTTTTAGGGGGCCTACCTAGAGAAGTGATCACTCTAGGGGATATCTCAACTCTTGTGTTCTAGTGAAATATAAATATTGGAGATTAAATCTAAAGACAAGCCTCTTGGAAGTAGAAATATTGTCAATCTTAGCTAAGCCCCAAAGAACTTTGTTGGAGTTGATAAAATATCAACCCCACACCTCCCAAGAATCACCTACGTGTAAACATCTATCACAAAAAGAGAGAAGCAAAAGCTATAAAAGTTGGAATTCCCAAATCCATAGATGAGACATTCTTGGTGAGAAAAAAGAGAGATTGCTATTATCAAAAGTGAATCAATTAAAAAGAGAGATCAATCCTCATGAAGGAGATAAAAACCCTAAAAGGTAACTAACCTAGGTTGCATGATAATAATTAATAAAAGGAATAATTATTATTGTTGGAAATATACAAGATATAACAGTTTACTGAGAGGGGAGGGGTGAATCAGTAAACATAAAATCTTAAATCAATTCATATTAACCAGTAAAATATTTAATCATCTAATCTGCAGTATGAAGACATTCATAACACATAAGCACAAAGATTTTGGTGACCCAGAAACCTTCCAAAATAGAAAGTAAAACTGGGGTGGGGATGAAACCCACAAATCTTCTTTACTGCAGTAGGAAGTTAGCCGGTTAAGGCATACAATGATCACTTCTGGTGATCTGCCCTGTTAGGAGCATAAAGGATTGTTATATCCACCTTGTTAAAGGATTTGAAACATACTTCATAAGTATGCACTCTGTTAGGAGATTTAGTACAAAGACTGTTAAGTCTACCCTGTTAAAGGATTTATAAAAACTGATTCACCTGTTAGAATGAAACAGTGGATCTGAATACAACTGATTGCTGATAAGATCCGCTATGCTCTGATTGTCCTTGATATGACAGATAAAACATTTCTGCTCCAATGCTGACCTTGCTGAAAACCTTCAAAATTCAGCTTACATGCTTTCGCACACATTCTTCACATACTTCATATACATCACACATATGTATATCCTTAGAATGATACAATACATTACATATATATACCATCCAAGTTAAAATTACATGCAATGGTCGGCTGAACAAAAGTAGACAAAATTTAACTGAGTCGGCCAAATAGCAAAACAAACTTGGTAGAACAAACTTCTTTGTTTACCGACTAAGCTCGGTTAACACTGGGTCCTATATTAACCGACCTAACTCGATTAACACTGCATCCATCTTTACTCGGTTAATATTGAGTTTTATGTTAACCGACCGAACTCGGTTAATGCTGAGTTTTTGGTTAACCGACTGAACTCGGTTAATACTGTGAAAAAGTGTTGTCACTAATGACAAATAACTTTATGTCAACAATCTCCCCCTTTGGCATTAGTGACAAAAACAATTATGTATCAAAGTTTATGTACATATGAGTGGAAGAGCTACTAGTTGCCAAAATTTGATTAAGAGAGGTCAAAATTGTAGTCATTGTGGGTACATTTATTATACATTCTGCAGTAGAGGTTGATGTGCATGATGAACTTACTGCAGAGACTGATGGAGACTCGGTTAATGAAGGTGGCTGCAGCTCGGTTAATGAAGTGATTGGCACTTGCATAGATGGTACATGGAGCTGAGAGGACTTACCAGTGGAAGCTATTTCCATAGTTGATGTAACTGGAGAGTGTGGAAGAGATGCAATGATTTCAGCTGCAACTGGATCTTCTTCCACCTTTGCTTGTTCATCTTCTTTCTCTTCCATTTCTTTTTCAGCTTCTTCTTCCTCTAATTCTCTCTTAGCCTCTTCTTCCACTTCTAACAAGATTGAATGAAGATCCTCTGGAATATCTTCAATATCATCAACATCTTCATCATCATCACTGTTGTCAGTGTCCTTGATTTCAAAAGTATCATCACTGGATTTGTGTAGATGATAGATGTTTTTCCACATGTTTGTTGCATCATTTACCACATGCTCAATGTCTTTGACAAGTATCAAACAGGTGTGGAATCTAATCATCATGTTGCCTTCGTGATCTTTTAGTGATGCTTTCACTTCAGCATTAGTGAAACTCGGCAGGAGATTCTTCAGTGTCTGCTCATAGATGTCTTTTACAGTCTTGGTTGCAGCTTCCCATCTGATTTGCAACCTCTCCAATAGTTCTTTGGAGATCTAGGAGGCTATCTGGTCCGGTGAGTATTTCCATTTACACATCTTGTTCAGTACCAGTTCCTCAATCTGCATCTTTTCTTGTTCTGTTCTGGTTTCAAACTTCAATGCTTTGAAGTTTGTGAAGCTAGCACCTGCTTCTAATTGCTTCATTCTATCCTCAAATGTGAGTGGAGGCTTAACAAGTACAGGTTCTTTCTTTCCTTGTCTTGTTCTCCTGGAGAAGACTGCAGAGGTTTGTCTTTTAGGTTTGGTGATGATCACCTTGCCTTTCTTTTGTTGAGGCTCCTTTTCCTTGTCTGACTCGGTTTCCTCTTCTTCTTCTTCTTCTTCTCCTTTGCCTTCTGTTATCAGTTGGGTTATCCTTCTCTTTCCTTTGCTAATGGCCTGAGGGATTTTAATTTGGAGCTCAATTCTGGCCTTAGCTTGATCATATGTTCCAAAAATTGGTTGCCTTGGGTCTACTGGTTCATTCACCAGTGCTTCTATGATATCCTTGGCTTCGTCAATTTTTACCTCATAGGGAAGAGGTTTCACCCATGCTACTCGAGGTCTGGCTGCCTGAATGTATACCTTGTCAATCTACCATGAAGCATATGTCTTCTTTGTATTCTTCAACCAGTTTGGGTGGAATTCGGAACCTATGATTCATCTTTTCCTTAAATTCTTCAAAATAGTTGTCCAGAATAATATCAAAATTTTCACCTAGTTATGTAATGAACTCGTTTATCTGATAAAGAATTGGTATATCTTTTTCCCATACCACTGATCCCTTTGATGGAAAAGATTTCTGAATATAGAAGAATAAACAAATCAAAAGCGAACCGAATTTGCAGGGATTGTTCTTGGAGGTTCTAATGCTTTCCATATTTTTATTGAATTGGGATAAAAGTAATTCTGATAAATCAAATTCTAAATTCTTCTTCACTATTTTGTACGCCAGATCCACATCTTCACAGGGTACACTGTTTGGACGGCTTGAACTATAGATTTTGTGAGCAATGACGTGAATGCCAAATTTCAATTCGACGTCAGCTACAGTATTCAGCTTAAGTCCCCTACCATCCCATTCTGCTTGGGTCAGTTTCTGCAATTCCTCCCGACCTAGGGTTTTGGTAGCCTTGGCTTTGCTCAGCATGGGGAGTCCAGTAATTTTGTTAATCATATTCTTTGTGATGAGCACTGGTTGTTCTAACCACAATTGGCCATTGTGAACTCGACTGAGTACATACCTAACCCATTTAACTTGAAATTTCCTTGGCAAGTGCGAAATGTGGGTTAACCCTTTTGTTTCAAGATGCTTATGTTCGGGTTTTTGGTTTCCATCTATGCTCATTTCACCTAGGGCATTATCAATTTCTAGGTTTCCAAGTTCTTGAATAGAGCATTTAAAATGAGATCTTATATCATTGACAAGAAGTACCTTTGAAGGAATTTGAGATTGGGCACCATTGGGGTCCAGTGATTCTACAACAGCTGGTGCTAATTTGAAGTTCGGCGCCTTCCATTCCTCTCCTCTAATCAGCATTTCTGAGCCTTTCTTAGTCTTAGAGCTTCCACTTCCGGATGCCATTGTTACTTGGTAGGTGTAGAAAAATTCTGAATTGATTATTTTGTTCTTTTGAAAAATTCGCTCGGAAATGTCTTAAGCTCGCTCTGAATTTGCAAAAAAAAAAAAAAAAAAAAAATATCTTAGCTCTTTGTTCGCAGTAAAAATTTAGATCAAATTTTGCCCCTTTTGATAACAAATTTGCCATAAATGTTTTGGTACGATGGCAGAAGAAATGACAGGTTGTCATCCACTGGCTTGGTAGATATTATCAACTCGGTGATCGAAAGAAAATATTGAAGTACCGACCTTACTCGGTTAGGTCACGAACCGACCTTGCTCGATTGACACAACATGGTCAATGAAACTTAGTTGTGACCGACCGAACTCGGCAAAGTCTCTTACCGACTCAACTCGATAACTGCTACTCGGTTAATGAAGCTTTGTTACATCCAACCAAACTTGGTAAAGTATTGAACCGTCCTGGAGTCAGAGTGTATCTATAATACTAATTTGATCCATCTTATTCTTTTGGAGCTGCATAGGATAAATCTTGGAGGATGCAGTTCCAATGTTGTTTTTTTATGAATACTAATTGGAAATGGTAGAGTCACCCACCTCTTGAGTGACACTCCTTTCTGACTTATCTTGTTCGGTAGATTTTGGAATCCATTGCTGCTTCATTTGCTTTCGAATGTTATCTGCTTTGATTTTCTTTTCATCTTCAATTCTTTTGATATTCATGCAATTTTTGGCTATATGACCAAGTTCTGTACATGTATAGCACCTTACAGTTGTGTCTTTTTTTCTTAGGTGATGTCTGGCACAATTTATGCCAGTATGTCCATACTCTCCACAATAGTGACATCTGCACCAAGTGTTGTAGTCCCATCCGAATATGGCTTTGACAAGTTGTTCAGCTGGATTGAATGATTTGGATTTGCACTGGAATGCCTTGTGACCATGCTTTTTGCATTTGTAACAATTGCCTTCAAATTTTGGTTTTTCTTTACACTCATTTTCCTTGTGACCATGCTGATTGCAGTTGAAGCACTTACCATTGAATTTTGCTTTCCCATTGCTCCAGCATTTGTTTGATGTATGACCTATCTTGCCACAATGATTACAAGTGGATCTTTTATTCCTTTGTTCACCTTGCTTGGAGGATTCACCAGTTTCCTTGTATCCAAGACCAGCTTTGCTTGTTTGTCTTTGAAGATTTTGCCCATTCAATTGATTTACGTCTACCTGAGATTTCATCATCCTTTCATTGACTTGCCTTTCAGAGATTAGGTCATTTTTCAAGCTTTCATTGATTTGTCTTTCTGATCTCAAGTCATTCTGTAGACTTTCATTGATTTGCTTTTCAATGTTCAAATCATTCCTTATTCTTTCATTTTGTGCTCTGAGAATCCTGATTTCTTCATTTGCATTGGTGAGTTGGTCTATGAGATCTTCATACTGATGAGTTTGATTGTGAATTTCATGACTTCTATCTTCCAGTTCTTCTTGTGCTTTGTTTCTTTGATCCAAAGCTTCACATAGCCTGATTGACTGTATTTCTTGTTCTCTCTTAAGCTTTCTTACCTCTTCTTGCAGAGATCCATTCTTTTCTAGAAGTTCTTTGATTGCTTGGTCAGCTTCTTCTGAATTGCTTGATGGTAACAGGTCTTCAATCTTCACTTCAACATACTGATGATCATTCATTTGTTTTGCAAGATCCTTTCTTCTTTTTAGGGATTGAGAAAGATGTTCCTTTGCTTCTTTAAGTTGAACCATGGCCATTTCAAAATCTAACTTTTCATTTTCTATAACTTTCTCCAATCTGAATATCTCCATTGACTTTGATCTTTGCTCAAGCTGTCAAGCTGTTTCCTGAGAACCAAGTTAGCTCTGATACCAATTGTTGGAAATATTCAAGATATAACAGTTTACTGAGAGGGGAGGGGTGAATCAGTAAACATAAAATCTTAAATCAATTCATATTAACCAGTAAAATATTTAATCATCTAATCTGCAGTATGAAGACATTCATAACACATAAGCACAGAGATTTTGGTGACCCAGAAACCTTCCAAAATAGAAAGTAAAACTGGGGTGGGGATGAAACCCACAAATCTTCTTTACTGCAGTAGGAAGTTAGCCGGTTAAGGCATACAATGATCACTTCTGGTGATCTACCCTGTTAGGAGCATAAAGGATTGTTATATCCACCTTGTTAAAGGATTTGAAACATACTTCATAAGTATGCACTCTGTTAGGAGATTTAGTACAAAGACTGTTAAGTCTACCCTGTTAAAGGATTTATAAAAATTGATTCACCTGTTAGAATGAAACAGTGGATCTGAATACAACTGATTGCTGATAAGATCCGCTATGCTCTGATTGTCCTTGATATGACAGATAAAACATTTCTGCTCCAATGCTAACCTTGCTGAAAACCTTCAAAATTCAGCTTACATGCTTTCGCACACATTCTTCACATACTTCATATACATCACACATATGTATATCCTTAGAATGATACAATACATTACATATATATACCATCCAAGTTAAAATTACATGCAATGGTCGGCTGAACAAAAGTAGACAAAATTTAACTGAGTCGGCCAAATAGCAAAACAAACTCGGTAGAACAAACTTCTTTGTTTACCGACTGAGCTCAGTTAACACTGGGTCCTATATTAACTGACCTAACTCGGTTAACACTGCATCCGTCTTTACTCGGTTAATATTGAGTTTTATGTTAACCGACCGAACTCGGTTAATGCTGAGTTTTTGGTTAACCGACTGAACTCAGTTAATACTGTGAAAAAGTGTTGTCACTAATGACAAATAACTTTATGTCAACAATTATATGCCCAAAGTTTAGCTTAAGTAAACTAGAGATAATAAGTGACTTAATAATTAAATAAATATGATTTAATTAGTAAGAAAATGCTTTATTACTCTAATAAGCCACTTAAGATAATCTTAGAAAGTAGCTAAAAACTTAGAAACTACTACTAAAAGTGAATTTGGATCTTGAAAACAAAGCCTGATGAGGTACCCAAGCATAATCAAATCTCTAGAAAGAGGAGAAATAGAGAAAACCACATAGTAAAAACCCTACTCCAAAAAGAGATGGAAATAAGGTTGAAAAGAACTAGTGAAGGATTGAAGTAGCCTACCAATTAGGGAATTTCCTAGAAGATGGGAATAAAAGATGATCATGAAGAACATCACTAAAGCATGTAGAAGCTGGAAAGATTTGTCAAAAGTAATTTCTAATCTAAAGAACCTCTATTGAAATAGAACCTAACTAGGTAGAGAAGACTATAATCTGCATGAGTGATTCCAAAAGACACTACTTGAATTAGGAGGCATACAAAGGAAAATAACTAAACTCGGAGATAAAAATCACATAAAACATCAAAATTTGAAGAG
Organism: Cupressus sempervirens; assembly: GCA_028749045.1. Classification (NCBI taxonomy): domain Eukaryota; kingdom Viridiplantae; phylum Streptophyta; class Pinopsida; order Cupressales; family Cupressaceae; genus Cupressus; species Cupressus sempervirens. The sequence goes on along the minus strand of CM053792.1, from coordinate 494,975,430 downwards.
TTGATAAATTAAACATGGAAGGCTTCAACCAAATTAAGAATGAAAAGAAGAGTGTCTATATGGTAAATGATCCATCTCAACAAAATGCACAGGTACCCAACCACTGCATCCACCTAGTACATAGGAACAAATACTAAATATAGAGCTCACTCCATCAAACTAAGGAAGCATAACCAATAGAATAACATCCACTAATGCAAACAAGGGTGAGATGATAGGCAACTGGAAAAGTGGGCCAAAAGAACTACATGTCAAGGAACCACGATCAAGATGCACAAAAGAATACATATCTGTGTATTGAAGTGATCAATCTTAGACCTATCACAAGGCTAATGTCACGGAAGGAATACTCACTCGACAAAGGAAGATGGAAAACAAAGGCAAAACATCAACCCCCCATGGCACTTTAATCATAGTAATGCATGTACAATAAGGCACAAGATATGGTGAATCCCAAGAATATAGTAATTTGTACGAGTGTCCTCAAATGACACAGCTCAAATCAGAAGGCAAAACAAGGCAAAAATAAGTGAAATGAAAATACAGATACAATATGACACTTTATCTCAATGTGTTTTTGCAAGAATGCATACAAATGATATAAAAATAGACTAGAAGAGACATAAGGCTAATATAATAAATAGTACAACTTAGGATGAATCATCTAAAGTAATTAAATAAATCCTTGGACCTAAAACAACTTAGATATCCACTAGAATGCAAAACTACAAAAAATTCAAGAGAATGTGCCCGGAGTAGAATTTGAAAAAAATAACAAGCATCAATGGAAAGAGTACAGATAGACTTTTTCAACGATATAAATAATTCCTAAATCGAAAATCAAATGCTCAAGATATGTCTCCCAATGTGCAAAAATAGAACCCCTATCTTTGATAGCAAAAAAAACCATCAAAAAAATATCAAAACTAAAAATACGGGTACCACTATGATGAGATTGGAATCATATTTCCAACAATTTCTTGTTTGTGGAAAATGGAGTCTGTATGCCTGAGATATGAGTAAAAATGTGTGAAGGTAGGTCCAAACAAAGCTTGAAGTGGTGACAGGAGTGTTGATGCAATGCTGATGTCAACAAGTGACAAGCATAAATTTGATGGTCAAATGGTCATTGAGGCCAAACAAATGCCAAAAAAGTGACTCTATCATTGGAAATACTCATCATAAAATAAATCTAAACTATTGAAGAGTGACAAGTCGGTCTCAAAAAATAAAGTATGGTGGCCATAATAAGCATGTGCCAAATAAAATCAAACACACTATAAAAATACCTTTAAAAATATCACATGCCCTAGTTAAAAGTGGAAGACTAGCACAAAGGAGGTTGTTGGTGTTGAATCTCAAACTGCCCAAAATCATGGGAAAGGTCCAACAACCATTGATGGCCACATAAATTGTTCAACCCAAAAAATGGTGGTCTATGTGTAAGTGCCCATAAAGCAAGGTGGAAGCCCAACAATAAAAATGCATCCTTTAAAAAATATTTCATCTCAAAAAAAAAATTGAGCCACAGTTGGAGGTGTTGAAGTCAAAAAAGATAGAGGGCCCATTCTCCTAGGGCACAAGATTCCATAAAGGGTATGCTTCTCTCAAATTAACAAAGAAACATTTGATTGTGCCTATCATAGGGAAATCCCATGTAGAAAAAGAGATTTGGAGGTGCCAAAGTGGTGTGGTAAATAAACACGCAAGGTGAGTCAAAGAAATTTTTGACCAAAATGTTGTGTGGTCTAATAACATGTGTGAGTTCGCATTGAAGGTTTGGTGAAGGAGGAAGCTCATAGACCCAAGGTGGAGGTGGTTCTTCCCTCGCCTCAAAAAAAAACCTTGTGCCAAACTTGAAAATTTCCCTCCAAAACAATGTTGTGCCTCTAAAGAATTGAGCCAAAAATTGTGCACCAAACCAAAAAACATGTGCGTTGCTCTCCAAAATGGTCAAACCAACTAGAAGATGATGGGAATCATACAATTATTGCATGTGTAGGTAGAAAAATAGAGTAGTTCCAATAAAAAATGCCAACTCCATCACATAAAAGAATTCCTTAATCAACACACAAATGCCAAATCATATGTGAAGTCAATATAGGAGCCAATAAAATGGTTGTGCATCAATACAAACTCATGCAAGGGTCCCCAAAATAATCACGGGCATCCAAAGGAGAACCCACTTGGTACATTGGGGCCCACGCTATCTGATAAACCAACAACTAATCCACAAACTACAAGTGGTCTTCGATATTAAAGTCATCAACAATCCACAGCTTCAAGACAAAAAACCACTGATCAATGATGAAGTTGGGCAAATGCACATTGGAGATTGCACATGTCAATCCCAAGTGTACCAAAAAAAAGTACCTCCCTTTGAAAAGTCTATATAAGACTTTGAAAAAAGGTGCATGTCTTGGAAAAAAAATTTGTGTTCATTCTTGGAAATTGTGAGTGGGATGCAAATATTACCCATATAAAATGGAAAACTACAAAAATCATGGCATTCCAAGCCAAAGTGGCATGTAGAGAAATCAACAACCACAAAGTGCTAGTTGGAAACAAAAATTATCACAAACACAAGCCTCAACTGCCAAAAAATGAGATTGCATAGGGGCCAATGTGGGGCTAAGAAAATGGGAGACATGCCAAGTGCACCAAAAATGCTAGACATGTCTAGCTTCAATATCATTTGCTGGTGAGAAAAAGGATGCCCACTCTAATCACATTAATGCTTGAAAAGAAAGAGCTAACAACCCAAAATTGGGATGTGAGCTAGCCTAGAGCTACGTGACAGGGAAGTACTGAAAAAAATAGTTGGCTCACCACAAGTTCCTTCTCACCATCACACAGAAGAGGAGGAGGTATCATTTTTTGATGTAGGATGACAATATCAAACTAGTGTAGTGATGGTATGACTCAGGTCATGGTCCTCCGATTTCTTTTCTTTTTTTTTAATTGTCTTCTTGATTTTTGAGCAAGGTCAATATGATCTAGATACAAAATTTATTTGCCTCAAATCTCAACAACATCCAAACTAGATGTATTTTATATAGAAATAGGGGTTTTGTGTTCTTTGAGCTCAATGGTGATGTCCATTTGGGCTCAAAGTGCTCTAAAAATAGCCCCCCCAATCACCCACCATATCCAATAGAAAGCATTTCTGAAAATTGGAATCCTCTTCAAGAAAAAATCATAGATCTAAATACAAATCTAAAAATATGAAAAATAGAATAGGGGCATGAACATCTGGAGCTTTGATACCATGTTGGATTTGATGAAAGATCAACCCCACAACTCCTAAAAATCACCTACATGCAAACACCTATCATAAAAAGAGGGAAGAAAAAGCTATGGAGGTTAGAGTTCCCAGATTGATAGATGAGACATTCTTGATGAGAAACAAAGAGAAATTGTTATTATCAAAAGTGAATTAATTACAAAGAGATATCAATCCTCATGAAGAAGATCAAAACCCTAAAAGGTAACTCACCTAGGTTGCATGATAATAATTAGTAAAAAACTTGATTATTATATGCCCAAAGTTAAGCTAAAGTAAACTAGAGATAATAAATGATTTAATTAATAAGAAAATATTGTATTACTCTAACAAACTTTATACCTTTGGGAAGTAAAGGTGGAGATTAAGTAATTGTTTCTTCTTGGCTATTCAATAATATTCTCTTTCATCTATGGATTTGGGCGTCACGTACCTTGTGTATATTGAGGACATCCCCTAGTTGAGCTTGTACATCCTAGTAGAAACTTGAATAGGTTATTGGTGTGTTTGATGTTCTTGAATTTTTAAAACATTACCCACTTAGAACAATAGGGGACACATCCATCAAATTGAGCCTTAGATATTCTTTTTTCATTTGCATGATTTTATTGTGTATTTTTATGCAAAATAAAAAATATAAAATATAAAACTTCAAAAACACACAAAAAAAAAAAAATCATAAAAACATTTTTCTCCAACTCAAAATGTTCAAAACTGTCAACCATTACAATAACAAGATAAATGATTCTTTGAGGTAAAACTTCCCAAACTGGGCTTAAACATTGTCAATATAGCCTTTTCACTACAATCCTAGCCCTTTTTGTCTTTTGGTCTTGTCTTAGCATGTTAGGATTATCTTTTTTTGAAATGTTAACTTGAGCTACTTGACTACAACCTTGGTTAGTAAATTTTTCACTTGTCCATTTTTTCTTATAATCTCTATTATTGATTTTTTCTCTTGTCTTTGCTTGTTTAGAAGTTTCGTACATAGGGTATTTACCCACAAATTGGGCTTCTTGTGAAAAGTTGTCTTTTCTTTTATAATATCACTTTGGACAAGTGTACTCTTTACTTACCTTATTTGGAAATCAAAGACACTCTAGTTTTCCAATCAGCTTCTTCTATTCTCCTTCATGTTTGAGTTTTCATCCAAATTTATGGGATTCATATCTTAAGTCTAGATTATCATGAGTTCTTGTATGTTGCTAACTAGTTTCATGATCTATACACTAGATACAAAGAACTAGAAGAGACAAATGATCCCACTTACCTTAGTCTCACTAAGGACATCATGGTTATGTAGTCTAACCTTGTAAAATGGATAAAGGAAATAATGCCATCATTACATGAGTTTTCCACAAGTCCTTAATAAGCACTTGAGTCATCTTCTTCAATGTCACATTCATCTTCTTATGGGTCTCAGCACTCAATCTCACCAAAACATTATTCAAATCCTAGACCTGAGTGTGATCTCATACCTTTGGGAGACTCATATGGTGTGGTGCTTAAGACCTTAGCTACAAACAAGATCAGCACTTTACCAGAAAACTCTAGACCTTATGAACCTATGGTAAAACATAAGTGGTAGAATGATGATCACTATTGTGGCTACCATAGAAACAAAGGTCATAAAACTGAAATATTGCATATAATTAAAACATAAAGTCCAAGACCTTATTGATGGTGGGATAGTTGATGTTGCCACCTCTAAGGACTCATTTAATGAAGATGGTACTCTTGAGCAAGATCATATTGATGAACCTATGT